>JARFJB010001511.1:382500-412500 GCA_036346205.1 Vesta saturnalis
TAAATTTTCACACCATAACCAAAAAATACCGAAAAGACAATATCAAGCAAGTGAAAGGTGTAACGCCAGTAAAAGCGGCTTGGTCTATGACGTCACAAAAAAGTGGAGGGCAGGGTGCTAATTCTGCAACTCTAGCAGCAGTATAGTAAAGTTTTACAGTGCAAGAACCAACTGTTTCTAATGTTATACCATATGATATTCGATTATTATTTCACAAGACCTATGTAACGGGTGTTACTGTCGCAATGATTACTAGAGTATTCGACAAAGAAATTATACAAGAAATACGATATAGATCTGAGTTGTATTTGGATCTGGTGAGAATGAATAACCCTTACTCGTGTGCGTACGGTACATCCGGATGGACTTGATAACTTTGGTTACTATTTTCACACTATTGGTTAGACATTCAGCAAACTGGTCTTGACGGTAACCTTGCAAGAGCTAGAACATTTTTCCGAACCACACAATTTTCAGGATCTCCAAAATCTCCATTTCATCGACCAGAATTTTTGAACAAAAGACAAAATCCAAAACGCCCAAGCAGGACTATTATAAAATATATACAGCGTCCAAAATATCCAACCGTCGTTATAGTTGACGGGTGAATCGCAAATTGATGAATCTAGGGGTCTAACAGTTGGTCATATGATAGGTATTTATCCAATTATTTTAAATCAACCGAAATTGATTTAAGTTGTGCATCAAATCGTAACTGTACAAATATAAGCTATAAAGTGAGAATAATGAGAAGATGCGTGCACGTCATAACTTTTTTATGACGTAATTTTGTAGTATATTTATATGTAGTTCCTTTTAACCGGCCATTATTAGGTTAGGTGAATCAAACGATTGCACTAACAAATTGATATCTCTAGGAATAATCATAAAATGATACACACGTTTGTTCTTAAAAGAACAGTGTTTTTTATAAATACAAACAAAAAACTAAACGAGAATTAAAAAGTTAATCAAACAATTAAGTCGATTAAAGTGCAATACAATTAATCGTACTAATAAGGCACTGGGCAAACTTAAAAAAAAATAAACCCAAAATTTCAAACGTTTTTGTCGTTTTCATTCAAAATAGTACGTGATAAATAATTAAAATCAAAAATTTAACTTTATTAGTAAATTTTATTAGATTTTTTCTTCAATTAACATGATTACTATGAATTTAACCAACAAAAAAAAATATTTTAAGCAGTTGGTACAATCACCTGGTTACAAAACGTCATTGATTACGTGCACGTATCTTCTCATTATTCTCACTATACATTATCGTTTTAAACTAGATATCAATTTAATCGTCAAATCAGGCAATTAAAAAAGTGTAAAATACATTTTGTGTGCTATCAGTGGTTCTTGCCCTACCTAAACCTCATTTCTAGTTCCACCCCTTTTCAACTACATTCTTTGTAACGCCATTTTCAACCCCTATCTAATGCCGTTTTTGCATCTTTCCACCCATATGTTCAATTTTCACTGCCATTTGGTTCGGTTTTGATCACTACCCCAAGCGATTCAGGGACCACCTCGAATTCAACGACCTTTTTCCTAACAGCCAATTCGGATTCCGTCCCAACCGAACGTGTCACGATCCCTTATTGAAGCTGCTTATCGAGACCACCAGAGCATTCAATCACAAGCAATGCAATCTGGCTGCGTTTTTGGACATTAAGCAAGCGACTCCTGCACAAGATCCGAAACGTAAACATTCCCGACCCCTTCTCCAAACTCCTACTCTCGTACCTGACCAACCGGTCAGTTCGGGTCAAAGTAGGGAAAACCTTCTCAGGCCCTTTCGAACCTACAGCAGGCGTATTGCAAGGTTCTGCCTTAGCCCCGATATACCCAAGTCACTCAACCCGGAGTAGTCGTACGCAGTTTGCGGCCTCCCGCATCATATCCAAAACCCTACGGAACTTCTCCAACTGAGCTAACCGGCGGAGAGTCTCCGTCAATCCTACCAAGACCCAAGCAATCCTCTTCCACCATCCTCATTACACCGAAGATAAGTGCCCAAAGCTTGCCTCCAGAAATGTGTCCCTCACTCTAAACCAGGAAAGACTCCCTGTCCAAGATGAAATCACCTACCTAGAAATCCTTTTCACACGAACCCTCAACTGCCAAGAAGTAGGTGTTCCGCGATCGAATCATTTATCGGGAAATCGCCGATTTAATATCTCGAACATTTCGAGAATAATGAGCAGGCGCTTCATCATGTTGATACACAATAGTTTGATGTTGCAATAAAGAAATATCTTCCAAAAAGCTAGATAATGTGTTTTCGCAATAATTTGCATAATTCTCAGTGTTTTAATACCTTAGGCAGAATATGTGGTCCTATTGCGTCATTGCCCAACATACCAATCCACACATTTATACCCCAGTGCACTTGCTTATGTGATTCTCTAATTTGATATAAATTTTCGTAATTCCAGCTGTGCAAGTTGTGCTGGTTAAACACCCCTTGTGAATTAAAATGGACCTTGTCACTCCACAATACATGCTTAAAAAGGTCTTCATTTGTATTTAAGCAATTTAAAAACCATTTGCAGAATAGTAAGCGCAACTCATTATCCTCAGGATGTAATTTTTGAACCGGCTGTATGGGATAAAGGTACAGATGTTCTCTTTGCAGGAATCTGTGAATAGTACTATTGGTTTCCAAGATCCTGGTACTTACAGACGGATCTTCTTCAACGTCGTGGTGTAATTGCTCTTCCTGTTACCAAGTTAGCTGTATAGGACGACCAGCATGAATCATGCTAGAAGCCAAACATCCAGCTTCAAGTAGACGAACTTCAACAGCAGTAACTGTTTTATGATCAGGGTGTCGCCTAGTAGGAAAATGTTGGCAGTACAGACGACCTGCGGCACGAGCATTAGTAGAAGTCGGACACCATGCGCCATCTTGGATTTTGACGTCACAAGACCGCCCACGTGGGAGACCGTGTTCTCCACCCCTAAGGTTTCTTTTCGGAGGCCTTTTTTAACCCTTGATGGGGTTTTCATCCTTAATTAAGGCCTTTTTGTTTTTACTCGCTTACTTGAGGGGCGTATTTTTTTACCCCTTATTTTATGGCTGCCCACGTGTGAGCTCGTATTTTCCACTCCTATGGTTTCTTTCCAGAGGTCTTTTTCAACCCTTGATAGAATGTTTACCCTAATTACCGCCTCTTTGACAACCATACCTTTTTTGTACTTGCTCTAAAACTGCCAAGACTTTATAATTTTTAGAGATAGCCTTACGCAGCACGTCAGCTACAGTGCGACCACCGTAAAACGCGTTTCGTGGATTTAAAGGTTCGTCATCTTGATCGCCTAGATTCTGTATGAATACTCTCAACTCATCGTTTGCAGGTATTTGTTTTTTAAATTCGCATTCACACATCTCCACCAGATTATACCCGCGCTCGCGTAGAAGCCGGGACCTCACTGCGTGTTCTCGTTTCGGGCGAGCATAGAAGTATTTGCACCAAGCTTAGGATCAATATTGGCTTGGTTAGCGAAACATTCCTCGCAACCGTGCCAATAACAACCCTAAAACTCGTAAACGGTATTTGATTCCGCACAATAACTGTCGACCTTAACGCCTTCAGGTGTTCTAAATTCACGAGCTTTCCCAGCGTGCTGTATGCTCACTTGTTGTGAATGCTCCACTGTAACCACTGTATTGCGACCTTTGATTGATTGTCGGCACGTCTATAACCACTTTTTGGAATGAGCCATATAGTGTTCTCTTTGAGGAAAAGTCTATGAAACACTTTATTGCAAGCGCTGGCAATAGTTGCAGCTTCCTCAAATGGGTCGACTTTATTTTGGGTCGTGAAGGTGGACCAGAAACTAATACAACCTTTAACGAAAATCTTAACATCCATTAGGCAATATTTCACAATCTCTTCACTCACCTTAAAAACATAATTACTCTGGGCCACATACCAATCTAAAAGTTTTTGCCTCTCTTTTTCAGACATCTGATCTGCACGATAATATTCAAGTGGTGGCAATGGACCCTCGTAATTCTGATTCTCGGATGTGTTGAAGAGAAAGGGAAAGTAACCCTTGGTTGTAACAACAATAATCGGCGCCAGTATAATAACTTTCGATAAACAACGCCAAATTGTAATAACAAAACGTGGTGATGTAACTACTCAATTGTTATGGTGTAATTTGGATATTCTAATAAAGTAATAATGAAATTAGGTAAAATTCTCCCTAAACACAAATCATATAACTAATTGAAATACTTACCTTTCATCACTAATTTGTGCCGTCGACTCCAATCGGTAGATTAATAAAGGGCAGGTTCTAATAAAACTGATTTGCTCAAATACCTAAAATGCTGCTTGATTCCAATCTGCTTAATTATTTTCTCTTATACTAAATAATAAAAAAATGTAATGTAAATAAAAACAATAAAATGATACCTCGAGCGCCAAACTATCTTTGTTATAGGAACAGTTGAACCTAGTTAATGAACAATAATAGTGTTTATGACAATAAAAGAAGTATTAACGTGCAATTAAGTTTATTTATCACCTTGATGGATGATTAAAAAAAATAAGAACTCTTATTACTATTCTTAAAGTATAAAAAAAATCATTAAATAATTACCTTCGTAATTTTTGTACTTAACATTTTATAACCTTAGAATTCACATGAGTCGGAATTGTCAACTAGGTGAGGTCAGGATTGCATAAATGTTGGCAATCTTTACCAGCCACACCGCCAAACTGCCAAACTGGAACTATTCTTAAATTTATTCATGAAAATTTTCTATCCAATAATTTTTATGGCATTCGTTGAAATTCTTGTATCAAAAATTCCAATTTAAAAGGTAATCAATGTTCAATTAAAGTAGCATCCAAATTGATACAATAAGAATGAAGAGAAAACGTGCGTACGCAAGTAAAGCAAATTAAGTTCCATTAAAATTTAAAAAAATAATAGTTATAATAATGGTAATAATAGTAAAATACCAGTTTAAAAATGCATTATAAAATACCATATAAAAGTAAGGGCCTTATAAAAGTGCCATAGTTAAAAAAAATAGTGCCTGCAAAAGAGCAAATGCTTTAGTTAAAAAAATATAATGAATTAAAAGGTAACTTACCATCAAAACTGATGGCACTATTACGCAAAATTTAGGGAACACCCCCAATAACAAAGCTTCATGCTATAACATTCAGCAGGAAGTGAAAAAAAATGAAGGCTTTCCGAATAACTCAAGTAGGTGTCCCCCCACGCATCTGCGCATAGAATTAAGTTATCACGCTTTGCGCGGTCAGCATCCAATTTCTTACGGAAAGGAAAATATAAATCTTTACGAAATATTACACTTAAAAAGATATGTACTATCAAATGCAAAACTTAAAAACTTTTTCTCATATTTACTACTAAATGAATGAAAGATCTTAAATTAAAGAATAATTTAGTACAACACGAAAAAGGGTTGTTACACGGTGACGGAATGAAATTGAGGGAGTCAATAAACCTAATATCACCGCACTGAATTGAAATTAGATTTAGACCATTGGTGATGACTTTGGGTCTCCACCGAATATTATCAGTTAACATGCATCTAAGCACAAAACACCCATCGTACCCCTTCATGTTATGCGCGATGCATGTAACTTTAAATTTTCGCGCTTTCTCGGCAACATACGCTAAAAATGATTGAACAGGATTTTCCTTGAAAATGTGCACTCTTTCGCTACACGTCGAGCATCGCTCATCCAAATTATCAGTGTAGCGGATACAAACGGAACAAACATTCGCAGCCACGCATAGATTGGGCTCATGCAGAAATCTATCATTCATTCCCTCACATACCTTCTCTTGCATGCACTCCAAATCGTAAAAGATAAACATGGATAGTCTGCCATTACCGCTGTCACGTCGCACCTTATTAACGGCCATGTAACAAAAATGACCATTAGGTTTTTGGTTCTGGCACGTGGAGCAATAGCTGTATCCGCACCTATGTTTACCCTTTACTTCACTGGTTTTAAGACACTCTAAACATCTACGTAATTTTTCGCATATTTCACTGTCCTTACGGTTTCTAAGGCATTCCTGCCCTTAAAAATCTCTCCTGCAATCATTACAGACAATTTTAGGATTTTGAACGGAGCAAGGTGGTTTTTGATGACAACAAGGACACTGGTACAAGAATTTCGCATGCTGTCTTTTTGCACTGTTCGCAGTAATAACCGCAGGTAAATGCTGAAGTGAGACTGGTAATGACGTTATAGTGCTCGTCTTCCAGTATTAAATTTAAAACTACTCTACCCGGTTCCCTAGGACCCTGAAATTAAACTGAATCACCTACGCGCGAATTATAAACTACAATGGTATATGAAGCTAAATGGTTTTGAAATGCTTGAACGTGCTCGTAACTACCACCCTGACTAAGGTCTACACCACTGTTTTGGCAAAGCTGTACAGCTCGTGCTTGAAGTAAGGGATAACCCAATGCCATACTACTGCGCATTGCATCGTTACTTCTAAATGCAATTGCTAGGACTATGGCCCGAGCTAAACAATTATTATCGTTGATTGCTGCGGGGACAACAATAATTCCCTGCTTTTTAGCCTTACAAAAATCTTCAAATTTTGAACCCGTCAAGTTTTTGCGTCCATAACCTACAGGTACCGACACTCTATCCACGTTTAAAGCTAACAAGTCACTCGAGAAAAAAGTAGCATTGCTCTGCATTACCTTTTCCAATAATGACATTACCACTTTCACCGGCAACTGGTCCACTCTTCTAAATGACAGACCAATTGGTTTGTCTGGGTGATTTGGGTTCCTTAACGTGATCCCTACACGGTCTGACGGAGCTGCCTCCTTGATAGTGTATGCATACAACTCCTCGAATGCACTCTACAAAAAGACGTATTAGATAAATAAGATTTTTAGTAAATGGTATATTTTACCTGCAGCCATGTTAAGGGATTATCCATGCACGTATCGTCATTAAAACTAAATCTCAGCGATTTACACGTAGTGTTGAATTGTTGTATAAATTTACTGTCTGACTCTCCTATTATATTTATATGATTCATTTGGGTAGAGGATGGTCCGGCCTGTTGCTGGGAACCTGAGCCCGATTGGTCTTGCGCCTGTAATGTACTCATTCAGTAAGGAAACTATAAAAATTAGAAAAGACATACCGTTATCAAATCGTTCGCAGCTGTAGTTTCTATCTCATCATCGTCAAACACACCCTTCATGTTTACCTGGGCAGGGCTATAAAAATACTAATTAAAACTTAAAAATAAAAAACAAGCATATACTTACATTCCACCAACCCGTTGTGCAGTCTTCACAAAATCATTATAAACTTTTATCGAATCGATAGTGTCATTTTCACACAACATCTTATAAGTAACAATATTATAAGCATTTTTCAACCCCTCTTCGGTTAACGCGCGAGCACTGAGCAACACAAGAGTTTGGTTAACGTTTAAAGACTCCATAGCTAAGATAACGTAATGCTCTTCGGAACAGAACTAAATTAGCTAAACTAAGCGCACGCTTTTATAGTATTTTACAGGGTCAAAGGTCAAATTAAGTTGTTTTGAAATTGACAAAGCTAACTTCAAGGCCCATTTCGTCTATGGCTATCTTCAAGGCCGATGACTTTCTCAAGGTAAATAAGTATGATGTTTATCTTTTAATACCGAATGACCTTATTGTTGAAGGTGAAGTTAGGTAATAATAACATAATTTGTATATACGAAGCTAAAATTGGCATTAAAGGAAATGTAATAATTATAATAACGTTTTTATTTTAGCTAAGCGCTTTTATAACATATTCATTACGGTATACAACACTCGTTGAAAAATAATTTTTAATTAACTACATAGATGTGAAAATACTTACACGTCAACTTTTCCAAGGCCCACCGTATCTATAAAAATATCAATAACCTTGATACATGTAAAAAATTCCAAGACCAACTGACCGTCAGAAGATGAAGCTTATCTTACAGAAGTAGCAATTTAAGTCCATAACCAAGGTCAGCTTAGTCAATCAGAATGCTAGTCCCCAAATCAGAACAAGAGTCAAAACGGTCTATAATTACCAAAAATAGCCCCTAACCCCAACCCTAAGTCCAAGACTAACCCCCAAGCCCTAGACAAACCCCAAGTCCAACACCAAGCTCAATACCTAAAAACTCCTCTCACGTGAGCAAGTACAAAAAAGGTATGGTTGTCAAAGAGGCGGTAATTAGGGTAAAAATTCCATCAAGCGTTCAAAAAGATCTCTGGAAAGAAACCATACGGGTGGAAATACGAGCTCACACGTGGGCGGCCATAAAATAAGGGATAAAAAAATACGCCCTCAAGTAAGCGAGTAAAAACAAAAAGGCCTTAATTAGGGATGAAAACCCCATCAAGTGTTGAAAATGACCTCTGGAAAGAAACCATAGGGGTGAAAATCAAGGGTTGAAAAAGGCCTCCGAAAAGAAACCTTAAGGGTGGAAAACACGGTCTCCCACGTGGACGGTCTTGTGACGTCAAAATCCAAGATGGCGCAAGGTGTCCTACTTCTACTAGCATTATTATCACAAAGTCCAAGTAGTTTAATCATATCTAAATATTCTTGATCTTCTGGGCATCATAATAAGTATGAAAACTTAATTGTTTACCTTTGTACGCCAGTTTGAAATTGAAAGATTTTACAATCAAACATTGACACAAAATTGTCATATTCTGTCTTCATCAAGGGTGACTTAATTATGAATATTTACCTGGATACCTATTTCAAAATTGATTTGCAAAAATACCTTTTGCGATCTTTAAGATGGCCAAATTTCGAAATTTTGACTTTTTGGTCATAAGTCTAATCCCGGCGGCTAAATTAATTATAGACACGTGTACTAAATAAACTATTTCCAAATAGGGCGTTAGAGTAACATAAATGCACGTGTGATCAATCAATTTCTTATTAACTTTTTGCTTATATTATTTTAAATTTATTGTTGCCAATTTACATGCTAAGTAAACAGTGAAATACGTGTGTTGAATTAATTTTTGATTAATATTTATACTACATGACTTCTCATATTAATATCTTTGGGATTTGCAATTTAAGATTTGTTCTTAACAATTTATGTGGTAAATAGAAAATTTCCAAGTGAGGGTGCTAGCGTAACACAAGAGTGAAATACGTATAATAAATTAAATTACTTCTCATATTAATATATTTTAGAATTTTCATTTTAAAATGTTTTCTTCAACAATTTATATTGTATAAAAAAAATAATAATAAAAATTTTCAAGTGGGGGCGCTAGCATAACACAAGAGTGAAGTACGTGCAATCAATAAATTTCTGTTTACTTCTTTATGCTAAATTACTTCTGATATTATTTGCTTTTAAGACTTGCATTTCGAAATTTATTATTTATTATTAAATTTATAAATTTATTAAATTACTCAAGAATTTATATAGTAAATGCTAGCGTAACACAAGAGTCAAGCACGTGTAATCACTTAATTTCACTTTATTTCTTTATGGCAAATTACTTCTCATATAACACAAGAGTGAGGTACGTGTAATTACATAATTTCGGTTTACTTCTTTATGCTAATTTACTTCTCATATTTGCTTTTACGATTTGCATTTTGAAATTAATTGCTCAAGAATTTATACAGTAAATAAACAATTTCCAAGTGGGGGTTCTAGCGTAATACCAAAACGAAATGCGTATAATTAATTAATTGCTGATTAGATTTTTATGCTAAATTACTTCTCATATTAATATCTTTCAGGATTTGCATTTTAAAATTTATTCTTCAACAATTTATAAAATAACTAGAAAATTTCTAAGTGGGAGTGCTAGCGTAACACAAGAGTGAAATGCGTGTAATTAATTAATTTATAATTAATTTCTTATGCTAAATTATTTCTCATATAATTTTCACTTTGAAATTTATTACTCAACAATTTATATAGTAAATAAAATACTTTCAAGTGGGGTGCTATCATAACATAAGAGTGAAGTACGTGTAATAAATCTGATTCAATTTTTGTGTTCAATTACTTCTCATATTATTTGCGTTTAGGATTTGCATTTTGAAATTTATTGCTCAAGAATTTATACAGTAAATAAACAATTTCCAAAGGGGGTGATAGCGTAACACAAGAGTGAAGTTGAAGATTTGTATTTTGAAATGTATTCTTCAATCAGTTACATAATAACTATTTGTCTAATTTCCACCCAAGAAACTAAACAATTTATTCCCATAAGAAGGTTTTAATTAAATTTCTTTCTATGTCAATTGTATTTTATCTTTATACGAGTACTAAATTGATGATTTGCTTATGAATAGTGAACTATACCTCATTGATACATCAGACATTTCACTAAAAAGAATTATGATTTGGAAATTCTAAGAACAATTTAATATAATAGTTTTGGGAATACTTATATGACTTGTGGCTTTTAGAAGCTACTAAAGCCGATTATCGAAGCGGTAAAGTTCAAGGTTATCCCTTTCCTTCAAAATGCAAACGTTAAAAGCAAATAATAAGAGAGACATAAAAAGTCTTTGGCAATTAGTTGATTACATTACAAAAATACATTAAGGTCTGAATTAAATATTAGGTGAAATAATAATAATTTCTACCCTGATGCAATAGCGCTTTTTTTTATACAGGCAAATTCTCTACCTAAGCGGTCAGCACCTATACATCCTTCCCGCCAAGGGGCCTGAGGTCTAAGACCCGAGAGCAAGTTGCGAGGACTTATACCTGTCTTATAAGCTAGCATTTGGCCCGCTTATTAAATCTGAATGTAAACACTTATATACAAATTCAAATTTCCCGCCAAGGGACCAGGGGATAAGACCCGAAAGCAAGTTGCGTAGCCCTATGTCTGTCAAGTTAAAATCTCCCCTCATATATGGCACTACAAACAAATTCAAATTTTTGGCCGAGGGCGAGGGCCTGAGAGTAAGTTGCTAAGCCCTACATCTGTCTTACAAGTTAGCTTTATACCCCTTATTACAATACAAAATCATATTTCCAGCCATAACATGCAGAGACTTAAATACAAATTCAAATTTTCTGCCAATGGGGCCTCGACAGGGGGGCAAAACCCCGATAGCAAGTTGCGCAGCCCTACACCTGTTTTATAAGTTAGCATCAGGCCCCTTACTATAATACAAATTCAAGTTTTCCGCCAAGGGTACCACGAAAATATACGAAGGACCACGACAAGGGGCGAAGACCCGAGAACAAGTTGCGACGCCCTACACCTCTCTTATAATCTCGGGAAGGGTTGGAGTGGGGTCGCTGAAAGCCGCGCGTCGCAAAATTGTACCTATATGAATAATACAAAGTGCTTCGAACCCTCCAATCATCATTAGCTAAAGTAATTATTTTCTGATTTCAACAGTTATGTAACTGTAATAACAACCTTTCACTATTCAAGTACATCTAATGTACATATACACTTATTTTAAAAAAACAGATGTCATCTAGTGCTGACATCTAGAGAATATTTTCTATAATATAAATTGATCTCTCTCCCCTCTCTCCCTCTCCCTCTGTCTATAAAAATTAAAGACCTTCAAGACTTCAGAATAGTGACGATGTTGTTTACAGCAATTAAAAACAAAATCCCAAATTATCTTTACGAATGTGTAACTTTTTTCAAAACAATAAAACTATTATATTACCTAAGCAGGTGGTAGGCATGTATACTCCATGCCAGCCGGCGAGATGCCACCACCCTTACCATGGGCTCCTTAATATTGGGTCTCCGATTTTATATTCTCATCCTTTATTCTTCCTTCTCGCCCTCACTGTCTTCCTATCGGATTAAAAGTCCCATATTAAAAAATAAGATGGCTGTGGTTTCTAGGGTTATAAATTCCGGACGTAAAATCCTGCCCCGTTCGGATGTCCGGGAGGGCAGGGCTCAAGCCACCACGGGCATCGAAAGTATCAACTTTCTGATTCACTACTGCAACATCTGCGGTATCAGGTCTAATCTTGAAACATCTTGAAAAATTACAACCTGATATTTTGTTTCTATCTGAAACACAAGTCTCCTCTGAAATCTTCGAGTCACCCGACTTGCAATTTCCTCAATACCACCTTCACTCTAACTTTAGATATAAAGGAGGCGTATGTGCCTACGTTAAGGACAGAATTGCTTACAAGAGGGTTTCTTCCTTAGAAAATAAAAATTTTGACGTGATTTGGTTTAAATATTCTGGTCCTAATTTTGTGAAATTCTACTGTTGCATTTATAGGTCTCCTAATGACAGCAACTTTCAAGACTTCTTCGATTACCTTAGTATGAAAGTTGACTATCTCCTATCTCAGTTTCCATCTTGCGATATCTCATTTGTAGGCGATTTCAATCTTCATAACTCTAATTGGCTTCAGTTTTCATCTACTACAAATCCCGATGGTCATAGTGCAGAAACATTTGCTATTTCATGTGATCTCACACAAATGATTTCTGAACCCACAAGAATCCCTGATAACCCTAGCCATACTCCACATCTTCTAGATCTCTTTCTTACATCAAACCCTCTTGTTTATAAAACTTCCGTTCTTTCGCCTTTAGGTCTTTCCGACCATTGTCTAATAAAATCATTTCTACTGTACCTAATTCCACTGTTGTTGGCAAAACCAATAGAACCTTGTGATGTTTTAAGTCAGCTCGATGGAGTGATTTACGGATTTCTTTGCAACCTTTCATGGCGTGAATATTGTTTTAAGTCGTTCTCTTCTTCGGACATCGCTCTTTCAGTATCTGCTCATGGAATGGGTTATACATTCCCAAAAACAGTACCGTATAGATCATTCATGTTCCCAACCCTGGTTCAATAAGGCTTGTGCTGATGCAATATCTATAAAAAATAAATGTTACATTAAATGGAAATCGGTCGACAGTCATTAGAATACGTTGGTGCTAGAAATATCTGCAAAAGTGTCACTAAATCACTAAAACTAAAAAGTTGTTTAAACAACGAAAATGCAATGAACTAGCTACATCTCCTTTAGGCAGCGTAAATTTTGGTCTTTAGCTAAAGCCATTAGTAAAAACTTTGGAACATCTTCATTTCCTACGTCTATTGACGGATCGGTAGTTGCTGATTCTGTAGACAAAGCCAACGTTTTTGTGGATTTGTTTGCATCAAACACGTGTCTCAATGATTCTGGAAAAGATGTGCCCCTAGTCAACTCTTCTTCATACGCTATGAAACCAATTCATTTTCGGTAAAAGCTCTTGGAATCGATCATCAGTAGGCTTGATCTCAATAAGGCAACTGGCCCAGACGGTATCCCAGCTATTGTCTTAAAGAAATGTTCCGAACTAATACCAGTCCTGTCTAAGCTCTATACGATCTCTATGTCTTCTGGGAATTCCTCCATCATGGAAGTTAGCAAATGTTCAACCTATTCCCAAAAAGGCGATAAGACCGATCCTCAAATTACCGACCAATTGCCATTACTTTCATTTTGTCTAAAATCATGGAAAAAGCCATCAATCAGCAACTGCTCACGTTCCTTGAAACCAACAAACTCCTTAGTGACCACCAATATGGGTTTAGGCAAAGTCGTTCAACAGGCGATATTCTTTCATATGTGACCCAAGTTTGGAACAATACAGTAGAGCAGTCCGGTGAAACAGTTTACTTGCCAAACTCACCTCGTTTGGGTTAAATGATACGCTCATCAACTGGGTTTCTAGTTTCCTTGATAAAAGACGAATACGTGTCGTAGTTGATGGCTTTTTCAAAAGAAGTTAGCATTAACGCGGGCGTACCACAGGATCCGTTATAGCGCCTACACTTTTTCTACTGTACATAAATGACCTTATTTGTTCAACAACTAACACTATCCATTGCTTTGCTGACGATAGCACTCTTCACTGTAGTTTATCTCAGTCTCCTCATAGTGATAATCCACCTTCTATGTCAAATCAAGAAATTAAAGCTGAAATGGCAAATTCAATCAACAAAGACATTCAAAGTATTCTCGAATGGGAAGCAATAATCTAGTTAAATTTAATGCTAACAAAACTTAGTGTTACCTTATGCCCGCCAAAAAAGATCGATTATTTCGTGTTGTAAGTATGAATGGCTCAGTTCTTAAGTTTTCAGACTCTATTACTCTGTTGGGTATGACTGTATCTTCAAATCTCTCATGGGTTGACCATCCTCTGTCAGCTACCAAAATAGCTGCCGTAAAATAGGCTTTTTGTACAGATCGAAGCAGTACTTTACCTCTCGACAACTCCTTCTGCTGTATAAGGCCCAAATTCGGCCTCATCTGGAAAATAATTCTCACCTCTGGGTTAGTGCTCCCCAATACTTTCTCGATATCGTTGACCCTCTTCAAAAGAGAGCGATTAGGCTTATAAATGACCCGTCCTTAACTGCTCACATACAGTCCCTTGAGCATAGAAGGATGGTTTCAGTTCTTTCTTTGTATTATCGTTATTACAACGGCTATTGTGCTGGTGAATTACATTCTTTGATACCATCTCGGCTATCGTTGCGAGAGACATTCGGTTCGCTCATTCACATCACTTGACGTACCAAACGGGCGCAATCCACATTTTTCTACACGGCTTCTAAACTCTGGAATGATATCCCTAGTTCCTATTTTCCTCTCACTTATGATATGAGAAAATTTAAAGTAGCTGTTTATAGGCATCTATTGGCAATTCATTATCCCTCTATCCATCCTCCTAAGTGTTCCTGAGTACTTTAGCACGATAGGCCTAATTTAGCCTGTTCAGGTCCACAATCATAAAAAAAAAGTATAAAACTGAACTGTAAGCACAATCGTTTATTGTCAAGGCCATACAACTTTATAATAAACGCGCTCACACGCACGCACGCACCCACACACACTCACACCCCCACTCCCACCCCACCCACACACACACACACACACACATGCAAACACACACCCACACCTACACCCACACCTACACCCACACCCACTCCCACACCCACACCGACACCCACCCACCCACCACCCGCGCGTAATTTTTACAATCAAACCATAAATTAACAACTTTCAGATCTTTTACTCAAAGATTAACACTTTTTTAAAGGAAGTGAGCTACAATAAAAATTCTTGTTATATCATTAAACAATTTTCACATGGTAATAATTATAAATTCCAAATTATTGACCGTTTAATATGATAGGTAGATATAAATTAGCTATGCAAAAGATCAATCCATTTCAAGGAATTAAGGCTAATTATAAATACACACAATTAGATAAGTCAAAGTATGCCAAACTGTCTTTAAACAAATTCACGTACCATTAACTATAATTATTTTTTTACAAAGAAAGGAATATTTGTGGTTTTAGAAGTTTACCTACTTTTGATGATTGAACAATCAGTATAATAGTGATCCACACCTTTAATTATGGCGTCTTCTTCCACTTAACGCTGTATCATTTACTTTGGACATGTGATAAGTATGAACTCATTTGTACTTATCTCAGTGAAAGTGTAGTTAAATTTGAGAATGTAAATAAATTTTTAAAATGTTTAATGATAATTGTCTAATTGATTCCTATTATGCTCTGAATACACAAGAATTTGATAAGATAGGAAATGACACATAAACAACAGCAAATAGATTACGTCAATTTAATTAATCGACGGAATTTTGATTTAATTATACTTTTATACCAATCCCATTATATCATTAAGAATCTTTGAGGCAAAGCAAGAAGGTAAACAATTTGGAAGTAGCAGCTGTTGACGATTGTAACCTTGTTCTTTAATAACAGAAGGGGGTGCGCTTATTGATACCGCAAGAGGAGTTAAAATTGCACAATAGTTCAAAGCGGGTAGCCCTTTGATGCATGTTGTGTTGGTAAGCCTTAAAAAGGAAAGACCGAAGTTATGAGCCCGTCCCCGTCGCGGTCGTCTATTCTCACACTAGATGCAGGTGTGTATTCAATCTGCTTGTTACCTTATCTTGCCACACAAATGCTGCTGTGGGAAAATCTCAATCTTACACCGGTCACGCAATTCTTAGAAATTCCGTAATCATCTATGCAACTTTTTTTTTACTTGGATCTGAAATTGAGATTGGCGCCTGTATCGGTATTTTAATGCATTTTTGCATAAATGCATACACTTTAATCTATCTGATTATTAGGGTTCGGTGACTAATTTTTAAATTGCATATATTTCAGGATTGACATAAGTCATGGTAATAGATTGAAAAGTCAATCTATACTCTAGGCAATGTTATGATTTATATTATTTTGTATATTTGCATTAATGTTTGACCTAAAAATTGGATCCTTTAGCTTTTTTTTTACGAAATTGGACCATATAGTATCTTTTAGGTATTAAATCGTGTATTTTTTATTTATCTTTACGTATACATTTCGATAACAGTTCTCAGTAAATGTTAATATCATTAAGAATTATTTAAGATGTCAAAATAAATGTATAACATATGAAAATTGAAAACGTAAATATAGACCTGCTATCAATATAACAGTTTGATAAACGTATAAAGCCAACTATGGAACAGCTAGATATTTAATAAATTAAAGATTACTAAACTGACATAAAGGCGATAAACCAGAACGCTAACAGTGAAAAATGTCATAACCAAAGAACAAATTTAACAAAATTTAATCAAGTTATGATGTAAGTGTAAAGTTGTGAAAAACTTTAATTAGAAGCAGATAGGAATATTCAGAAATAGAATCTTGACATACCAATAAAAGTTCTAACAAATAAATAATTTTTTGGTTAATGTAATTATTACAGTACAGTGAAAACACGACGTGTGCGCTTAATATTATTTTTAATTTTAACTACATTATGTTAAATTATTGTTATGTGGTAATTTAACATATTTAATTGGTCTAGGAAAGATACAGCAAAAAAACTAGACGTAAAAAACCTAAAGTTAAGATGTACCATTGTGTCTTTTTTTAATTACAGGGTGGCGCATTAGTGTGACAAAGTCTCATATCTCCTTTATTTAAGAGATACAAAAAAAAATTAAATACAAAAGTTGTAAGATATATGTTCTGGTGCATATTCCAAAAATATTTTTAATTATACAGGGTAGATTATAAAAGCTTAGAAGTAATTTTAAATTTTTTTTAAAACAGAAAACCCTATATATTATTACATATTTAGATTCTACATACAATTTTAGACACATTTTATGTATAATGTCCTATACGTAAGTCTAACCGTTTTTGACAAATTTCAAATTTTTTGTCAAAAATGACGTTTGCAGGCCAAAACATAAGTGGAAATCTTTTCTAAACGAAGCCTTTATCAATTAGTTATGGTTGGTTTCCTTGGAAATGGGGACCTACTCTAATGGGCTGTATTGATATTTTTGTAATGCATTCATACAGGGTGATCAAAAATGGACAATAAAAAGTAGATTAAAAAAAAACATACAGTCATTTTTTTTTAATGGAAACCCCCTATTTTTTTAATTCTATCTTATTTAGCATTAAAAATAAGGGTGACTTTGTATAAGAGTGTATATTCCAAAAAATTGTAGTTTTTGAAATAATGACAATTTAACATTTTTTTATAGTAAAAAGGCTATACGGCTTTCAAGTTTTGTTGTTAGTTGGCCGTGACGGCGGGGCGCGGCGAAACAAAAAAAAATCGAACACAATTTATTGAACCCCATATAAATAATTATTTTATTAAACGAACTTAAAGTAAAGACAATATTTTTTTGATTCAACAAATTATGTCCTAATCCTAATCATAAACTTAACACCTCTAATGTAACTAAACCTGTAACTAATTATACAGATAAAAGTAATAGAAACACGTCAAATACATACTACCTAATAAGTTGTTCGAAATGTCCGCCTCTTTCTTAAATACACAATGCAGTACGTCTCTCAAATTCGCTGCTTAAATTTCTACACATTTCAATACTAATGTTTTGAAAACAGTTTCTAATCCTAATCTTCATGTCTTCCTTTGTTGTAGGCGGTATTTTATAAACCTGCTCTTTGACGTACCCCCATATGCTAAAGTCCATTTTAGTAAGATCTGGGGATCTAGCAGGCCAAGCAACAGGCCCTCCCCTCCCAATCCAACATTCTGGATATCTAGCATTTAAAAAAGTATCGGACCTGTATGATGTACTGGGGCTCCATCATGAAGAAACCACATTTCTTGTTGCGTATCCTGTGGCACTTGACGCAACAAATTAGGTAGATGGTTTTGCAGAAAGTCTAAGTATACTTCCCCTGTTACTCGTTGATCAAAAAAATATGGTCCAATTACATGATTACCGACAACACCTCCTCAAACATTTAAAGACCATCTAGTTTGAGAAGTATATCTTACAAAATGTGGATTTTCGGTGGAATAGTAATGAAAATTGTGTCTGTTTACACTTCCGTTTCTGTGAAATGTGGCCTCATCTGTAAATAAAATCAAATGAACAAAATTTCTTTGTTGGTTTATTTTGTTTTGAGCCCATTGACAAAATTCCAGTCGTCTTTAATAATCTTCAGGAACCAACTCTTGAAGTAGTTGAATGTGATAGGGGTGCATTTTTTGAGACTTCAATATCCGCTGTACCGTACGTCGTTCAACACCAACCTGCTGAGGAATGGGTCGTTGTCCAATATGTGGATTTTCGGTAACTGTTAATAGTACATTTAATTGATTTTTCTCAGTCTGTGCACGTTTTTCCCTAGTATTTTTTTCATATAACACATTACCAGTTCTCTCAAAACGCTCCAAAAGCTTTTCAAATGCCCTTCTTTCAGGTTGCCGTTTCTCTGGAAACCGTTGTTGATACAGTCTTCTTGCTAAGAGCGTATTCTTATCACTAGCTCCCAATCATATCAACCATCTCGACTTCATTATTTACAATTTTAATTCAAGTTTTAAATCAATCTGCTATAAAATACACTAATGCATCACACAAATTATCAACTGACAATAATTAATGACGTTTCTGATGATCTCTATTATTTTTATATGCCACGCCTCGCCGTCACGGCCAACTAACAACAAAACTTGAAAGCCGTATAGCCTTTTTACAATAAAAAAATGTTAAATTGTCATTATTTCAAAAACTACAATTTTTTGGAATATACACTCTTATACAAAGTCACCCTTATTTTTAATGCTAAATAAGATAGAATTAAAAAATAGGGGTTTCCATTAAAAAAATGACTTTATAGGTTTTTGAATCTACTTTTTATTGTCCATTTTGATCACCCTGTATGAATGTATTACAAAATATCAATACAGCCCATTAGAGTAGGTCCCCATTTCCAAGGAAACCAACCATAACTAATTGATAAAGGCTTCATTTAGAAAAGATTTCCACCTATGTTTTGGCCTGCAAACGTCATTTTTGACAAAAAATTTGAAATTTGTCAAAAACGGTTAGACTTAGGTATAGGACATTATACATAAAATGTGTCTAAAATTGTGTGTAGAATCTAAATATGTAATGATATATAGGGTTTTCTATTTAAAAAAAAATTTAAAATTACTTCTAAGCTTTTATGATCTACCCTGTATAATAAAAAATATTTTTGGAATATGTACCAGAACATATCTTACAACTTTTGTATTTAATTTTTTTTGTATCTCTTTAAATAAAGGAGATATGGGACTTTGTCATACTAATGCGCCACCCTGTATAAGATGTATTTCCATATTAACAAATTGTCATGATTTAAATTATTTAAAGTATGCTCACACACTGCTGGTTTTTCTGGTTGGCCCAATCTACAAAATCTCATATGTTCTTTACGTCTTGTATCAAAGCCGCGTTTTGTGGTTCTATTGCATGCCTTTCCACCAGAATAAGATGGCAATGGATTTGAAACACCTTTAGGTGACATAAAATATCCTTTAATCTTTTTTTGTAGTGAAACAGTGCTAATACCTGATCAATTCAATCTGTAACTGTAGTTATAAAAAGAAAAAAAACAGTACCAGCACTAACGACTAGGTTTTCTTTGTGATTATGTCTAGCAGGTGTGATAACATCAATGTCTTTAAGTTAGCTTGTAATGATTTTGTTAAATATTTTTATTCATCTTTCAAAATTTCAGAATCACAAATTCGTTTAGCTTGATCGACTAAAGATTTAATACACCAATCTTTTGACGTGGATGGTGTTTTGATAATTTATGAAAGTATCCGTTAGTGTGTGTCGGCTTTCGGTAAACTTTAAAAGATAGTGAAATATTAGTTTTGGACATTACTATGTCTAGAAATGGTAAACTTCCATTACTTTCCTGTTCCATGGCAAACTGTGTCCTTGGATGAATACCATTTATAAAAACTAAAACTTCATGTAGTACCTTTTCTCCATGTCTCCAAATAACAAGTGTGTCATCTACATATCTATAACAAACTACAGATTCCTTAAAGCTAGTGTTTAAAATTTCCATGTAAAAATTAAGTACAACAAGACTAAGGGCTACCCATTGTTACACCATCTAGCTGTTCCTAGAATTTATTATTTATTCTACTAGAACGATCTTTTGGTAGTTCACGATAAATCTGTGATTCCAACAGTTGTTTTATTCTATGATGTAGCCTATCTTAGAAAGTATAATTGAACTGATTTGCAATAATGCAAACTCAAGAACAAAACAATTGCTAAGTGATTTATCTTGACATTACCGACAATAATGCTACTATTACTCACATTAATTGCTTGCCTTACATTGACTTTCCTGGCAATAATTAAAACATTAGAATTTATTTACTCGCAAATCTCAATTCTGATCAAAATAATTGGCCTTCTAGTGGTATGTACGTTGTGATATTTGAATTAGATAGGCTGAATGAGGTTAAGTGTTGCATCATGTGGGGCAAGTAAACAATGAACAATTGCACAGGTGATAATAAGGCACTGGCAAAAACAAAAGAAAATAGACAAGGAATTTACAAGTACATAATTGTTTACTGGCTACTAAAGCACAAAATACATACGTACAGTTACAATAAATTACTTACAAAGAGAAATTAATTCGCAGGCAAACGATTCTACTTAAACAAACTGACACAAAAAAACTCATTAAAACAAAGTCGTACAAGGGTAAGTTATAAACAGATCATAACATCGTGATCGATATACAAGTTTGAGTGCGTTAGAAAAATACAGAGTCCCTTTCTCAGGTTACACATTCATCTATACAACAATAAAAACAGTAAAAATAAAATCCGAGGTGTTTAATGGTCATCTGGACTCGGGAGTATGTAAACACTCGACGATTCCCTATTTACAATTATAACCAAGCTTTATCCTGTACCCGTTCGCCCATGTCCGCTTCTACACAAATATAAACATAAATAACAAACAACAATGGTAATTCACCCAAGTACATGAGTGAGGGAGCCCTGTATCGTCTCTTATTTTAGCAAATTTCCGCTTACTGAGCCCGTCTGCGAATGGGATACCTTTGCAATTATACATATATTGTTTACACGCACGCTCATTACCACCCGAATATTTATTTTAGTAAAAGAAAAAAACAAGAATGTATACGATCTAATATTTATATACAAACTGTTTAGAAGGGAGGCATTTAATCAAACATCCCGATCGATCTTACTCAATTGAAACTCTAACTACAACTGCCTTCCCCTCCGATTTCAAAACTAACTATCTTTACTCCCGAAAATCAACCCCCGTATTTCAAAAGTAATAAAAAAACAAAGAATTATTACGTGGGAAGACTTTTCCACATTCTTTACTGAACTAAAGCTTAATTTTAGAAATATGCATTCGTCCGTAACGAACTCTGCATTTAGGTATCGAATTTTAAAGTACCAAACAAAGACGTCCCTTGATCTGAGGTATGCTCCGCCGTAAGTAATTATTAAATCAGTGATATTTTTACATCACGAGCGCGCGTTCTCTATCCTGTGTGCGTGCGTGTGTGTGTAGTGTATGGTGTGTGTAAGTGTGTTGGTACATGTGAATGAAATTTGCCGTATTTTTTTCTCTCTCGGATATTTAAAATATATGTAGAATTTTAAATTAATACGTTGTTACCGGGAATTCTTATTTTGAAGTTTGTTATTTCAGTTTCGAAAGGAATTAAATTTTGATGACGGTTGAAAAGAGTTTTTTAAACTAACATAATATGTATGGGTATAAATTTATTTGATATCGAATGGTTTAGTCGCGGTTCTGTACTTCTACATTTTTTTTAAAGTTTACCAGTTCGCTTATATACTAAATTGGTATTTGTGACTCTCTGACTGAAAAACAGGATATGTGCGTCTCGTTTCTAGATATCAATTGTGTTTCTTTTCGTGGGAAATCTCCACTATGTAGTTTTAGTGTGGAAAGTTTTTTATGTGATGATTAAAATGGATAACGTGATATTATAGGGAAAGGGGAGTTTATTTTTCTGTTAGTTGAAGTCAAGCTGTAGAAGAAGGAGGTTTGACGCTGAACGTGTGATGTGAACTTTGGGCGCATTAAATTTACTTACATTCTACCGGGGTATTTGAAGCCATCGTCGGAAATTTTTTCCCGTTTACCTTGTGTGGATCTTAAAAATAATTCAATCATCCCAGGGACCTGTTGTGTTGTATTTCGTTAGTCGGAAGTGACATTTTCGTGTCCATTAAAGAGGATTAGTGTTGATTTTAGAACGATATCCTCCTATTTGGGTTAAATCACACTGCCTTTAGGCGATTAAGATAATTTTACAAAAGTGTATTCACCCGTGTTTCATAACATTACCCACTATACGTAATTTTTCTTTTGTTCTGAATACTGTATACCAAAATTTATATTATAGTGTGTCAAATTTATGTTTTCGACGTTACTAGTATTCCTTTAAGGTGTTAATTAAAATTAAGGTACTAAACATAAATGATTTTGGGAAATCGAACCTTGCAAGAGTCATACCGATTTAACTATTAGATATTACGTAAGAGGGATTGCGCTTTATTCCCTTCCGGAAGTAAATTTAATGTGATGACATCTGTATCAATACTCTGATTGTTTATTTTTGTATTATTATAATAACATATATGAATAACGATAATGAGTTTGAGAGCATTATTGCGTTACTGAATATAATATTTGTGACTTGATTCCTTTGTCACAGAGTTATTATTTACGTGGTACTCAATTTAAAAGAAAAGATATTTTTATTACGTTCCAGTTACTGTGTAGTTTACGTTTTTTTTATGATTCTTATGAAAGATTTTAACGTAATAATTTGTGAGAGATTTCTCTATTAGATTATTTGCCTTTTTTTATACTTTTCTATTAAGATATTAAGTTTCATTATGATTTAACATAACGTAAAGGTAGAGTAAATAAGATTGATGACAGATCAGCTGGTCTATGAGCACATCATTTTATTGTGATTACGTGAAAATCGTGTGAAGTTTTGCAGGAAACGCCGAACCGAGGCTATTAATTTACTGATGCACCTGGTTTATGTGACGTTAAGGAAAGCAGGTTTTTTTGTTTGTTTGGACCTTAGCTGTGGATTACTCGCATATAGGTACTTAGACCCCGATATCCTAATCGCAGAATTAATATCGCGCCCAAGTCATTTATTCCAGTGAGCTACCGGCCTCCTTCCTTGTCTGTTGCTTCCGATTCTACTGCCATTTGCTCCCGTGTGCGTGTGCGTGTGTGTGCGTGTGCGTGTGCGTGTGCGCGTGCGTGTGCGTGTGTGTGCGTGTGCGTGTGCGTGTGCGTATGTGTGTATACTCGGGGTGACATCTTGGTCAAAGGTGGCCGTGGAGTTGACATTATATTTTAACTATGATAAGCCCCTTGCCAACCAGCGGCTGTTGACATTATTTTACTGCCATATTCTTTTACATTTTGACATCCAGTAAGTGTTCTGGTACATAAATTCCAAAGCAATCTCACTCAGCGTGTTTGCCCTTAATCACCAAAGATATGTACTAAATTCTCATACACTTCTTTTGCAGGCAATCCCTTTACTTTATGGCACTTCCGCTTATACTGGAAGTAGCAACCAACTTCCGTTTATAATTTTTCTTCTCCGAATTATTTCGATTAATTAGAATCTCACGGAAATCGGTGATGCGTCCTCACAGCTAGGAATTTCGGAATCGGACTTTTAGGGTTCTAAGACGCCCTAACAAGCTACGTCTGTTTGAATTCTAAAAAAGTCTGTCACTACTGCCTCTGAATTTGAATGACTTCAAACGTCCATAACTTCCTTGTTTCAAATCGAATGCCCCCATTTTTTTCAACGTTATCGAGTTAAGAATTCAAAAATCTACAAGTTTTGTTAACATCCCTAAACGCAGCCGTTTCTAAGTTTACAAAAAGTAGCTCACTTTTTGGGTTACGCCTTAATATTTCGCTAGTTGCACCGGTGGCGTTACGTTTGTCTACACACTGAAGTTTTCTTTTCAAGTTTTGTGACACATGTAAGCCTTTACTTATTTGGATCTCATTTGGTAGCTATATGTATCAATAGTTTAAGACAGTGAATCAAAACAACAAAGAGAATTTGTTCTCAAAATAAGGAAAATAATAAAAAAGTGAAATATAAACAATTTATAATAAGTGCTCAAACTCCAAACAATTTAATAAGTCTATTTTCGACTGATAATATGGCATTTTCAAATTGATGTGGCCCATTCTCTGCAAACGCCTGGTTAACCTTATCTTTAAGCTATTCGATAGCATTGACAGCTTCTCCATCATAGACTTCTTTTTCATTGTTTTTGAGTAAACAAAAAATTTAACTTCATCTATTCAGATAATGTTTCTTAAAAGTCACTATTTTCTTGAGTTTTCACTATTAACCTCCTCGGGCACACAATTGAATTCATCTTCAAGTATTAATACCGTGTGACGTAAGCTGTTAAATGGGTTCTAAATAACATACCAAAATGGAAGGTATTTGTAACCAGGACTTCTGCACTTTGACCTAGATTTTTGTTTGTCTTTCACAAATTCAGGAAGATGCTTCGTTTCTTGCTTACGTAGTATTTTGTCCGTTTGGAGCTTCGCTGAACAGCCTCTTCACCCTCGCCAACAAAAATTCCACGCAACCTCAGCATCTTCTTTGTATTATAGCCTTTCTGATGCCACACCAAATCAATATACCTTTATCATTAACTGCTCAGCTCTTGTGCCGCCCTAGTGGTACTGCCCCAAACTATTAAGAAGCCTGAATCGTACCACTTCACTACTGCAATGTATTGTCTTCGGTAACTAGCATGTCATGGGAACCCCTGTCAGACCTTTTCAAATTGTTCTCAGTTTTTAAATTCGTGCTCATTTTAGGAATTCGACTTTTCTTGAGTTTACCATTTACATAAACATCCAGTTTCTGTGATATCGGAATTAGGCTGGATCTGGTCTCCCGTCCTTTCCCAGATTCCTTTGGCTGTTGTCGTAACAAAGCTATTTAGGCCCACCTGATGTGACTCCCTCGAATAAATTATGTTATCTTGACCTTCTTGTGAAAAGGAATCATTTGCTCATCTATGGAAACTTTGTGGATTCTTTCATTTTGCAGACAGCCTTTTTGTATCCAATTTAAAATAACCAGTTTCAATCGCGGATATGATATCAGAAACACTTGGAACCCTAGTATCCAACTGCCAATGCATTCTTATTCTTGGTGAGTTGCAACAAGCAAAAACTTCTTACACTCACTTGTGTAAGTCGCTAGAGATTTTCCAGTTTTCTTTACTTCTGCCATGTTAGTGTTGTTACGGGCTGAAATAGCAGTAGAACGAAAGTAACAGATATGGAAAAGGGTGCCAGTAGCTCAGTGGTAATAAAGGGTGCGAGCGTGTTATTGATTTAAGCGTTTAAGAACTCGTAATACGTAAGTTACAATAGGTGTTTGCCATGACGCAAATCCAGGTGAATCTGTGAATTACCAGACGGTAAGTTGGTTCCTATAATACTTCAAAATATTTGCAAATACCCACAAAACAATGACGTGCTACAAGCCAGCTGATTGGTTAATGATTTAATTACTTTATGTTTACGTTACCTTATATCTCAAAACTTATCTCTTCGAATTAAATTAAATGAACAAAACTCAAAATATATATTACAATAGAGGAATTCTCATTGACCGTTTCGATGAAGCTTTTACTAAAGTAATGACAAATAATTGAACGTTGCCGCTGTTTAATTGTATAAATCAAAAATTCCCATAAAATAAATAAACCACTCGGTAACTTAAACGGACAACAAAACATTTAATCTCTTAAATTTGCTGTTGTGTAATTAATAACGCAGTAATAGGAATAGTCACAATAATATTATAACTGTAAATAAATACTACCCAAAATGATTATTAATTTTATTAAATACATAAATAAAAAGTTTACCTCGAGTAGTATTTGAACCTACGACCTGTACTTTGCTAGAGTACCGCGCTAACCAAGTGCACCATCAAGGTTCAAGCCCCAATCGATGTAAATGTTGTCTTTATGTATGTAGAACTGATGTAAATTCTAAATATAATGAGATACTATCAAATTACTTATATTAATGGAATGTGAGCCTGCAATATCGCAAGGATTCACACATACCAAAGCAACTTGACTAATATTAATTTATTATAACTTATAATAAAAATACTACCCAATTTATAAACACAAAAAATCCATTCAATTTAGTAAAGCCTAGTAGTTAAAGTGGGCTGATGCTTGCAAGTTTCAATTCCCCAAAATAATATATTGCATCTTAATTTTAATTAGTATCAATAACGTCGATCACATAAATTTGAGACATTCTGCCATACATAAGTTTGTATAGCATAAACGGAATAAAACAAACAATAACATCAAAATAATATAATTACTAATTAATAATAACACGGGTAAATACACTTTTACACCATTAATTTAACCGTCTAAAGGGTTCTTAAGCAAAATTTGTAAACAAAGAAACCGTATTCAGCCGCCCAACGAATGTCATTAAGCAAAATAGTCTTTATTAAAATTGTCCACAGAAATCAATGTATGTTAGTAATTACTTTAATTTGTACACACGTAACCATACATTGGCTACTCTGAATCCTCCTCCTTCCTTAGTACTGCGGTCTAGGTATTTCTCGTAATTGACCCTCTAGGTAACAGATCGGTGGATACCAGCACGTTGAATCTCCTTTAATGCAACTTCCAAAGCACAGCATTACCAGTCGAAAATATTTAAGTGAAAATCATCTGATTAGATCACTGTATCACCTGGTTCAACATAATTACACATGAATTTAGTTACAAACGTTATTTGTCCTTTATACACCCAAATTTTGTGAAAGCGATACTTTTATAATTACAGCAATATTTCTATATATTGGGATAGCCGTGAGACTTCGGGATGATCAATAATTATATTTAATTTGCAAGCTATGGATCCGAAAGCATCTGCGTAATTAGTCTACAATGAAGAGAAGCACTAATCTTAACATAACTTCCTCTTCGAAGGACCCGTAAAGGATGTCACCTCAAAGAGTCGATAAACAACACCAAACTGTCACCGGGTTGGCCGAATGTTATACAAAAATCCCCCTAAGGGTGTATGGGAAACTTTCTCTACGAAACTTCAATAACCCCAGAACATGATACGCAAATTCTACACGCCTGCACTCGCCACCCGCGTTCGTCCTCTTCCCTCAACAGCAGACTTGAACTTTCTAACAAAAAGCTTTCTCCACAAAAATCACGTCATTTCTTTAAATCATCGCATAAACTGCCCATACCCAAATTGTATATTGGACTCTTCCCACACAAGAATCCGACTTAATGTCTAGAGCGCACACATCCTGTTCTTCAAACTGAGACACTGTTATTCAAATAAATTTTCTCTACTCTCCCCCAAACAACTCAATACACAAAATGAACTGGTAAACTTAAAACAATTCTAGAAATATTTATACGTGTCTGAACCTTGCGTTAGCAGCTACACTAAAGAAAACTTTATACCCAAACATATTACGTTACTTAAAAGCTCTTTTCACCAACATGACATTAAATTCCTTCCAAAACTACGATAACAATTTGAAAGACAAAGTAACAAGTTTCTACAACGCAATTAATAAATAAAAATACGAATATCCACTACTTACAAAATAAATCTTTAACTCCCATCTCAAATTCCTTTCACTAATTTATATAGTCAACACATAAACCAAATCTTAATTTAAAAACTCCAATCTATTAATAACAATCAACCCGAAGAATATATGCCACTCACAAATTGGGTGCTATATCCTACTCCAATTCGTAATAACTCCAAATATCGTCAACAAGCTAAAAATTGTAACCAAATTAATGCTTCCAAAATTTATATTGAATAAATCCCACCTTCAATAACCCAACACGACAAAACACATTATAATTTCTACATACGTGCGTTTAGGGATAAGGTCATGTTAACAAAAGTTGTAGATTTTTGAATGCACGATGCCGTTGAAAAAATTGGAGCATTCCACTTGAAATAAGCAAGTGATAGATTTTTGAAACCACGCAACTTCAGAGGCATTTTTTAGAGGTTGTGAAAGACTTTAGAATTCAAATAAGTCGCAATGTAACTTATTAGGGTCTTTTGGAGCGGCGCAGCACCGATTTCCGTGGGAGCCTGCAGCTGTCAAAAGCTTCTAATTAACTCGGAAAAGGTAAAAAATAAAAAAAAAAATGGAGGGTTCCATTTAAAGCAACGAAGTTGGTAGCCACTTCTGGTATAATCGAAAGTGCCACAAAGTTGCAAATATTTTCCAAAGGTAGATCAGGTCGGTAAAGATTTATATAATTTTTTTCATATTTTTATATTCCATGGTTTTCCAGATTGTTCTAATGATTAGGCCTCGCTGACACACCTTAAGTATGTATGCATGGTCGGATTAAGGATAGGTGCGGTCAGGATGACATCGGAAGGAGGTCAGAGGGGGAAGGTACAACTCGTAGCATTCACCTAAATAACCGCACATGATATGCGAATACGCAGTGATCATGCTGCTATATGTGTATGAGGAAAATCTTCATGCAAGGTAGACGATAACGGGAATCGAACCCATGACCTCCCGAATGCTAAGCAGATGGTGTTATCTCTGATCTATTAGCTCGATGTCTTCATGTTGAGGATAAGTTTTAACTGCATATATCTATGTACTATGGTTTTCACGTCCGGTTAATTTTTGAATTAACGTCCAAGCATTGTTTGTACTCACTTTTACTTAATAATATTAATTTTTTGACAACTTCATGTTGCAAGTTTGCAAGACAGAAAGCAATACCCCGATTGTTAACATTATTAGGTAGTTATTAACCATTACTTCTGTTCAAATGAAATATGAGCCAACAGTTTCATCAAACAAATTAGTGAAAACTTCTTCCTAAAGACTCTGCATAGACTTAAACCAAAAATTTTCATTTTTAGCATGTAAATACAGTACCGAAATATGAAGGGCCATGGAATGACTTGGGCGATGTTTGTTAGTAATGTTTGGCTTGTTTGTCATTCACCGTGATAATAATATTGTGCTAGTGTTAAAATCGTTCTGAAAATGGTTCTAACAACTTAGGAAAAGGTATTTTTAGTAGAACATTATTTCCGTTCATACGGAAGTGGACTGGGCAATGGCCCAAGTTTGAAACAAGTCGCACTGGTAATGTGTTGTGTCAGTGCAAGCGTTCTTCAGGTCGTCGAAGAACGGTTTGTACCAACGATCATGAGGAACGGGTTCTTGGCCACTTTTTGCATTCTCCACAAAGAAGTCCTCTATTAACTGCGTATAAATTAGACATCAGTAAAACATCCACATGTAGAACGTTCAAAGGCATCGGTGGTTATCCATATCGTATTCAAACTGGACAACGACTAAACGCTGTGGACAATCGTGCTAGAAACGTTTGTAGACGCGTGTTGAGCCAAATATACGAAGATACCGATTTCTTGAAAAATGTATGGTTTTCTGAAGAAAGTCATGTCACCTAAATGGCTACATCAATAGACAAACAACTCGA
>JARFJB010001511.1:417500-442500 GCA_036346205.1 Vesta saturnalis
AGACATAGCACAGACACAGACACAGACACAGACACAGACACAGACCACAGACAACACAGACAGACACAGACACAGACACAGACACAGGCACAGACAGACACAGACACAGACACAGACACAGAACAGACACAGACACAGACACAGACAGACACAGACACAGACACGACACAGACACAGACACAGACACAGACACAGACACAGACACAGACACAGACACAGACACGACACACACAGACAACACAGACACAGACACAGACATACACAGACACAACACAGACACAGACACAGACAACACAGACACAGACACAGACACAGACACAGACACAGACACAGACACAGACACAGACACAGACACAGACACAGACACAGACACAGACACAGACACAGACACAGACCACAACAGACACAGCACAGACAGACACAGACACAGACCACAGACAGACACAGACACAAACACAGACACAGACACAGACACAGACACAGACACAGACACAGACAGACATAGACACAGACACAGACATAGACACAGACAGAACCAGACACAGACCGACACAGACACAGACACACACAACACAGACACAGACACAGACACAGACACAGACACAGACACAGACACAGACACAGACACAGACACAGACACAGACACAGACACAGACACAGACAGACACAGACACAGATACAGACACAGACACAGACACAGACACAGACGCAGACGCAGACGCAGACGCAGACCAGACGCAGACACAGACAGACACAGACAGACACATACACAGACACAGAGACAGAGACAGAGACAGAGACAGTCGCGGACGCACGCGAGACGACGACAGACGACAAGACGACACGGACACGAGACAAGGACACGGACACGGACACGGACACGGACGCGACGCGGATGCGACGACAGACACGACACGGACACGGACACGGACACGACACAGACACTGACACAGAAACAGACACAGCACAGACACAGACACAGACACAGCCACAGACACAGACACAGAACAGACACAGACACAGACACAGACACAGACACAGACACAGACACAGACACAGACACAGACACAGACACAGACACAGACACAGACAGACACAGACACAGACACAGACACAGACACAGACACAGACACAGACACAGACACAGACACAGACACAGACACAGACACAGACACAGACACAGACACAGACACAGACACAGACACAGACACAGACACAGACACAGACACAGCACAGCACAGGCACACAGGCACACACAGACACAGACACAGACACAGACACAGACACAGACACAGACACAGACACAGACACAGACACAGACACAGACACAGACACAGACACAGACACAGACACAGACACAGACACAGACACAGACGCAGACGCAGACAGCAGACGACAGACACAGACACAGACACAGACACAGACAGACACAGACACAGACACAGACACAGAACAGACACAGACACAGACACAGACAGACACAGACAGAAGACACAGAACAGAGACAGTCCGACCAGACGACAGACGCAGACACAGACCGGACACGGACACGGACAAGGACACGGACACGGACACGGACACGGACCGACCGGATGCGTACACGGACACAGACACGACACGGACACGGACACGGACACAGACACTGACACAGAAACAGACACAGACACAGACACAGACACAGACAGACACAGGACACAGACACAGACACAGAACAGACATGGACACAGACACAGACACAGACACAGACACAGACACAGACACAGACACAGACACAGACACAGACACAGACACAGACACAGACACAGACACACACACAGACACAGACACAGACACAGACACAGACACAGACACAGACACAGACACAGACACTGACACAGACACAGACACAGACACAGACACAGACACAGACACAGACACAGACACAGACACAGACACAGACACAGACAGACAGACAGACACAGAGACGGACACAGACACATACACAGACACAGGACACAGACACAGACGCACAGACACAACGAACAGAACGACAGAACGACAGGACACAGACACAGACACGACAGACACAGACGACAGACACGAGACACAGACACGACAGACGACACGACACGACACAGACACAGACACAGACACAGACACAGACACAGACACAGACACAGACACAGACAACAGACAGACACAGCACAGACACAGCAATGACACAGACACAGACACAACACAGACACAGACACAGACACAGACACAGACAACATAGACACAGACACAGACACAGACACAGACACAGACACAGACAACAGACACAGACACAGACACAGACACACAAGACACAGACACAGACACAGACACAGACACAGACACAGACACAGACACAGACACAGACACAGACACAGACACAGACACAGACACAGACACAGACACAGACACAGACACAGACACAGACACAGACACAGCACAGACACAGACAGCAGACAGCAGACACAGCAGACCAGACACAGACACAGACACAGACACAGACACAGACAGACACAGACACAGACACAGAGACAGAACAGAGCACAGACACAGCCAGACCAGACACAGACACGAACACAGACACGGAACACAGACACAGACACGACACAGACACAGGACACGGACACGACACGGACACGGACACGGACCGGACGACGAAGGACACGGACACGGACACAGGACACGGAGACACAGACACAGACACGACACAGAAACAGACACAGACACAGACACAGACACAGACACAGACACAGCACAGACACAGACACAGACACAGACACAGACACAGACACAGACACAGACACAGACACAGACACAACACAGACACAGACACAGACAAGACACAGACAGACACAGACACAGACACAGACACAGACACAGCACAGACACAGACACAGACACAGACACAGACACAGACACAGACACAGACACAGACACGACACAGACACAGGCACAGAGCACAGGACAGGCACAGGCACAGGACACAGGCACAGGCACACGGCACAGGCACAGGCACAGACACAGGCACAGGACACAGACACAGACCAGGCACAGACACAGACACAGACACAGACACAGACACAGACAGACTATACAAAGCACAGACACAGACACAGACACAGACACAGACACAGACACAGACACATACACAGACAAACACACAGACACAGACACAGACACAGACAAGACACAGACACAGACACAGACACAGACACAGACACAGACACAGACACAGACACAGACACAAACATAGACACAGACACAGACACAGACACAGAACAGACACAGAAACAGACAACAGACACAGACACAGACAAAACAAGACACAGACACAGACACAGACACAGACACAGACACAGACACAGACACAGACACAGACACAACACATACACAGACAGACACAGACACAAACACAGACACAGACGCAGACACAGACACAGACACAGACACAGACACAGACACAGACACAGACACAGACACAAACACAGACACAAACACGGACACCAACACGGACACGGACACGGACACGGACACGGACACGGACACGGACACGGACACGGACACGGACACGGACACGGACACGGACACGGACACGGACACGGACACGGACACGGACACGGACACGGAAACAGACACAGACACAGATACAGACACAGACACAGACGCAGAATTTGAATTTGTATTATAATAAGGGGTCTAATGCTAGCTTGTAAGACAAGGATAGGGCTGTGCAACTTGCACTAGGGACTCTGCCCCCTTGTCAAGGCCCCATTTCCGAAAAATTTGAATTTGAATTTTAAGCCTGCAGGTTACGGCTGGAAAAATGAATTTGTATTGTAGTAAGGGGTATAATGCTAACTTGTAAGAGAGATGTAGGGCTTAGCAACTTTCTCTCAGGCCCTCGCCCTTCGACCAAAAGTTTGAATTTGTTTGTGTAGCCATCTATGTGGGGAAATTTGAACTTGTATTATAATAAGGGGGCCTAATGCTAACTTATAAGGCAGACATAGGGCATCGCAACTTGCTTTCGGTCTTAGTCCCCTGGTACCCTAGGCGGGCCGCCATAACCTGCAATAACAAAGACAATTTCAAATTTTCCTCCAGGGGCGAAGACTCGAGAGCAAGTTGCAAAGAACTATACCTGCCTTATAGGTCAGCATTAGGCCCCCTTATTATAATACAAGTTCAGATGTCTCGCAATAAACAATCAGAATGTAGAGACTGAAAGATTGAAACATTGAAAACAAAGATGTGGCAAGGGGCTCAACCCCGCGAGCAAGTTGTGAAGCCCTACACCTGTCTTACAAGTTAGCATTAGGGCCCCTTATTAGAATAGAAATTCAAATTCCCCTGCTATAGCCAAACAGAATGCAAAGACTTAAATACCAATTTAGGTTTTCCATCAAGGGGTCCACCTTATTAGAATACAGATTCAAATTTACTTCCTTAACCTACAGAGACTTAAATACAAATGCAAATTTTCCGCCAATGAGACCTCGACAAGGGGGCAGAGCCTCCAGAGCAAGTTCCACAGCCCTACAGCTGTCTTATAAGTTACTATTAGGCCTCTTATTATAATACAAATTCAAATTTTCCGTCAAGGATACCACGTCAATACACGAAGGCCCACGAACAAGTTCATATCACATCAAGGGGCGAAGACCTGAGAACAAGTTGCAACGCTCTACACTTGTATGTATTACAATCCCGGTTATGTTAGGGGAGGGTTGGAGTGGGGGTCGCCGAAACAGCCTTCGCCGAAAACCTCGTGTCGCAAAATTTTACCTATATGAGGCCCAGATGCATCCGTCTTACCTTAAAAGCTTGTGTTAGACCTGTATGTGGTTTGAAAATATACCGCTAGGTGGCGCCAGATATATTACAGAAAACATTCGTTAGACTATACACAAGTAAATTAACAAATTCAGATTTTACACCTACAGGTCAGGACTAGGTGCCAAAGCCTCGAGAGTAAGTTGCGACGCTCTACACTTGCCTTACAAGTTAGCATTCGAAGCCCTTTTATTAGAATACAAATTCAAATTTCCCGCCAAGGGGGCCAGGGGTCTAAGCCCCGAGAATAAGTTGCGAGGCTTTACACCGGTTTTATAAGCTAACATTAGGCCCACTTATTAGAATACAAGCTCAAATTACTCGCAATAAGTGATCATAATGTAAACGCTTAAATACAAATTCAAATTTCCCACCAAGGGACCAAGGGACTAAGACCCGGAAGCAAGTTGCGAAGCCCTATGTCTGTTTGTCTTATAAGTTAGCATTAGGCCTCCTTATTATAATACACGTTCAAAATTCCCCTCATAGATGGCGCCATAAACAAATTCAAATTTTTGGTCGAGGTGCGAGGGCCTGAGAGAAAGTTGCTAAGCCCTACATTTGTCTTACAAGTTAGCATTATACCTTTTATTACAATGCAAATTCATATTTCCAGCCATAACCTGCAGGCTTAAAATACAAATTCAAATTCTCTGCCAATGTGGCCTCGACAAGGGGCAAAGCCCCGAGAGCAAGTTGCGCAGTCCTACACCTGTCTTACAATCTCGGTTATGTTCGGGCAGGGTTCAAGTGTGAGCCGCTGGAACAGCCTTCGCCGAAAGCTTCGCGTCGGTAAATTTTACTTATATGAAGCGTAAAACAAACAACTGTAATGCATATGTGTAGCCATTTAATGCATCTATTTTCTGCTTAGACCTTGTATGCATAATTTTAACTGTCAACCTTCAATATTTACTTTTATTTAATATGTGTATTAACTAACATATTAAAGCAATTTTATTTTTCACTTAAACCTTGAGCATATAGTTTAGCAGTCGACCTTTGATATTTTACTTTTAATTGATAACACTATTAAAGGGAGTACACAATGAAGCGTAAAACAGACTATAATGCATATGTGTAACCATTTATCGTATTAATGCATTTTATTTCTGCTTAGACCTTGTACACATAATTTAACGTTCTCAAGGTAGAAATCGTTTAAAGCATGGCAACTTAATTACTCATTTTGAATTATGTGTAATGTTGAAGGTGACTTTCCCAAGGTAAAAATAAGCATGTTTTAATAAAATTCGTATATAGGTGAAGGCCACAACCCTCAAATGGAACTCAAAAGAAATGTAATAATAATTTTAATAACAATTATGCAGTCTCTTTTATAATACACCCTATTACGAAAATACATTGTAAAAAATAGTTATCTAGATCAGAATGATATTTAAACTCAGATAGAAATTAATAGTCATAAATACAATATGCTAACCTCAGATATTGAAAAAAATTGAGTTACCGCTTAAATTTCAACATTACAGACTGCATAGAACATAATCGTTTAAGGACTAGGTTTTTATATCCTTGACAAAAAATCAAAACAACCCTAATAAATATTAATAACAGATTAAATAGCATCTTTTTATTATGAAAACACTTTCTTTACATGTCTTATCTTATCTATTATTAGAATACAATTTTCATGACAGGGGCGAAGCCCGCTAGCAGACTATATAGGTAAAAAGGTGACAATCAGTAGATGGAGTTAAAAGAAATGTAATAATAATTTTAATAACAATTATGCAATCTCCTTTGATAAAAACGGCCCCTAATAAATATTAGTAACAGATTAAATAAAATCTTTTTATTCTCAGGTGAAAAAAAAATATAAAAGAAAGGCGACCAAAGGTGTCCCAAGGGTGACGTCACAAAAAAAAACAATGTGGCGGATGGTGTCTCTATTCTACTATTGAGATTCAATTATAATTGTCATGTTACAAACAATTGCGCCAAACACACTCTCAAAACTTTGTCTGTAAACGTCAAGAGCATAGTAAAAAAAACCTTTGATGAATTCAGTTCGTCAAGCACAAAAACTCAGAAATCGAAAGAGTATTTTCAATTTGCAAGTGTTGAGTATAAAAACCTTCTCCGACACGTGGCAACGAGATGGTTATCTGTTTTGCTTGCTATAGATCGATTGGTTCACTGCTGGCCAGCAGTAAGAAGATACTTTTTGTTGAAAGGGGCAAATTATTGTCGAAAAGAAATATGGGAATTTGTATCCAAAGGAATGACATTGAAGAAAACGAATCCTGCACTATTTCGAGGAAACTAATGGGCCTCTTAAACAATTGGTTGGACGATAAATTTTATGGCAGGAAAATTAGTTTTATTTAAAAAAATTAGTAATAGCCAAAAAACCGATTTTACAAACGAGACTGAACAGTTTCTGGGGAGAGCAATACAATACTTGGAAGAAAGATATAATTTTTCAGACAATTCGATTTATAAAAAAAACTCTCCATATTGACTGTGAACGACTCAAAAAACAATTTATTTATATGGGAAGAGCTATTTGCCAGATATATTAAACATTTCGGATGAAATAGGTGACGGCAGCTTATACACTGACTACTGTTGCCTTCGCCAAATATATGAACATCTCCCGAAGAACATGTCGAACAACAAAGTATGGACACATCGACTTGAAGAATTTGAAGAAACTGATATGTCTTGTATTATTGATACCAGTAAGCAATGCTTATTGCGAGAGAGTATTTAGCCTTCTAAATAAATTATACACGAAGGACAGCAACCGTATGTCCGTTACTTAGTAAAATCAGAATTATTAATTCGATTGAACTTCCAAGAAAGTTGCTCGAATTTCAAATTGTTCTTAAATACAGAGAAAGGTTCTAAATTAATTAAGGCCGCCAAAGCAGATGCCATATATATGTGGCAAAAAAAGTAAGTTTTATCAATTTACTTAATTAACTTACTTTTGCTGTATTATAAGTGTTTTGTAACTGTAGTTTCCTATTAGTGGAGTTGATCGGCCTATTTCCACAGGTTATGTTTTTTGAGGGCGACGTTTCGGAAGTGGACTCTGCTTGCGTCATCAGGCTTAGTCCTGAAAAGGACTGTTTTCGCACTTGAGTTGAATTCATATGTTATATATGATTTTTTCCCAAGCACTTGACTACTCTCAGATTCGAACTTGGTACCTTTCACTTACTAGTCTGACACCTTTACCACTGAGCCGCTGAGTAATGCAATATATATATATATATATATATATATATATATATATATATATATATACGAGGCATGTTTTTTAAGTAAGTACCGTTTTGGAATTAAAAAAAGACGTGCAAAGATATCGCAATAATTTTATTTTTACATCAAAGCCTGTACCTTAATCTACTTTTCTACATAATTTCCGTGAATATTGAGGCACTTGTCATAACGTGGCACCAGTTTTTAAATACCCTCCTCATAAAATTCTGCCGCCTGACTTGTTACCCACTGTATCACAAATGTTTTGACTTCGTTATCGTCTTGAAGACGCTGACCACCCAGGCGTTTCTTCAAATGCAGGTACAAATGGTAGTCGCTGGGCGCCAGATCAGGGCTGTATGGAGGATGATCTAGAGTTTCCCATTTAAAAGATTTGATGAGATCTTTGGTCCGATTAGCACATGTGGACGGGCATCCTCATGCAGCAAACGATACTTACTCAACTTGCCACGTCTTTTGTTCTGGATTGCACGACGCTGATTGTTCAATGTCTCACAATAAGACGCTGCATTGATTGTCTCATTACGAGGCAGAAACTCCACTAGCAATACTCATTTTCTGTCCCAAAAACTGTCACATGATTTTCCGCAGAAATTGTTTGCTTAAACTTCACTTTTTGGGTGATGATGAATGTCGCCATTCCATGGATTGTTGTTTTGATTCTGGTGACGTAGGCCACCCATGTTTCGTCACCAGTAACAATTTGGTCTAAAAAATCTTCACCTTCATTGTGGTACCGCTCAAGGAAAGTCAATGCACTGCCTAAACGTTGGATTTTGTGCAACCGTCAACATTTTGGAACCCAACGTGAACACAATTTCCGGTCATTCAAGTTCTCGGTCACAATGCGATACAAAACACTACGAGAATATTGAGGAAAGCAGTCGCACAATGATGAAATTGTAAAGCGTCTGTTTTCTCACCTTTCGTCCACTTTCTGCACCAAATCTTCATTAACGACCGAAGGACGCCCACCTGTTCTTTATCATGCACATTTGTGCGGCCATCTTTAAATGCTCTCACCCATTTCCTTACCATTCCATCACTCATAATGTTTTGTCCGTAAACTTACAGATCTCACGATGAATATCGATCGGTTTTACGCCTTTAGCACTAAGGAATCGTATAACAGCCCGTACTTCACAATCGGCGGGACTCACGATTGTCGGAGGCATCTTAAACACTCAGTAAACAACGTATACAATGAAGAATCAGACTGTAATCGTCAGTGCGTAGACAAGAGATGTAGGTAACCAGCGCATGCGGAACGCCGACCGTAGCTGCGGCGGAATCAAACGGTACTTACTTAAAAACATGCCTGTATTTTAGAACTTCATATATATATATATATATATATATATATATATATATATATATATATATATAAAACTTTTTCGTGGTTGTGCAGAAGTTTATTTCGCATGTTCCGCAGTAACTTCTTGCGCAGGTGTATTGCGCTTAAGCTCCTCGCGCATTATTGGAATCCATATGGGTTTCATTTCTACACTAGCTTGGCTTATTGGATTTTCTGCTAGTGCGATGTATGTGACTGCTTTGAGTTTTCGACGAGTTGTGTTTTCGTCCTTTGCCACTATCTGTATGTTATCCCATTGGATGCGGTGGTCTTCGTTCCAGACATGTTTGGCGATTCTTGATCTTTCTGTTTCGCCTTTGCGGACGTTGTTCTTATGTTCCTGCGTTCTCACTTTGAGTGGTTTACTGCTCTCTCCTATGTATGCTCTGCCGCATTTGCATGGTAGGTTATATACACGATTTTTGGAATTCTGATCTTCATTGTATGGTTTGATTTTGGTTAGTATTCCCTTGAGCGTTCTGGTCGATTTGAAGGCAGTGCGTATCTTGTATTTGCTGCCTATCCTTCGTATTTTGGCTGCGGTACCTTGCATATATGGTATTATCGCTGTATATTTAGGTTCTTCTTTTTCGGTTACCCTTTCCCTGTTTAGATTAGGTGTTAGATCGGGGTAGCCATTTTCTTTGAGTGTTCTAGCGATATTTCCTTTTTCTTTGTTCAGGTCCTCTTGTTTTGAGCATATCGTTTTTGCTTTATCGTACAAGCATTTTGCTACACCTAACTTCAAGTTTTTGTGGTGATTGGAGTTGTAATGTAGGTACCTCCCCTGTTTCCTGTATACACTTGTCGTAAAAGTGTAGTCATTCCTGTGTACAAGTACAGCCAGGAATGGCAGTTTTTGTTCCGACTCCAATTCCATTGTGAATTTTATGGAGGGTGCGCGGCTATTTAGATGATCTAGAAATTCATCTAGCTTATGCTTGCCGTGTTGCCAAATTCCGAAAGTATCGTCTACGTATCTAAGCCGCATCCTTGGTTTCTCTGTGAATTCGGATATCGCTTGGTCTTCAAAGTCTTCCAGATATATATTGCTCACTATGGGTGATAGTGGGAAACCCATCGCCATCCCAAACTCTTGTTGGTAGAATTTGTCTTCTATCTGGAAATATGTAGTTCTAATGCATATTGTCAGAAGTTCCATTATTGTGTTTACCGAGAGTTGCGTCCGTTCGTCTAACGTTTCATCCTTTTCCAGCTTGTCTCTTATAATAGTTAGTGCCTTATCGGTAGGCACATTTGTGAATAGACTCACAATGTCGAAGCTTACCACTTCGTGGTTTGGTTGGAAGTTTCTGATGGTTTCCACGAAGTGCTGCGTCTTTTTCCCGATAAGGGTGTGATCATACCTAGTGTGCTAATGGGTGGCAAGGTGAATTTCTTGAGCTCACAATTGGTCTCAGAGGAATTCCCTGCTTATGAATCTTTGGTAGGTCGTACCGATGCGGAGGTTTTCTGTAGTGTGGGGTAAGTCTAGTTCTCTGGTAGTCTGAGAACTCTCTCTTATGTTTTGCCAGCGTCAGGTATATCCGTCTTTCGATTGATGGTGTGGGGTCTTTTGGTATTTGTTTGTACTCGCCCCCGTCTAGTAGTTCTTGGATCTTACTGTTGTAAGTGTCCATATCCATTACCGCAGTCGCGTTTCCCTTTGTCTGCCGGAAGAATTTTGATCGATGGGTCATTCTTAAGGGAAACGACCGCTCTCCTTTCTATGTTAGAGAGGTTAGGTTTAGTTCGCCTAGATGAATCTAGGACTGATCTAACCTTACTTCTGTATTCTTCGGCTTCTTCAGGATCTAATTTCATAACTGTTTCTTCGACTACGGTTATTAAATCTACTTTCGGAATATACCTCGTGTTATCGCATAGTTCAAGCCTTTGTCCAGAGCCTGCATTTCGTTTTCGTTCAACTGTCGTTTAGAGATGTTTATGACAGTGTTTTTTCGATTGATTGGTTGGTTCTTTCTTTTCCTTTATTAGCTTTTCGAGTTTCTTCTGCTGAATTTCCTTGTGCATTCCCTTGGTCTTCGAATATTTACTTCTGGTAGCCGTATTTATCCTATCAAAGTCTTGTTCGTTCACTCGATTTCGAATGGTTTCTCTAATCTCGTTGGATTGGTGTTCGAGCTGGTACTTTCTCAAACGGTGATGTCTGATTTGCTCTTTGACTAACGCTTCGCTAGCTCTCTTTGCGATTATTGATATTTGTCGGCTGCGTATCGGAGTGTTGATGTTTAGCCCGGTGGGTATTACATTGGTATCACGGGCTTTGCAGAGGAAGGTTAGGTGGTTCTCCTCTAATGCTAGCTTATTCATTGATGTTCAAGCTTTCTGAAAAGTTGTTTGACTTCGGGGCCGTACCGAGTTACTAATTTTGTATTATAAGTGTTTTGTAACTGTGGTTTCCTATTAGTGGAGTTGATCGGCCTATTTCCACAGTGTATGCTTTTTGAGCGTGACGTTTCGCAAGCGGACTCTGCTTCCGTCATCAGGCTTAGTCCTGAGAAGGACTGTTCTCGCACTTGAGTCGAATTCATATTTTATATATAATTTTTTCCCAAGCACTTGACTACTCTCAGATTCGAACTTGGTCACCCAAGTGTGAAAACAGTCCTTCTCAGGACTAAACCTGATGACGGAAGCAGAGTCCGCTTCCGAAACGTCGCGCTCAAAAAACTGTGGAAATAGGCCGATCAACTCCACTAATCTACTTTTATTTTTGTATCTCAATAATTTTGTAAAGTTTCTATAAAAATAAATATGATTTTATTATAAGTTTTATAATTTTTAAATGATTTTCTTTAATAATTATGGATTTTTATTTTGTGCAGCCAAAAATCATTTTGTCCAGCTATTTTAAAATTTTTCCCCGAATTTCAGGTTTTCCAATCTGGCAACCCTGTTTAGCACGGAAGTCAATCTTAGTCTGTTCAGTGTTCAGAACCTCAATTATTAAAAAGTTGACTAGTTAAATATGTTTTTTTTTCCTGTTATTATCTTAAAAGTATAAAAGAACGAGAACAGCTATACTTGATGAATTGCTTAAGACATAAATTGCAAAAATCTAAACCACTCAGTGTTTCACAGGGAAACCTTACTTTTATATGAAGTCGTTTAAGACCTTTTCTCCCACAACCTACTTATTTGTTGACAAATCTGATTATTATAGCCTAGCTCTGCTCAGTATCAAACAAACATCTAAAAGACGATATTAAAAAAGAACCCTATTAACCTTTCCAACCCCTTTTCGAATTTTTTTAAGTATATCATTTTACACTATAACATAAACATGTCACACTTCAACCCTAACTTAATCTGTTGTTTTACTCACATTAATTTAGTCTGATAGGTTTATCAAGGCAATAAGTTGAGCAATACGATTTCAGTGTATAATGAGCTACTTTTGCTAATTAAATTATTACCAAACCAAAATGAAGAAAAAAACCATTCATTATTCTAATAAGTTTTATAAATATATGCATTAGAAAGAAGGGCATTTCATCACCTATTTGCACTTTAAAGTTTAAATAAATGAAAAGCGTGAGTAGACAATTACATGATTATTTGTTTAAACATAATCACTGACGTAACACATGCCAGGTGTTCAGTGAATGAACTTTTCCATTACTAATTTTAAGTGTATTGGATTAAGTTATTTACGAAAAAAAAATGTGTAATATGCAATACGAGCGTTTATTTATGTTTTTAACCTTCACATGACAAAATAATTTAGAAAACGTCCTAATGAGAAATAAACGTTTATTTACAGTTATAATTAGAATACGTACTGCTTGAAATACTGAAAATTTCAAATACAGCTACTTTTAAATCTATTTGCACACCTGCAAATGCTTAAATATAATTACGAAGTCATACACGTATTTTTTGAGTTAATTGAAACTGCGGGAATAAAATCTATTTCCTATACGATTTCTTTACGTATAGAATTAGTAAAAAAAAAAATTGTAATTACCTAATCCCTAAAAAGTAATTTTAATCTTCAATGTAAATTTACAGTTATGTTACCTTAAACTAGGCTAAATTAAATCAGTTTTTTAATTGCATTTACTTATCTGCACGTCTTTTATTAATTTGTTCTCTCTTAACAAATTTGCGCGTTAAGAACTTTAGTGTGAAGACGTACCCTAAGATCAAGTTTGCTTTTATAGATTCATTGAAATTGCGAAAGAAAATAGGTCGTAACAGTTAAGTAAAAGTTACCAAAAGGTCAAATGATAAAATAAAAGTTATAAATAAGCACCAATCTCTGCAATAAAAACTATAAATTTCTCCACAAAACAACTTCCATAAAGTTAACCATTAAAATAATAACTAGGATTAAGCAGTAAAATAAAAAGAAGGTTAAATGTCAACATATCTTGAAATTAATGTTTTAATTGTTTCGTGCAACACCGGAAGAGAAGAATTATTGGCTTTTTAAGGATATGTACTTCTAATTTATAACATCTCGAAATTAACATTAACCCTCAGCGCTCAAGCTTTTATTAAAAAAAAAAACACTAAACTTGACAAAAAATGTAATTTGCGTTGACAAATACCAGTATGGGATTTTAATTTAAAGTTGAAAATAAATATGGGAGTCAATTTTGGGGGGGCGTCCTAAAGGGCGACTCAGGTATAAATTGGAAAATATCTGGTGTAAACACAACCCGGGCTAAAGAGAAGGACTCCTGAACAGTATACGACTAAGATATATACAGGATGTCAAAAGCGTCACGTGACGGAAGATTGTGGCTTCGCTGTTAATTAATCATTAAAATCATTTATACAAAAGTTATATGATTCCAATACGTGCACAACTTAAAAATATTTTAGCACCTACAGGGTGATTCGTAAAAGTAAGGGGGTATCAACTTTTTTATTTTAAATGGAGCACCCTGTATATTATTACATTTTTGGATAGCCTAATGAATAAGCTTTTCAACGATGTATACATTTGTAAGGGGTGGCCAACTAAGTATGCGAGGTACTGTATCTGGGAAACTATACATCGTAGAGGCTTGCGGAAAAAAAAGTTATACTAAAACGGCCAATACAAAAACCTGGAAAATATTTTCATGTTTCTGAAATGACCGCTAGGGGGCGTAACTGCAATCTTGAATCTAAAAAAGTGATGTTTCTGTGAATTCTGCTATATTAACCTAATAAAAAATAACTGATCTTTGAAGTCGAGGATAATTGAACTTTTTTGTTTGGCACTTTTGACGTATCTATAAAACAAAGTGGTGGGGGTATTCAAAGGTTTCTTAAATCACCCCCCGTATCTTCGAAACGGCTAATTCGATTTTAACAAACTTGGGCGCGTTGAAAAGAGCTGTTCTTGGGCTACAAATGTTAAAATAATTGAAGTTTTGTTAGTTTCGCATGTCGTCGCTAGAGGGCTTTGTTCGACATTCCGACAGAAATAAAATAATTTTCGCAAAAAAGTTAAATGCATTGGTATGATTTTTTTCATGAACAAGTAGCTAAATGATGCCTAAACAAGCTCGTGAAAACCGCAACTACGTATCTTGTTCCTAACCTAAAATATCGGCCAAAGAAAACTTCTTACGAAAATCCCTTAAATTTTTATTTTTTTTTTAACTATATTTTTCTGGAATTGTTTCTATTATATAAGTTGTGGCCCTAAAAAGGACCGATTTAGAGGAGGAAGGTTTTTAATGCTCCCGTAAATGCTCGAAATGCTGACCATCCCTCTGTGCATTGCTGAGGACTCTTATGGGTAGACAAAACTGCAGCTTCAATTTCGGCTCTGAATAGGTTACCTACAAATTGCGATTTTAAATGTTTGTAAATTTATGCATCAGAATAAAATCACCCTTTTTGAAATTACTACGGGCAAGTAAGGAATGCTAAAAGTCATACGAAAGGCCTATTTTTTGCTTGTTTAAATGCATATTCACTATGGATATATATATATATATATATATATATATATATATATATATATATATATATACGAAAAATACAATTAATAGAAGCAGGCAATGGAAACAGATACCTAAACAAAACATACATAATCTTCAAATTGTCAATAGTTGCCAATACTTTCGCGTTACTTTAAACAATTTTTGTGCTTTCAAAATGCGTTTTAGGAATCATGGGCTCCTTAATATTGGGTCTCCGATTTTCTGAGCTCGGTAAGGGCTGCCAGTTACCTTTTCCATCATCCCTAATCTATTCTCATCCTTATTCTTCCTTCTCGCCCTCACTGTCTTCCTATCGGATTAAAAGTCCCAAATTAAAAAATAAGATGGCTGTGGTTTCTAGGGTTATAAATTCCGGACGTAAAATCCTGCCCACCCGGATGTCCGGGAGGCAGGAACGACCTCGGTCATCGAAGTATTAACTTTCTGATTCTACTGCAACATTCGCGGTATCAGGTCTAATCTTAATGCTATTCACCAACATCTTGAACAATTACAACCTGATATATTGTTTCTATCTGAAACACAAGTCTCCTGAAAGCTCCGAGTCACCCGACTTGCAATTTCCTCAATACCACCTTCACTCTAACTTTCAATATAAAGGAGGCGTATGTGCCTACATCAAGAACAGAATTGCTTGCAGGAGGGTTTCTTCCTTAGAAAATAAAAATTTTGACGTGATTTGGTTTAAACATTCTGGTCCTAATTTTGTGAAATTCTACTGTTGCATTTATAGGTCTCCTAATGACAGCAACTTTCAAGACTTCTTCGATTACCTTAGTATGAAAGTTGACTATCTCCTGTCTCAGTTTCCATCTTGCGATATCTCATTTGTAGGCGATTTCTATGTCTTTTGGGAAATTCCCTTCATCATGGAAGATAGTAAATGTTCAACCTATACCCAAAAAAGGCGATAAGACCGATCCCTCAAACTACCGAGCAATTGCTATCACTTCCATTTTGTCTAAAATCATGGAAAAGGCCATCAATCAGCAACTGCTCACGTTCCTTGAAACTAACAAACTCCTTAATGACCACCAATATGGGTTTAGGCAAAGTCGTTCAAAAGGCGATCTTCTTCCATATGTGGCCCAAGTTTGGAACAATACAGTAGAGCAGTCCGGTGAAACAGTTGTAGTCGCTTTAGATATCTCAAAGGCATTTGACCAAGTTTGCATGTTTACTTGCCAAACTCACCTCGTTTGGGTTAAATGATATGCTCATCAACTGGGTTTCTAGTTTCCTTAATGAAAGACGAATACGTAAAAGAGAACGATTAGGCTTATGAATGACCCGTCTTTAACTTCTCAGATACAGGCATAGAAGGATGGTTTCAGTTCTTTCTTTGTATTATCGTTATTACAACGGCTATTGTGCTCCTGAATTATATTCTTTGATACCATCTCGGACTATCTTTGCGAAAACACTCGTTCGTCATTCACATCATCAGTATGCAGTACAAATCTCCACTTGTCGTACCAAACGGGCGCAATCCACATTTTTCTACACGGATTCTAAACTCTGGAATGATCTCCCTAGTTCCTGTTTTCCTCTCACTTATATGAGAACATTTAAGGTAGCTGTTGTTGTTGTTCATAGGCATCTATTGGCAATTTATTATCCCTCTATCCATCCTCCTAAGCCTTCCTGAATGCTTTAGCACGATAGGCCAAATTTATCCTGTTTAGATTCACAATTATAAAAAAAAACTATATTTTAATTAAAAAAATGGAATTAATTTTAAACAAATACTACAAAAAATACAATAAATTGTGAACAACATTTAATTAGCAAATAGTAATTTATTAACTTTGATAGATGTACATTCTTTAAATCTTCACATTACCACAATGATTCTGAGCGTCAAATCCTTATGCCCGATTTAATCAGGTATGTATAATTACTAAAAAAATATGTTTAACTAAATTATGTAAAAATTTAATTATCTAATAATTAAACATAATAAAAACAGTAATGTTTATATATAAAAAATAACTTCGGGTATTTATCTTTAGAACATAAGATTACGTTTTAGAAAACACCGAATACTAAATAACAAAATACCGAATACTGCATAGAGAATACCGAATAACGAATACCGGATACTGAATACAGAAATTCTATATACAGAAAAGCCAATATCGAATACCTAATGCCTTTATATTGAATACCAATATTGAACATCGACTATCGAATACCGAATACTGAATGCCAAATTCCAAATACCGAACACCGAAACGTAACACAAAACGCAGAATACCGAATACTGAATAAAGAATACCGAATACCAAATACCGAGTGCTGAACGCTGCCTCGGTGATGGACTAGACAAAGTACGGCGCTGGTTGAAACCTGGCCGATGTGGCTGTTTTTCAAAAACGAAGAAAAACCAAAACACTCCTTCTTTTCGGATAGGAAGTAAAACTGTAGGTCCCCTAGCAACACGATCTTTGTCATGTTAAAGGTCCCTTACTAAAGCAGAAATTCTTTTAGTAGGGCAAAATTTTAGGGTAGTGCTAATAACCGTTAGTAGTTGATGCGCATAGAGACGCCTGAAATTTCCGTTTGTGTCAAGATCTCGACTCACCAATACAAATATCGGGTACTAATACCCTACACCGCAACCGGACATCGTATACGGAGACCGGTGTCAATTGTAACAGGTGTCGAAAGTAACACAACCGATAACAGCGCCATCTTTTTGAATTCTATCGAAACGAGCATGTGAGCCAAACCAGAAAGCGATCCAGCTGTATGGTATTCAGTTAGAATGCATCCAGCATGCACGCCGCTTATTTTGTGGATGATCGTTTATAAACTGTTGAAAAAGTAAATAAACGTGGCGCTACAAATTGTTTGTTAAAGATCGAAGTGCTCAGATTGGCAATATTTCAAGGTAAGGATAGGATTTAGTGTAATTTTTGCTTTGTTTTTTAGACGATAGTGGTTTGCTGTTTTGCTTAAAAAATACGGAAATGCAATCTGTATCTTTTGAGGTGTCGATAGTAACACATGCTACGGTGTCGATTGTAACGTGTTAAAATTGACACGTGCATTTATTTATTTGACAAAATATTTTCTTTTTCATAGTTCACTTTGAAAATGGTGAAGCCCAAACCAAGGAAGACCGAAAGGGGACTGATACCTAAAATTATTTATGACGAAGCAGCAAGAAAGGTGATTGATAACGATCAAGCTGTTAGAAAAGTAGCCAAGGACTATGGAATGTGCCATGTTACATTAAATCGCTTTGTGAATACTCTACGTAATAACTTACCTGCTAATGTGGGATACAATTCCCACAATAGGGTGTTTACTGCTGAGCAGGAGTCCGAGCTAGTAAAGTACTGTGAAAAAGCTGTCAATTTGTATTTTGGGCTCACTACAAAGGATCTTCGTAAACTAGCGTTTCAGTTTGCATCAGCTAACAATCTTAACTATCCTCTAAAATGGAATGATTCAGAACTGGCTAGTGAAGATTGGCTCTTAGCTTTTTTGAGAAGAAATCCTCGTCTAACACTTCGCACCCCCCAAGCAACCAGCCCTGCACGAGCCATGAATTTCAATAGAGTAAATGTCTCCAACTTTTTTGATAAACTCTTTCAATATTTACAATATTGACGACACTGGTGTCTCTACGGTTCAAAAGCCAACCAAGATAATAGCTAAAAAGGGAACCAAGCAAGTAGGATCAATAGCATCTCAAGAGCGTGGAACACTTGTTACGCTGTGTGTGGCTATAAAAATGCAGTTAGTAACGCAATTCCGCCAATGTTTATATTTCCCCGGTTACATTTTAAAGATCATTTTATTAGAGATGGGCCTATTGGATGCATTGGGGCGGGAAATAAGTCCGGATGGATGTAAGAGAACGAGTTTCTTGCATTTATGGAACACTTTGTGAAACATGCTAAACCCAGCGAGACTAATAAAGTTTTAATTTTATTGGACAATCACTCTTCACACATATCCATTGCCTTGATAAATTTTTGCAGAACTAATTTTATTACATTATTGTCGTTTCCGCCACACACCTCACACCGACTCCAACCACTAGATCGGGGGGTATATGGTCCTTTTAAAAAGTATTTCAACAACTGTGAAGATTAACGGATGAAGAATAACCCAGGAAAACGCATGACCATCTATGATTTACCTTCAATTGTTAAAGCATCACTCCCCTTAGCCATCGCGCCATCGAATATTTTACCTGGATTTTCTTGCACCGGCATTTGGCCTTTTAACCGTGAAATATTTCAAGATTGCGATTTTCTAGCAGCTACTGTAACTGACAGGTCATTAGATAATGAGCATACGGTGATCGAAAACAATGTGTCAAATATTGAAAGTGAATCAAAAACAAAATAAATGACTATTGCCAATTTAAATGAAAGTCAACAGGACCATCAACAGCTAGAGACACTACTCCTTCTCCACAACTAGGACCATCAATAGCCAGAGACACTACTCCTTCACCACAACCAGGCCCATCGACAGCCATAGACACAACTTCTTCACCGCAACCAGGACCATCGACAGCCAGAGATTGTACTTCTTTAAAACAATCACAACCGACAGCATTAATTACACCTGATATTTTGAAACCATTAAACCATTAAAAAAACGAAAACAGTGAAGAAAAAGTCAGTAAAAAATTACTCTTCAGATTCTTCCGATGATAACACTTTGTGTTTGGTGTGTTGTGGACCATATTCTACGAGCACAGAAGATTGGTTACAATGCATATCATGCAAAGAATGGACACATTTAAACTGCACAGACAAAAGCCCATTTTACATTTGCATAAACTGTAATTCTGATGACGAATTTTTTTAATTAATATTTTTATAACCGTTCAAATATGTGAGTGACTTCGATATTATTAGCCTGCTTTGAATTAATAATGATAATTTGTTGTATTTTTCGAGAAAAATGAACTGATTTTTAAAAGAAATATCTTTTTATGAAAGGTTTCTAAATTTCTTGCATCATTATAGGTAGTTGTTACAATTAACACCGTCATTGTTACTATTGACACCAGATAGGTAGCAGTTGTAACAGTTGTTGAAGCCTCCTAAAAAGTCGCCAAGTTTTAAATTAACAGAATTTTTACTAGTTCAAAATACCAAAGGTTAAATCCAAAGTAGTCTACATTCTAAAAAAAGTAAATTCAACTTTTTAAAAAGAAAGATTGGGTAAAGAAAAATAAAAAACGAAATTTTGTTACAATTGACACCAGTCTCCCCTACACAGTGCATGCTGTATATCGCACACTGCATACTGCATTTGGAATTTTTAACAAATTAATCAAAAATACTCGAATTTGGAGTTTCAAATTTCCAATTATTTACATTTTAGACTGTGTAAACAATATAATTAATTATAAAACTTGAAAAAGAGATAGATTAAGTGACTGTACTTGTTTAAAAATAGTTTAAAGCATTTATTAGCAATTTCGAATTTTAAGAAAGTTAAATGTTAGACAATTGCAATTATAATTTGGACTAACCAACCTTTGCACAAACTACAAAAACTTTCATACACAATCCAATGTAAACTTTAACAACCTCATTATGTAATTACAACAATTTTTCCGTAATATTTAAGTATGGTATTACTGTAAATTTACATGGTTTAGATTTAGAATTAGTTTCCCTTATTTAATGAAAAATGACTTCTGAAAACGCTTTCTTAAATATATCCTAAATAACCTGATAAGTGTAGGCTTATGTGATGCTTTTTTTGGAAAAATGAAATTATACTTTAATTAAGGTTTATACATTTTAATTATAATAAATAATTTCTGTACACCTAAACTAAATTTTAATTTAAATAAATCGATACTTTGGCACGAAAGTACATATTTTATTTTACCATAAACTAAATCGGTATTTAAATTTAAAAACCCGAAAAAATATTAAGTCCGCCCACTTTTAGCCATCCAACCTTATATCATTAAAACATCATTCTATCAACTTATAAATCTGTCATTATATTTTAAATAATTTAAAAATGTAGGTACTATATTAAATATCCTTATGGGAACAGATAAAGATATGGTTTAAGGAATTTTAAATTTAACACGATTTATAAGGACATTTTATCTTATACAAACCATATCTATATGGTCTAGCTAGATTTATTGGTTTAACTTCTTAGTGCTTAATTGATACATAAAATCATCTTCAGACTAAAGATTTTCTTAATAAGGTGCTAACAGTTATATTTTAATGTCAATCGCTCACAGAATTAATTAAATTGAATTTCGTAAATAATTATTTTCGATTATTGCGTAATAGAAAATAGTTTTTAATTAGTTACAGAAGATATGAAATGCACTGTAATGACTGTAAAATATCACATCCAGACAATTATTAAAATAATTAAAATCTTTTAAAAATTATTCCATCTGGAAAACAATATAGTGAAATAATTAATAGTGAGCATTTTACGTGCTCAACTATTAATTTTTTGCTGATTAATAAGTATGAAACTAATTTAATAAATGTTCGTTTTATATATCTATACAATTTTTTTGTGTAAGTACACGTATGGCTAAATGAATACATCAATCAAAATAAACGCGACTACTGAACAGACTAGCATTATATGTATACCTTGTGCAGTATTCTAGATTGTATTATATTCCCTATTAGTCATGATCCATGTCGTGCGCTTTACACCTAACACCTATGTATCACTACACGCCTCGAACCCTTCAAATTATACCGCCCCTGCACAGTTAACCCTTGTGCCTGTTTCAAGCATTTAAGGTCACATGCTGGAGCCATTAAATTCAACTTCATCCTGTCGGTGTCCGTGTCCGTGACCGCGTCCGAGTCCGCATCCGTGTGAGTGCCCGTGTACGTGTCCGTGTCCGTGTGAGTGTCCTTGTCCGCATCCGTGTCAGTGTCCGTGTCCGTGTCCGTGTCCGTGTCCGAGTCCGTGTCCGTGTCCGTGTCCGTGTCCGTGTCCGTGTCCGTGTCCGTGTCCGTGTCCGTGTTCGTGTCCGTGTCCGTGTATGTGTATGTGTCTGTGTCTGTGTCTGTGTCTGTGTCTGTCTGTGTCTGTGTCTGTGTCTGTGTCTGTGTCTGTGTCTGTGTCTGTGTCCGTGTCCGTGCCCGGGTCTGTGTTTGTGCCTGTGTCTACGTCTTTCTGTGTCTGTCTGTGTCTGTGTCTGTGTCTGTGTCTGTGTCTGTGTCTGTGTCTGTGTCTGTCTGTGTCTGTGTCTGTGTCTGTGTCTGTGTCTGTGTCTGTGTCTGTGTCTGTGTCTGTGTCTGTGTCTGTGTCTGTGTCTGTGTCTGTGTCTGTGTCTGTGTCTGTGTCTGTGTCTGTGTCTGTGTCTGTGTCTGTGTCTGTGCCTGTGCCAGTGTCTGTATCTGTATCTGTGTCTGTGTCTGTGTCTGTGTCTGTGTCTGTGTCTGTGTCTGTGTCTGTGTCTGTGTCTGTGTCTGTGTCTGTGTTTGTGCCTGCGTCTGTGTCTGTGTCTGTGTCTGTGTCTGTGTCTGTGACTGTGTCTGTGTCTGTGTCTGTGTCTGTGTCTGTGTCTGTGTCTGTGTCTGTGTCTGTGTCTGTGTCTGTGTCTGTGTCTGTGTCTGTGTCTGTGTCTGTGTCTGTGTCTGTGTCTGTGTCTGTGTCTGTGTCTGTGTCTGTGTCTGTGTCTGTGTCTAGTGTCTGTGTCTGTGTCTGTGCCTGTGTCTGTGTCTGTGTCTGTGTCTGTGTCTGTGTCCGTGTCCGTGTCCGTGTCCGTGTGTCCGTGTCTGTGTCCGTGTCCGTGTCCGTGTCGGTGTCCGTGTCGGTGTCCGTGTCCGTGTCGGTGTCCGTGTCCGTGTCTGTGCTGTGTCTGTGTCTGTGTCTGTGTCTGTGCCTATGTCTGTGTCTGAGTTTGTGTCTGTGTTTGTGTTTGGGTCTGTGTCTGTGTCTGTGTTGTGTCTGTGCTGTGTCTGTGTCTGTGTCTGTGTCTGTGTCGTGTGTCTGTGTTGTCTGTGTCTGTGTCTGTGTCTGTGTCTGTGTCTGTGTGTGTCTGTGTCTGTGTCTGTGTCGTGTGTCTGTGTCTGCGTCTGCGTCTGCTGCCTGTGTCTGTGTCTGCGTCTGCGTCTGCTGTCTGCGTCTGCGTCTGCGTTTGCGTGCGTCTGCGTCGTGTCGCGTCCGTCTCGTGTTGTGTGTGTGTGCTGTGCGTGCGTGTTGTGTGCTGTGGCGTGTGGCGTGTGCGTGTGGGCGTGTGCGTGTGTCGTGTGTGTGCTGTGTGCGTATGTGCGTGTGTCGTGTGCGGTCTGTGTTGCGTGTGTGCTGTGTGTGTGCGTCTGTGCGTTGTGTGTGTGTCTGTGCGTGTGTGTGTGTGTGTGTGGTGTGTGTGTGTGCGCGTGTTGGGCTGTGCGTGGTGCGTCTGTGGTGCCTGTGTGCTGTGTGTGTGGGGTCTGGTGTCGGTGGGTGTGCTGGTGTTTGTGCGTGTGTGTGTGTGTGTGCGTGTGTGTCTGTGTGTCTGTGTGTGTGTGTCGTGTGTCGTGTGTGTCTGTGTGTCTGTGTGTCTGTGTTGTGTTGTGTCGTGTGTCTGTGTGGCTGTGTGTCTGTGTGTGTGTGTCGTGTGTGTATTGTGTGTCTGTGTGTTGTGTGTCTGTGCTGTGTTGTGTGTTGTGTGTCTGGTGTGTGTTGTGTGTCTGTGCGTGTGTGTTTGGGTGTGTTGTGTGTTGGGTGTTGTGTTTGTGTCTCGTGTCTGGGTGCTGGTGGTGTTGGTCTGTGACTTGTGTCGTGTGGTGTGTTGTGTGTCGTGTTGTGTGTTGTGTGTTGTGTGTGTGTGTGTGTGGTGTGTGTGTGTTGTGTGTTGTGTGTCTGTGTGTTTGGCTGTGGTGCGTGCTGGTGTGTCTGTGTGTGTGGGTGTGTTGTGTGTCTGTGTGTCTGTGTGTCTGTGTGCGTGTGCTGTGTGTCTGTGTGTCGTGTGTGTCTGTGTGCGTGTGTCTGTGTGCTGTGTGTCGTGTGTCCTGTGTGCTGTGTCTGTGTGTTCTGTGTGTCTGTGTGCTGTGCGTGTGTTGTGTGCGTGTGTGCGTGGTGCGTTGGCGTGTGTCGTGTGTTGTGTGTGTTGTGTGTGTGTGTGGGTGTGGCGTGTGTGCGTGTGGGCGTGGCGTGTGGTGTGTGGTGTGTGTGGTGTGGTGTGGTGTGGTGTGGGTGGGTGTGGCCGTGTGTGCGTGTAAACTTTGCCCCTTGCGTTCCCTTTCTTTCTTTGTTTTCCTTTCTTTTCTTTCTGGTTGGTTGGTTTCCTTAATGGTTGTTTTTCCTGGTATTCTGTTCCTTTCCTTCGTTCTGCTTCTTCTTTTTTCGGTTTTTGGTGTTTGTTCCTGGGGTTCTTGTTGTGGTGGGGCTCTTCTTGTGCCTTTTTGGCTGTCTTGGGGTTTTGTGGTCTGTTGGTTGTGTGGTTCTTCTTTGGTGGGTTCTTCTTTTCCTGGGCCTTTTCCTGGGTGTTGCCTGTTTTTGTACCTGTGGATTTTTTTGGCCTTGCTTTACTGTTTCTGCGGTTGGGTTGTTGCTTTTCTGGCGTTTTGGTGTTTCTTTGTTCTTTTTTGCTGAATTGGGTCTTGTCGTTCTCCTT
>JARFJB010001511.1:447500-732500 GCA_036346205.1 Vesta saturnalis
ATCATTTTTGTAGATTAAAATCCCTAAATCTTATAATCTAAAAAAATAACGGTAATGGTGATTGGTTATCCTTAATGCGTAAAATGGAATTTAAAATATAAACAATAATATCTCTAAAGATAATCAAACTTCTACCATTCAAGTATCTAAGACAATTCTTACATATTAAATCCTCAGTCTCTTATCAGGTGTAATCTCGTATCCACTTTTTGTATAGTGGGATGGGGCTCAACTCTTGTAGCCAAATTCTGACTGGACAAATGGGATTATTGTGGTCTAGATAAGGATTGACTAAAAGCAAAAAGTTCTAACTAAAAATTATAGTGGGCCCTCCTGCCGGTCATACATAAACCTTCTGAGGTGATTGACCATAAGTTTTTGTATCCAATGTGGATTTTCTTTGGACCAATATCGACAATTCTACCTGTTTACAGTACAATTGAGGTAAAGGTTGCATCATCTGAGAACAAAATATTTGCGGAAAGTTTTATCTTGATTTCCAAATTTGTTGCATGAATTGCAGTCTTCAGTCGAAATCATCCTTACTCAATTCTTGTACCAGGCAGACTTTGTACGGGTGGTATTTTCTTTGTGACCTGTGACATATTCCCATATCAATTACTGGTTTCCAACTGGTACTAAACGGATTTTCTTCAACAGTCAGTAGGATGTCAAGCTGCATATTTTCATCTACCTTCAACCTGGCATTTTAGGTAAATTTTTCACATGGCCATGTTTTCATATTTTCTTAAAATCTTGCAAACGGTGGAATGTGAAATCGGCATTCGGTGTGATGAATGATTGAAAAGTTGACGTACCTCATTAGTAGAGCAGTGACGATCTCCTAACTAACCATCATAAGAATCTCAATGCGATTTTTCTCACTGAGCATATTCCTGGTTTATTACAACGTAATCACAGTAAAATCTTGCTAATGTTTAACCTTACCTTTTAATACTGACGTTAATAAATACTGACGTTAATACTTGTTTGTGTTTGGTTTATCTTAGCTTCACGCTAAAACTACTATTCCAACGACAGTGAGATATCGAATTTCTGTTTTCATTATTGATTAGAAACAAGCTCAGGCCCAAAACTGGATGTAAGGGGGACATTGAATGATAAAGCATTAGGACTGTCTTAGTGATTGATAGTTAATTTTTTTTTCTGACAAAACAGTTGTACCTTTACTGGGAGTAAATTTAAGGTAATTTTCACAACTGAACGGCCGCCATTGTTAAACTGCGCAACAGAATCGCACAAAAATCTAGGAATGTACCGTGTGAAACAAGAGCTTTCAAATGATGTATCACATGCCATATATCGTCATTTAAGAAAAATGTTGATGTCATATTTTTGACAAATGTCAATAAGAAACAAATGAATTCTATCAAAATGTGGGAAACTGAAAAACTAAATTGACGTGTTCGTGCATTTTTCACAAAGCCTGAAAACTACCAAATTATTAGGGGTAGTCCATACCTTTTTTCACACTGTATATATATATATATATATATATATATATATATATATATATATATATATATATATATACCAGGTGTCCGTAAGGGTAGGGAGCGGCTTTATCTCGACAATGGTAAGGCCTAGAGGTTTGGGGAAAAATCATTATAAGTAAAGCAAGTAAGAGAAGTAGCTAGAAAGTTCGTAACTCGACCGATAGGGGGCGTAACTGCTGCGAAGAAACATAAGATTCATGCTATCTCGGAAAATTGAGTGATGAGCTATAACTTTGAAAATATCATTTGAGAGCTTGGGTGATACGGCATCATTTTGTTTTACGACATTTTTCCCTATCTCTCATAATAAAGGAGGAGAAGGCCAATGCATTTTCCAATATTTACATTTTAATATCTCCTGAACCACTCAACAGGTTCAAATACTCTTAGTCTCGTTTGAAAGATCAATTTATATCTTTTGAAGGGTGTTTTGTTGGAGCGTTTAGTTTTAGACAAATAAACTAGAGGGTGTTCTCTGCAGCGATTACACATTTTTGTGATTTTTTGGAAAGCAGTAATCAGAACGGTACTATTTATTTGACAGGCGGTTACGCGGCTTAAAATTTCCTAAATTTTATTGAAAACCCATTCGTTTTCGATTTATACGAGCAAATGTTAAAAATTTGAATAAGCCGATTCAAGCACCTGTAAGAGTTCATAGAACACGCACCAAGGAAAATATTATCAATGTTTTGGCCTACATGCAATACAATTCCATCTTAAGCACCAGAAACATTTCTGACGACTTGGGAGTTTGTAAAACAATTGTCCAGGAGATTCTTCAAAACAATAATATGCATCTGTACCACATTTTTTTACATCAGGCATTAAATCATACTGATTAATAACCTCTGCCGATGGCCGGTTGCCGGTAGTCTTCGGAATTTTTGGTATTTTAGGCATTTTTAGGCGGTTACACAAATAATAGGCACTTAAAATTAATTTTAGGCAAAATTAAATAGGGTTCAAAATTAACCCTTTCGACGTAACAAGCAAAAATACACAAGTTTCACACATGTGCCTAAAAAAATCGTAATAGTCCATTTTGCCTAGAATCCGATGCCTACTAATTATGATCATAGACTCAACCATTGTCACTGGCTCCTAAATACGATTCGGGAAAATCCTAATTCTTTGTTGGAGTGTTTAGTTTTAAACAAATACACTAGAGGGTACTCTCTACGGTGATTACACTTTTTTATGTTTTTAGAAATAATTAAATAGAACGGTACTATTTATTTGACACACCCTTACGCGGCTAAAAATTACCTAAATTTTAGTGAAAAATCCTTCGCGATTCTCTATTCGTTCTCGATATATATCAGAAAATGTTAAAATTGGAATACCGCAATCGGAACAAGTTACCTTGGCAGGGAAAAATCACATATTTATTGTAACCGACGTAATTTAAACTCGGTTCGAATTTCTCCCCACTAAGTAACAATGTTACTACTTCGTGTCTTGCCTTCCTTCACACTTTACCCCAACGTAGGAATGGCTCAAAACTTAGTTTTGAAACGTGTTTACACGTCAACGGGCCAACAGAGCATCAGTAATAACAATAAAACAGAAGCACAGAGAAGGTTTAGTCAGAAATACCTCACAAATTTTCAAAACGTCTTACATGATTCTCGATTTATTTAGTCTAATTTCGGTAGAAAAAACCACTGATTCAATTTCAGCCCTCAATAAGCTTCTAATGGAATTTTGTCTTCTTTCCATGATATTTTCCCTGGTTGTTGGTTTCTCATGGAGAACCAGGTCTTTGAGGTTACTCCATAGGTAGAAATCTAAACAAGCAAGATCCGGCGAACGCGCCTGCCAGGGAAATAGACTTCCTCTTCCAATAACACCATTCGAATGACGCTCACATAAATGTCGACGTGCGTTTCCAAGGAGACTTCTTCTAAAAGTGATGGAAGAGAAACGTTCAACAATTCCAAGAACCTCCATTAAGGGTTTTGTCAAAAAAAAATGTGGACCTATAATTTTTCCTTCCATACGTTCAAACTCCAGAGATTTTGATGTTCTACTTGCCGCAAGCAATATGGGTCAATAATGCATATTGCGCAAATTCACATCCCCTGTGCTACGGAAAATGGCTTCGTCCATCCATAATAGGCGTAACATGAAATTTGGATTTTCCCGAATCATATTTAGGAGCCAGTGACAATGCTTGAGTCTATGATCACAATCAGTATGATTTAATACCTGATTTAAAACGATGTGGTAGGGATGCATATTATTGTTTTGAAGAATCTCGTGGAACTCCCAAGTCGTCAAACATTTTTCTGGTGCTACGGTGGGAACATATTGCACGTAGGCCAAAACGTTGTACGTGTTCTACGAACTCTTACAGGTGCTTGAAATAAATGCGCAACATATCTTACGCTTCCGCGTTAGTAAATGGCATATTTTTCACAAAAAAAAAGAGATTAAAAGATACATACAAGACACAGAAACTCTGAGAAGTAACTTTTGACAATTGATAAAAGAATGATCTTTTCAGTTTAGCGGTTACCATGGATATGTGATTTGTTTTCCTCGACAAGGTAAATTGTTCCAATTGCGGTATTCAAATTTTTAACATTCTCTCGTATAAGTCGAGAACGGATGGGATTATCGCGAAAGGATTTTCCCTAACATTTAGGTAATTACAAGCCGAGTAGAAGTCTGTCAAATAAATAATACTGCCCTATTTAGTTTTTTTCCGAAAAATCACAAAGAGAACGCTCCAACAAAAAACATCCTTCAAAAGAGACTCTTTCAAACGAGACTAAGAATATTCCAATCCGTTGGTGGTTCAGGAGATGTTAAAATGTAAATATTGGAAAATGATTTGGCCTCTCTTTCCTTTATTATGAGAGATACGGAAAAATGTCGCAAAGCAAAATGATGCGGTATCACTCATGCTCTCAAATTATGTTATAGCTCTTCGCCCAATTTTCCGAGATAGCATGAATTATATGTTTCTTCTTAGCAGTTACGCCCCCTATCGGTCGAGTTACGAACTTCAAAATAATTTCTAACCATTTCTCTTACTTGCTTTACTTATAAGGATTTTTTCCGAAACCAGTAGGTCACCATTGGCCGCTCCGTATACTTAGTGTGAATGATTTTAGAAAAGTAGTTCATCGAATTCTTCGGGAAGGTTTTAAGGAGTTGGAATAGGAGAAATGGGGAATGCTTTAATTTCTATTTAAGTATTTTTGCAAAACTTATTACTTCGTGGATTAGTGGTACAATGAATACCTGGGATGTCTTCGGTAGGAGTAGCCTTACCGAAAAAGACTGATGTTGGGTAGTTTGTAGGTTTGGATATCTACAATGTAGTCCGTGTATTCTGCATAGGATTCAGCGTTGACAGGAGGATATAATTCTTTGCTGAAATCGTGATTAAGGGTAACGTACAAGGAGAGATTATGGGCCTAATCAGAGTTTTGTAGATGTGCTGTAGAGTTGTGGAATAACAAATTCCTAGAGCACAATTTAAGGAGCAGAGAAGTTTGGCTCTATTATGAACTTGGTCCAGTGTTTTTTGCAGTTAAGGGTTCTTATGAATATTATAGAGACGAAATTAACGATTTTCTCTTTAGTAGTAGTTTGGGTGAAAAAGGATCGCTTTGCACATTCGAAGAAGTTTGTAGCGTGGGTTGTGGGATGCCAGAGACGAATCCTAGGTACAGTAAAGGGGATAAGGCAGATTTTTGCGGAGCGCTCGCTGGTGGTGAACAGGAAACGGGATATGCGTCTCCTACTTTAACTCAAACTATACTATTTAACAGGTATGAAAGTATGAGTTCTAAAAATGGTCGGATATACCAAGGAAGCGGATTTTGTGGGTTGGTCCTGCGTATCAGACCCTGTTGAGCGATTGAATGCTCTAGAACTAACTGTACCGTATAGTCGTATACTTAGCTCGAAATTATTTAGAATTTAAATAGTGGTGGTTGACCTTTTTAAAATGACTTATTGCCTTATCACTGACAGTATACAGGGTGTATTTTAAAATCACCGACAAACGAAAACTAGAGCTTCTATGATTCAAAACAAGACAAAAATTATCATAAACGCTTTTCCGAAAATGCTTCCTAACCGAGATACAGGTTGATTAAAAAACAAGTTTTTTTAAGATTTTTTAAGATTTCTCAAAAACTACAAAAGATATTACACTGAGATTTGGTACACCTAAATGTCTAATTAAGTACAATTAATCAGGTGAGTTTGATTCAACTGGCTCCATCCAGTGGCGTAGAATATGTTTAGTTAATCACTTAAACACGTTCACTGTCCAATGACCAATATATGGGTCATGCCTTATGACTTCTGAGAGTCCTGTGCCCCTTATTTGGGTCACGTTTAGGTTCAGTTTCACATGAAATTTTAAGATGGACTGTTGACGAATTGGCAGGTTAAATGCAGTGGATTTGGTGATATAACAAGGTACGTATTCAACGTATAATTTTGACCCATATTCGGGGCATGGACTTGAACAATAAGTCACTGGTTACTACATTATTTCATACGGTATATAACTACAGTAAAAGAATTCCTGTTTTCGAATATCTTTTATTATTCACTTTATAAACGTGATATAAACATAAAAATGCAATATTACATACTAGTAAGACTTATTACAACAGGGTAGGCAGTATGCTTGGGAACATTCTGAGCAATTTGTTGAGGTTTTTTTTGGTTTTATTAGCTGCATCTTTTGCATTCAAACCTTGTGACTTTAGCATCGAATAACATCCATGGCACCTTTTTCGTAAAGGTGCACCATTATCACCTCTCATCTCTTGTAAATTGTGAGTAGATATGTTAGTCTTCTTTGGTGGAGCCGCTAAGTCGTTCTGTTTAGAGCGGTTGAGATTTAGGAGACCTTTCACAATTGACTCTGTATACTGAAGTAGCGTGAGATTTTTGCCAGTATGAGACTTAAAAATTATGTGACAGTTGATCAGGGTGGTGCTACATACAAGTTCTCTAGCAAGTTTTTTATACCATGCCAATGATATCCGTAGTGACGTATAGTAAGTTGATAACTGATCGGAAATGTCAACTCCTTGTTTTCCCCTATTATACTCTACTACAAGTTTTGGCTTCATTTTCTTGTTTCCTCTTCTGTCTGTCTTAGTTTCTACCATTTCGTCTCCGTAGCAAGTAGAAAGCATGTGCACGTCCCGTTGGTCTTTCCACTTTAGGAGAGTCACGTATTCTTGTTACTGCATATTTCCCCTTTTCGCAGATTGGTACCAATAACATCTTTATCCAAACCTTTTCTGTGTTTTCTGATGGTACCTAGCAAGTTTATTTTTTTATTGTATAAAAACTTTGCTAAGTCAAGGCTTGTATAGTAGTTATCAGTTATTATTAGTCGACCTTCTTCAAGGAGATCTTTTGTTAGGTTAACAACTGTTGATCCTGGCAAATCTAAGTCTGGTAATTTTTCACTCTTTCCATCATATATACTTGTATTATATGTGAATCCCTCAGGTGTGCATACTTTGTATAGCTTGATTCCACATTTGCTGGCTTTTGAAGGGTTATACTGACGGAAAGAAAGTCTACCTCGGAATGGTATCATTGTTTCGTCAACTACGGCGGTGTCTCCAGGTCTGTACAATTCTCTCGACGTGTTCATCAACATATCAAGCAAAGGTTTGATTTTGTAAGTTCTACTTCCCCTGGCTCCTCATTGTTTGCAAAATGCCAGCGCCTTAGCATCAGAACAAATCTGTTATAGCTCATTGGAACACGATGGAATAAAGTATGGTGATATATTTGGTCATTTTTTCAATAGCTTTCTATAGAAGGAAACTGCAGAATACCCATCACTAGAAGCAGTCCTGAAAAAATTAACAAATTTTCATTATTGTAAGTGAAACTTGTTAAACTTTGAAAGAACTCACCAATAAATGTCTCCATTTCCTCACTATTTGTATCTCGCCATCGTGAAAGACGCGAAGATCGAGACAACCTTTTTGTGGCGAGCAGTTGAGCTACATACCTGTTGGTTTCCAGAACCATCATGTCTATTGTTTCTTTGTTGATTATTGTTTTATAAACATCTAAAGGTTCAATATTGTCACCATCATATTCAATATCCTTCTGTAAGCCTGATTGACCACAAAACGGTAATCTTCCTATATTCAAGACGTCGCTACACCAAACAAGATTCATATCTTCACTGTCAGAACCATTATTTATATCTTGTTCGCTAATGTCATCTTCCGTGTCCTTTCTCAACTCTGACTCGCCCGAGGACGAAGAGGACAATTCTATAAAAGCAATAGCAATTTAACTTATGTATATTGATGAAAAACCAGATCAAACCCATTTACCTTCAGATTCATAGTCTGGGTCGATAACATCATCATCGCTATCTTCATTTATGTCACTCAAGTTGTCAAGTTCATGTTGTAATTCCGCGTCAGTCAATGGTATTCTATTTTGCACATTATGACAATGCAAGCGTACGAAGTTACAACAAAGTTTACCGACAATTATATTCCCGATTTCTTGATAGCGAATATTAAACAGCACGTGCTACACAAATATCTCCACTGAACTGAAGGAATGTGGCAGTTTATTTCCGTAAACTGACGAAAAGAACGAACCAAATATGAAGCATTGGACTCCAAGCATATAATTCATTAACTTCAGAGTCCCATGCCCACATACGGTACATCGCTTTATATATATATATATATATATATATATATATATATATATATATATATATATATATATATTTTTATGATTGTGGACCTGAACAGGCTAAATAAGGCCTATCGTGCTAAAGCACTCAGGAACACTTAGGAGGATGGATAGAGGGATAATGAATTGCCAATAGATGCCTATGAACAGCTACCTTAAATTTTCTCATATCATAAGTGAGAGGAAAACAGGAACTAGGGAGATCATTCCAGAGTTTAGAAGCCGTGTAGAAAATGTGGATTGCGCCCGTTTGGTACGACAAGTGGAGATTTGTACTGCATACTGATGATGTGAATGAGCGAACCGAGTATTTCGCAAAGATAGCCGGAGATGGTATCAAAGAATGTAATTCACCAGCACAATAGCCGTTGTAATAACGATAATACAAAGAAAGAACTGAAACCATCCTTCTATGCTCAAGGGACTGTATGTGAGAAGTTAAAGACGGGTCATTTATAAGCCTAATCGCTCTCTTTGAATACGATCAACGATATCGAGAGCGTATTGGGGAGCACTAACCCAAAGGTGAGAATTATATTCCAGATGAGGCCGAATTTGGGCCTTATACAGCAGAAGGAGTTGTCGAGAGGTAAAGTACTGCTTAGATCTGTACAAAAGCCTATTTTACGAGCAGCTGTTTTGGTAGCTGACAGAAGATGGTCAACCCATGAGAGATTTGAAGATACAGTCATACCCAACAGAGTAATAGAGTCTGAAAACTTAAGAACTGACCCATTCATACTTACAACAGGAAATGATCGATCTTTTTGGCGGACATAAGGCAACACTGAGTTTTGTTAGCATTAAATTTAACTAGATTATTGCTTCCCCATTCGAGAATACGTTGAATGTCTTTGTTGATTGAATTTGCCATTTCAGCTTTAATTTCTTGATTTGACATAGAAGGTGGATTATCACTATGAGTAGACTGAGATGAACTACAGTGAAGAGTGCTATCGTCAGCAAAGCAATGGATGGGGTTAGTTGTTGAAGAAATAAGGTCGTTTATGTACAGCAGAAAAACTGTAGGCGCTATAACGGATCCCTGTGGTACGCCCGCGTTAATGCTAACTTCTTTTGAAAAAGCCATCAACTACGACACGTATTCGTCTTTTATCAAGGAAACTAGAAACCCAGTTGATGAGCGTATCATTTAACCCAAACGAGGTGAGTTTGGCAAGTAAACACTTATGCCAAACTTGGTCAAATGCCTTTGAGATATCTAAAGCGACTACAACTGTTTCACCGGACTGCTCTACTGTATTGTTCCAAACTTGGGTCACATATGAAAGAAGATCGCCTGTTGAACGACTTTGCCTAAACCCATATTGGTGGTCACTAAGGAGTTTGTTAGTTTCAAGGAACGTGAGCAGTTGCTGATTGATGGCTTTTTCCATGATTTTAGACAAAATGGAAGTGATGGCAATTGGTCTGTAATTTGAAGGATCGGTCTTATCACCTTTTTTGGGAATAGGTTGAACATTTGCTAACTTCCATGATGAAGGGAATTCCCCAGAAGATATAGAGATCGTATAGAGCTTAGATAGGACTGGTACTAGTTCGGGAGAACATTTCTTTAAGACAATAGCTGGGATACCGTCTGGGCCAGTCGCCTTATTGAGATCAAGCCTACTGATGATCGATTCCAAGAGCTTGTACCGAAAATGAATTGGTTTCATAACGTATGAAGAAGAGTTGACTAGGGGCACATCTTTTCCAGAATCATTGAGACACGAGTTTGATGCAAACAAATTCACAAAAACGTTGGCTTTGTCTACAGAATCAGCAACTACCGATCCGTCAATAGATGTCAGGGGAAGAAATGACGATGTTCGAACTAATGGCTTTTGCTAAAGACCAAAATTTACGACTGCCTAAAGGAGATGTAGCTAGTTCATTGCATTTTCGTTGTTCGAACAACTTTTTAGTTTTAGTGATGACACTTTTGCAGATATTTCTAGCACCAACGTATTCTACATGACTGTCAACCGATTTATTAGATTTCCATTTAATGTAACATTTATTTTTAAAGATATTGCATCAGAACAAGCCTTATTGAACCAGGGTTGGGAACGTGAATGACCTACACGGTACTGTTTTTCGGAATATATAACTCCATTCCCATGAGGATGACTTCAGATACTGAAAGAGCGATGTCCGAAGACGAGGACGACTTAAAACAATATTCACGCCATGGAACGGTTGCAAAGAAATCCCGTAAATCACTCCATCGAGCTGACTTAAAACACCACAAGGTTCTATCGGTTTTGCGAATAACAGTGGAATTAGGTACAGTAGAAATGATTTTTATTAGACAATGGTCGGAAAGACCTAAAGGCGAAAGAACGGAAGTTTTATAAACAAGAGGGTTTGATGTAAGAAAGAGATCTAGAAGATGTGGAGTATGGTTAGGGTTATCAGGGATTCTTGTGGGTTCAGAAATCATTTGTGTGAGATCACATGAAATAGCAAATGTTTCTGCACTATGACCAGCGGGATTTGTAGTAGATGAAAATTGAAGCCAATTAGAGTTATGAACATTGAAATCGCCTACAAATGAGATATCGCAAGATGGAAACTGAGACAGGAGATAATCAACTTTCATACTAAGGTAATCGAAGAAGTCTTGAAAGCTGCTGTCATTAGACCTATAAATGCAACAGTAGAATTTCACAAAATTAGGACCAGAATGTTTAAACCAAATCACGTCAAAATTTTTATTTTCTAAGGAAGAAACCCTCTTGCAAGCAATTCTGTCCTTTATGTACGCACATGCGCCTCCTTTATATCGAAAGTTACAGTGAAGATGGTATTGAGGAAATTGCAAGTCGGGTGACTCGGAGCTTTCAGAGGAGACTTGTGTTTCAGATAGAAACAATATATCAGGTTGTAATTGTTCAAGATGTTGGTGGATAGCATTAAGATTAGACCTGATACCGCGGATGTTGCAGTAGTGAATCAGAAAGTTGATACTTTCGATGACCGAGGTCGCTTGGGCCCTGCCCTCCCGGACATCCGAGTGGGGCAGGATTTTACGTCCGGAATTTATAACCCTAGAAACCACAGCCATCTTATTTTTTAATTTGGGACTTTTAACCCGATAGGAAGACAGTGAGGGCGAGAAGGAAGAATAAGGATGAGAATAGATTAAGGATGATGGAAAAGGTAACCGGCAGCCCTTACCGAGCTCAGAAAATCGGAGACCCAATATTATGGAGCCCATGGTAAGGGTGGTGGTACCTCCCCGGCTGGCATGGAGTATACATGCCTACCAGCTTTAAATACATGCCTACCACCTATAAGAGGGACTCCTAGACATTTATTATGACTACTCATATGGACAGTGAACGCGTTAAGTAAAAAAAAAGCACGTCCCTGCTTTTTTTGAAGAAATATTTTTTTGTTAAATTTAACATTTAATTCTGAAAATAAAATCATACTTAGTATTTTTTTGAAATATTGTGCGTTAACATAAACGACTACATTATTCAGTAATAACCAAATTAAATAAATCAGAGATTGCTTTGCATTTGACAGTTATGTATCTTATGTTTGCTAAAATAGTTGCATTTACGCGTGTTTTGTAATTCATTGTTTGTGTCTAATTACTGTGAAAAAATTAATTATTCCAAGCGAGAACTGGTCGATATGCATTTATGTTATGGTAATACTAATTGCAATGCTTGTGCAACTGCTCGACTTTATGAACGAAGATTTCCAAATAGAAGACATGCACATCATACTACGTTTAGAAGTTTAGAATCGTTCATCGTAACTTGTTAGAGTATGGAAGTTTAAAAGAAAAAAATTTTACATAGAGTTTATGAAAATTCATCAATAAGTACGCGTGAGTTAGGTTTAGAATTTGGGGTGTGTGGCATAGCGACTCTTGGAAAGTTTTACGATAACAAAATTTACATCCCTTTCACCTACAAAAAGTGCATGCATTATTGCCTGCTGACCATCCTCGTTGCGAATGGTTTTTAAATAAAAATGCTGAAGATGTACAATTTGCTAGAAACTTATTGACCACCGATGAGTGTATTTTTTCCCGAAATGGAATAATATACTTGCATAATTCCCACAAATGGTTAGATGAGAATCAGCATCCAACTGTAGTTACAGCTGACCAACATAGATTTAGCAAAAATATTTGGATAGGTATACTAGACGATCACCTAATCGGACCTATCCGTTTTCCTCAAAGATTTACTTCATGCATGATGGCGCACCACCACATTCTGCACGAAACGTCAGAGAATTTTTTAATGCATGGTTCCCTGGACGCTGGATTGGACGGGGAAGTGAAGTACCATGGCCGGCAAGATCGCCAGATTTAAACTCATTGGATTTTTTTGTGTGGGGGTATCTGAAAACTCGTGTCTATTCTGTTCAAATTGATAAACGAGAGCAACTTTGGAATCGCATACAGATGGCATGTGATGAGATTAGGGCTATGCCACAAATTTTTGAGCGTGTTAGGTTTCATTTGCTAAGAAGAATACAAGCTTGCATTCAAACGGAAGGGGGACATTTTGAACAATATGTATAAAAATAATTATTATTTTGTTTTTGATTCCTTCAATATCTCTTTAATAATGTACCTAATAGTTAACTGCGTTATTTTTTTGTAAAATAAAACAAATTTTGATTTTTATTGAATAGTGTGGTCGTTTATGTTAATGCAAAATATTTCAAAAACGGGGTGCCGAATCGGAAAAATACTAAGTATGATTTTATTTGCAGAATTAAATGTTGAATCCATCAAAAAAATATTTCTTCAAAAAAACCAAGGGCGTGCGTTTTTTTTTTTTTTACTTAAACTGATTAACTTAAAATATTCTACGCCACTGGATGGAGTCAGTTGACTCAAACTCACCTGATTAATTGTATTTAATTAGACATTTAGGTGTACCAAATCTCAGTGCAATATCTTTTGTAGTTTTTGAGGAATCTTAAAAAAGTATTTTTTAGTCAACCTGTATTTCGGTTAGGAAGCATTTTCGGAAAAGCGTTTATGATCATTTTTGTCTTATTTTGAATCATAGAATCTCCAGTTTTCGTTTGTCGGTGATTTTAAAATACACCCTGTATACTAGAAATTAAATCGTGTTAGAATTAAATAATGTAATTAACAGGAATGTAATTGGGGAGTGATCCTAAACAGAGAAAAGATATTCTATAGTTATTTGTTATGTCCTATAATCTAATTTAGAACTTTTAATTAATATAAACGTCTGAAAATTATTACAAGTTTTGTTATGAACGAATAAGTTCAAAAGTAAATATGTTATAAAAATTATTATTAATATTATTAAATACCTAAATAAAACGTTTGCTTCGAGTAGGATTTGAACCTACGACCTGTACTTTCCTAGAGTACCGCGCTGAACAACTTCGCTATCGATGTAAATTTTCTCTTAGACAGGGTGAATCTTATCTAATCCGCCAAAATTAAAGGAGAACTAGAACTCATCATTATAAGCAAAAAAGTTCATATGTACATGGGTCCGAAAATGCTTCGTTTCCGAGATACAGGGTGTCAAAGTTGAAAAAAGAAATCGCGTTTTCTTCAATATCTTTCGACTGTTTCGAAATAATTCCATGAAATTTCGTATACGATGGTTTTTTGAAATGAAATATTCAAATTTGTGGTCCATTTAGTTGTGGTTTCTAGAGGGCGCCAGCGGCAACCATTTTGACCCCTTTAAATCGTTGCAATTTTTTTGTGCTACACTGTATACCATTTTGGACTAGAAAAATCGATTCTACTATCTTTTCTGCTAAAAAAAAGGTATATTTTAGTGATGTCGCTAGGAGCAACCGTTTCTGAGAAAAACACATTTAAAACTCACAATGTTTATTTATTTAAAACTTGTAGGGAGCACTAAAATATCCGATATTAAAAAACAAGAAAAGAAATTAATATTAAAAGTAAACATGTTCTTTTGATAACAACTGTTCAAACAACTGTCCCAAAAAAAAACCCGTGTACGAAATTTCATGAAATTATTTCGAAACAGTCGAAAAATATTGAAGAAATCACGATTTCTTTTTTCAACTTTGACACCCTGTATCTCGGAAACGAAGCATTTGCGGACCCATGTACATATGAACTTTTTTGCTTATAATGATGAGTTCTAGTGCTCCTTTAATTTTGGCGGATTAGATAAGATTCACCCTGTATATGTAGAACTAAATGTAATGAGATTACAATCAAATTACTTATGCTAATGGAGTGTGAACCTGCAATATCGCAAGGATTCACACATACCAAAGCAACTTGACTAATATTAAATTATTATACATACAAAAAGACAAAATTTACATCGATAGTGCAGTTGGTTAGCGCGGTACTCTAGCAAAGTGCAGGCCGTAGGTTCAAATCTACTCGAGGTAAACTTTTTATTTATCTATTTAATAAAATTAGTAATAACTTTTATATCTGAAAATTAATTCAGCAATGCTCAAATGAGAATGATAGGTATACAGTTTTTGATCTCTGTAGTCAATCAAATTTTCTCTCTCACTGCAAAATTAAAAAAAATATATTGAAAACTATTCACTATTAGTTAAAAAAAGGCTGACAAATCGTTTCTTTGGGGTACAGTTTTTATTAAAGTTCATATCTAAAACGATACTAGATTATAATTTATGAATTAAGATATCAGTTGGTTAGTGATACGCTCTGTTTGAAAAGCGGCGCCATCTTTATCTTAAAAAAACCTCATCCTCAACCTCTGACCTTTAAGTAATGTACTTTTTAAACAATGTTTCATTCATCGCGTTTATTGTAAAGTATAATTATTCACATTATACGATAAACAAAACACACACATAGAAACTGGCTTCCTTGCACGTGTGCTTGTCAATATGAATATATTATTTATAACCCAGACAAGAAAGGCCGAGTGCCCTAAAAATTAATGGAGGTGAACTTTTTGAAACACGTTCATAAATTAGAAAAATCAAATAAAATATGCCTAACAACTATATAAACTTTCAGTTTTAAGCTCTTACAACCATGGTCAATTACAATAATTGAATATCATATTTAAACAGATGGTTATGTTTCTGTTTTAACATTATAATCATTATAATAGCTTTATTAAAAATGAAATAAAATATTGTCGTTTAATTAAAGATCTTGCAAATCTTTACTTCTGGGGCCTATTGCCAGCCATGATAATCGTTTAGTTCAAGGTGGAAATTACAAAAGAAGATTGTGATTATAGCGGCAATTTGAATATACTAAATAAGCAGTGAATTACGACACTTGCGTGTCCATCATCTAATAGTAAAATTTTGGACAAAAATGGTAAGAATTCATTTCGGGATGATGAGAAACTGAGATTTAGTATTAACTTATCAAGAAAAGAGTGTGAATGTGACTGTAAATGCATTCCGTTTAGATAAATAAACTTCATTCATCTAACAATAAATTTAAATATCGCGAATTAAAATTCATTCGTAGAAGATCAATAACTTACTGGACACTTATTATTTATTTCTCCACCGTACTAGGCATACATTTATAGCATGTATCATACAGTACTTAAATGTAAAAGTAAAACAACTTTTCATAATAATCCTTTCATGGTTATCCACATGCTTACATCTTGCACAAAATGTGTTTCTAAAATATTGCACGTCCCAAACAAAGAAAGTTACAGGACGTTAGTGCAAAACACCTAACGGAATAGTAGTGTCTAACGGGATGTTCACCGTTGTACAGTAGTTATTACTTTCTAATCGCAATAATTGAAAAGTCGCGGCTAGGTTTCTAAAAAATGCCAAGTCCTGAATTTCCTTCTAATGAAGATTTATAGTTGAGATCAATTTTATGTGTAATTACGATTACATTGTAATGGCCAACTATAGCTACGATTAGAGTTACTAACATATCTAAGATTGAAACAGCTTCAGCAAGTACAATTGCATTTTCAGTTAACCACAATCTCGTTGCTACTAGTATCGATTTTGTGTAACCATGGCTACAATTACGATCGTCAGTACGACTGCGTCTATAACTACAACTATATCCTTTTAAAATCAATCCTGGAACTTGTCTAAAACTCAAACTGCAACTGAAACTAAAACTGAAACCGAAACCGAAACCGAAACCAAACCCGAAACCGAAACCGAAACCGAATCGGAAACCGAAACCGAAGCTCAAGCCGAAGCCGAAGCCGAAGCAGAAGTTGAAGCAAGTCGAAACCGAAACTGAAACCGGAACCGGGACCGGGCCCGGAACTCGAACTGGAACTAGAATTGACAAATTTTTATTTCTTATTATGAATATAAGACGATCAGTAAATAAGAATTTAACCTTCAAATAAAGATTCGCAATGTGCTCGATCCAAAATGATTTCCAAAATATACAATGACAAACTTAAGCTGTGTTCCCTCAAAACAATACTATTAGTCTTTTCCCAATGGATTTTCACTACAAATACAGATTCTTAATATGGCGGATCCAAAACGACAGCTCATAGTTTAAAACTATTGTTGTCCATGAAAACGGACTACGACATCTGTAGACATGTATATTTTCAGTGCATACTCAGTTTTGTTTGTAACGGAACAGTATAGTGTCTAACGGGATGTTCACCGTTGTACGGTAGTTATTACTTCTAATTGCAATAATTGAAAAACCGCAGGTAGGTTTCTTTAAAATGCCAAGTCCTGAATTTCCTTCTAATGAACATTTTTAGTTGAGATCAGTTTTATGTGTAATTACGATTACATTGTAATGACCAACTATAGCTACGATTAGAGTTACTAACATATCTAAGATTGAAACAGCTTTAGCAAGTACAATTGCATTATCAGTTAACCACAATCTCGCTGCTACTAGTATCGATTTTGTGTAACCATGGCTACGATTACGATCGTCAGTACGACTATGTCTACAACTACAACTATATCCAATTAAAATCAATCCTAGAACCTGTCTAAGAACTGAAACTGAAACTGAAACTGAAGCTGAAGCTGAAGCTGAAGCTGAAGCTGAAGCTGAAGCTGAAGCTGAAGCTGAAGCTGAAGCTGAAGCTGAAGCTGAAGCTGAAGCTGAAGCTGAAGCTGAAGCTGAAGCTGAAGCTGAAGCTGAAGCTGAAGCTGAAGCTGAAGCTGAAGCTGAAGCTGAAGCTGAAGCTGAAGCTGAAGCTGAAGCTGAAACTGAAACTGAAACTGAAACTGAAACTGAAACTGAAACTGAAACTGAAACTGAAACTGAAACTGAAACTGAAACTGAAACTGAAACTGAGACTGAAACTGAACTGAAACTGAAACTGAACTGAAACCGAAACCGAAACCGAAACCTAAACCGAAGCCGAAGCCGAAGTTGAAGCCGAAGTCGAAACGGAAACCGAAACCGAAACCGGAACCGGGCCCGGAACTGAAACCGAAACCGAAACCGGAATTGAAACTGAAACTGAAGAAAACTCCAACTCGAACTGGAACTAGAATTGACAAATTTTTATTTCTTATTATGAATATAAGACGATCAGTAAATAAGAATTTAACCTTCAAATAAAGATTCGCAATGTGCTCGATCCAAAATGATTTCCAAAATATAAAATGACAAACTTAAGCTGTGTTCCGTCAAAACAATACTATTAGTCTTTTCCAAATGCATTTTCACTGCAAATACAGATTCTTAATATGGCGGATCCAAAACGACAGCCCATAGTTTAAAACTATTGTTGTCCATGAAAACGGACTACGACATCTGTAGACATGTATATTTTCAGTGCATACTCAGTTTTGTTTGTAACGGAACAGTATAGTGTCTAACGGGATGTTCACCGTAGTTATTACTTTCTAATTGCAATAACTGAAAAGCCGCAGCTAGGTTTCTTTAAAATGCCAAGTCCTGAATTTCCTTCTAATGAAGATTTTTAGTTGAGATCAATTTGTAATTGATTATTGTAATAGCCAATAGCTACGATTTTACAACTAGATTGAAACAGTAATACAAGCTACAGTTAACTCTAGTATCGATTAACGACTGCGATTACGATCGTCAGTACGACTGTATCTACAACTACAACTGTATGCAATTAAAATCAATCCTAGAACCTGTCTAAGAACTGAAACTGAAACTGAAACTAAAACTGAAACCAAAACCGAAACCGAAACCGAAACCGAAACCGAAACCAGAACCGAAACCGAAATCGAAATCGAAACCGAAACCGAAACTGAAACTGAAACTGAAACTGAAACTGAAACTGAAACTGAAACTGAAACTGAAACTGAAACTGAAACTGAAACCGAAACCGAAACCGAAACCGAAACCGAACCCGAAACCGAAACCGAAACCGAACCAGAAGCCGAAGTCGAAGTTGAAGCCGAAGTCGAAACCGAAACCGAAATCGGAACCGGGCCCGGGACTGAAACCGAAACCGAAACCGAAACCGGAATTGAAACTAAAACTGAAACTGAAGAAAACTCTAACTCGAACTGGAACTAGAATTGACAAATATTAATTTCTTATTATGAATATAAGACGATCAGTAAATAAGAATTTAACCTTCAAATAAAGATTCGCAATGTGCTCGATATAAAAAGGTTTTCCAAAATACAAAATGACAAACTTAAGCTGTGTTCCCTCAAAACAATACTATTAATCTTTTCCCAATGGATTTTCACTACAAATACAGATTCTTAATATGGCGGATTTAAAACGACAGCCCATAGTTTAAAACTATTGTTGTCCATGAAAATAATACAATCAGACTTTTTCCTAAAATATCAAAACAAGGAATTTCATTTATTGCTTATCAAAATGGTACTATTGGTCCTTGTCCTAATTAATTTGCATTATAAACAAAGGCTTTCAATAAACCGGAGCCAAATGATGCTACAAAGTTCAAAATCACAAATTTTGGTTGTTGCACATAGTAGTGTCCCCAGGTTTAACAACAAAACAATCAGAAGGGGATGTTTCTTGACTGTACTGACAATAACGCTAGTACTACTCAAATTAATTGCTTGCCTTACATTGACTTTACTGGCAATAATTAAAACGTTAGAATTTATTTACAAGTAATTACTCGCAACCTTCAAATCTGACCAAAATAATTGGCCGTCTAGTGGTAGCTACGCTATGTTATGCGAATGAGGTAGGATTGGGTGAAGTTAAGTTTTGCATCATGTGGGACAGGTAAACAATGAAACTACTCAAATTAGAATTAACGAGCTTCGCTCAATGATGGTTCAACCCGTTAATTTACCAAGTTGGGAAAGAAGCACCAAGAAAGCCCAATTTATTCATAAATAGTAATTACACAAGTACATTAATACATCAACTACCAAAAACAAATGAAAGGATTCAATAACAAAACGCCATTAGATCAGGTTAAAGTGCGTACAAAATTATAACATCAAGGAACAAAAAATAAAAAGCAGTTTAGCTACACATAAACACAATAAAAGAACAAACAGTGTAATCACCCCACAATTGTGTCACAAATAAATCAGAATAAAAACTGTAATACCAAACATGTGGCCCTATACAACCAATCATGCCGGTCTTTACGTAAATAAAAAAAATAACAATACAGATTACGGTAATATAACAAACAGTAACATTAAACAGGTAGCAATAGGGTAACTGCAATGCACTTTACCTACACTTAGGCAAGAACAAAAAAATAGGCGAAGTATTTGCACATACACAATTGTGTGGTTAATTAAAGCACAAAAATGCACACGTGCAATTACAATAAATAACACATAAAGAGAAATTAGTTCGTAGACAAACAATTATAAAGCCGACTGAATCAAAAACACAAAAAAACTCATTAAAACAAAGCCTTGCAAGGGTAAGGTGTAAATAAATCATAACAAAGCGATCTACCCGCGAGTTTGACTGACTGCGTTAAGAAATACAGCATCCCTTTCTCAGTTTACACATTAATCTATACAAAACAATAAGTTTAACAGTAAAGATGGAATTTGAGGAGTTTTTACCGTGATCTATCCTGCCACGTTTGTCCACGCCTCATTCTCTCTACACAAATATTAATAAACAGTCAACAATGCCAAGTCATACTAACAATGAGGTGGGTCTTTTCTTTTAACAGATTTCAACTTAATGAGCCTGCGTGCGCAATTAGATACTTCTTGCAAGGCAATGATTGATTTTTAATACGTTACATGGGCTTGTTGAATTGTCTGCTGGGAGCTTTGGTTTATATTTAAATACCTACTTACACTTGAATATAATCCTTTCGTTAAACCCTTTATCACCAACACGACGAGTTAAGATACGAGGTTTAAACTCGACGCACAGCGATTATTTATAGCTTAATTTTTGGAAAAAACATTACATTAAAACTCGAAAGGACGCGAATTAAAATGAATATTTAGTTAATTTTTGGAAAACTGAGTGGTCATGTATAGTTACATAAACAAAACGTTATTTGAAAAATTGGAGTTGGAGGATACCTTGTGTTCTGGAGTGTCATTAAATCTGAAAACAAACGCTTGCTGTTTAGTAGAAAAATCAAACATGGTTTGCCTGGTTTTGGTCGATGATCCCGTAGGTTTACCTCTTATTGAAAAGTGATATTATCGTAATGAAATAGTTTTTCAAAATTATACACATCTGATATTTTTTCTGCGGCAAGAAGGTTTCAATATTATAATATATTACCTTATATGTTGCATATTGAAAGTGTAGGTACATATCATTTTTTATGCGAATTACGTCATTAAGTGGACAAATTAAATGAATTGATTTACAAAAATTAAAGTATAGCTAGCTCTAATATCGTTCAAGAAAGTTAATACAGTGTTAATCAAAAGAAAATAGGCCTTCAATCTCGTAGTATAACTACAGAAGTGCATGACACCACCATTGTTAACAGGTTGTTGACAGGTCATAAATTGTAGTTATTGTATTGAACTTATTCATTTTCAATCAACTATCATTTTGAAATAGTTCTACATATTTTTAGCTTTTAGTTTATTGTCGTTAAGCTTCCCAAAAAGTGTAAGTTCAATTTTAATTTTCATTTACGCTGAAATTAATTAGCAGATATTATTTTGATTTATTAAGTATGCGTGCAGGTGCGTGTGCATGCAAGTTTGGTTTGCTTAGGTGTTTGACAGCTAGTTGTATTTGTTTTGAGGGCTACCAGTGCTTCAGCGTTACATTGATTACGATTTTCTTTATTTATGTGTTTTTGTTTGTGGGTTTACTTATTTTGGTTGTTTGCTAAAACAATTGCAATTGAGTTTATAATCACGAAGGCTCAACCGCAAACAGAACTATGGTTACAGCTGAGTAGCAACCATCTTGACAGTCTTCAGCGACAACTAGGTGTGTAAAGATAGCCGGGTCTTTTTTCTATAATGTGATTTAAACAAGTGTATAATTAGGCGCTAATGATGCACCGTTGAAATTAAATTTAGCGCCCCAATAGGAAATAATTTGTTAGCAAAAATTCCGGAGACATGGCTAACTTCACGGAGTCAGGAACTTCCTAATAAATAATTTTTTCCTTGTATAGTAATTAAGAACCAATGAAGCGCCATTCTGCGCAGTTAAAATTAAATTTTCCAATTCATAGGAAAGTAGTTATTGTAAACGCGATTAACTTTATAGCCGTGAACTTCTGCATAAACCAATTTTTCTTGTACAGTAATTAGACGCCAATTATGCACCGTTAAAGTAAAGTTTTGGACTTCCATAGGTTATTGCAAAATTACATCGACAAGGCTTACTTCATAGCTTTATAAATAAATTAATTTTTTATTGTGTGGTAATTAGGCACCCCTTATGCACCGTTTTACGCCATTAAACTGCATTTTCCGCCTGTAGTTCTTGTAAAAATTACATCGAAACGGCTGTGAAATTCTGCATAAATCAATTTTTCTTTTACAGTAATTAGATACCAATTATGCGCCATTTTGCACCGTTAAAATAAAATTAGTGCAAAAAAATACATCGACACAGTCTTAAACTTACATAAACAATTAGTTTTTTCTTCGTGTTAATTAGGTACTAATTATCCGTCGTTTTGCGTAAGATAGTATATAATTGGAGTCTAATTACTGCATTGTAGTGGATAAGCATCCTTATAAATATTAAAAGTAAGTAGGCTGGTTTAAAATTCCTAAGTACGAATTTGTATAGTAAAATATTTCATAAGTAATTTGTAATGATAAGTATGTTTAAAACAGAACACACGTGTCGGGGTTTACTTAGGGTTAAGAATAATGTAGAATCCAATTAAGTTAAAATTAAAAGAAATTTAGTAAAACTATAACTTAATGAAATTAAATATGATTAAATAGAAATATATTTATAATGGAAGAAGTTTGAGTTTTAATAATAATACAGTAAAAATAAGAAATATACACATTAAACAAATAAATAGGCAAACAAGTTTAAATAAATCCTTTAGGGTATAACAAATAATTGATTTGCGTAAAGCTCACGTCTTGGTAAAGTATCGATGTCATTTTTACAATAACTTTTTTCTCGTAGGGGCGCAAAACGGGGCATAATGAGCACATAACTATTGTACAAGAAATAATAATTTATTCATAAGTTCACGATTGTGAAGTTTAGACTTGTCCATGACATTTTTGCAATAACTTATTTCTTATGGGGGTGCAAAATTTTATTTTAACGACGCAAAACGGCGCATAATAGGTGAGTAATTAAGGCGGAAGAAAATTTTAATTTATTCATTAGTTCACGACTGTACAGTTAACTTATTACTTATAGGGGCACAAAATTTTATTTTAACGATGCATTTTGGCGCCTAATTACTCCATAAGAAAAAATTCGTTTTTGCAAAAGTGGACACCCTGTTTGCTAAAGAGGCACAAAATTTTGAGTTTCTGTGAATTTACTCGTGTTTATAGAATGTTTGCCACAACTTATTTCTTAATAGCGCGCAAAATTTAATTTCAACGGCGCAAAACAGCGTATAATTAGCGCCTAATTATACACATTTTTAAATCACTTCATTAAAAACGACCAGGCTTTCTTCATACTCCTATGACAACATCCAATGTAACTGCGTTCCACTACCTAAACTCTAAAACAGTTATTGCTACAAGCGCAACTACACTACGACTACAACTGCATCTATAACCACAAATACAGCTGCAATTAGGAGTTCGTCTACAATATATAATGTATGTGAAGTTAGCATCGCCATTTTGTAATTCCGCAAAAAACAAATTGTGTTGAGTTGTGCAAGGCTTGGGCGACGTTTTGTCAAAAATCAATCACCTATTTCAAAACACAAAGCGGCAAATTAAAAAAATCAATTTTTGCCAGCAACACCATTTTGATTTTTCAAAAAAAGTTGTACTGGGTATAGTCTTCGTCAATAATCGAGTTCAGCCTGAAATCATCGAGATATGTTACAAAAATAATGGAATTTGAAAAAAAAATTGTAAAAACTGTTGGGCCAATTTTGTTTTGTTTTAAAAGCTTTGAGAGCTGTGTTAAGTTGTGCTAGCCAAACCCAACAAGCTTCTATAATGGCAAGGTTATACCAAACCATCGTGCACTCGAAAATTTGGTCTTAATTTTATCCTTCATTTATGTCACCATTTTGTGCTAACCGAGTTGTGATAATTTAGTACAATCAGAAACTCTCAAGGCATATTTCCAAAATTGCACAATTTATGAGAAAAATTGCAAAATGTTTTTGGCCAAAAAAGTTTTGTTGTGTTAGTTGAACCCAAGAACTTTCCCTAACGACAAAATTGTGTCAGACCGTCATAATTAACTGACAGTGTTGATTTCCTCTTTCAGTTGGCACTACTTTCACATCGTTACAAGTTTTGAGTAACTAAAAACCATCGAGACATGTTCCAAAAATTACAAATGAAACATTTCGAAGTATTTTTTCATGTCTACCCGAGTTGATCACATTTTTGGAAAAATCTGGTAGCAAAGAGGTAGGGCAGCGTTTTTTTTTTTGAAATATTTTTGAGACAGTTGCATATTTCAGAAATATAAAAATACTACCACATAAAATATAAAATATAAATTATGTTCTAGGTTATAAACATTTTTGATACGAAACCAAATAAACCTTAAATATTAATTTAATTGGTTAAATAAGAAATAAAACGCGCAAACTCTATGAACGACATTTTTGACACGTGATCTGCTTTTGAATTTTTTTGGCAGCTAAATCCTACCTACTTTAATGTCAGATACACGTCAGTCTATCCGACATTAAGGTTTTAAACGTCTATCTGACAAATCACTAATGTTTTAACGACGTAGACTATTTTCAGTATGAACGTTCAACGTACTGCAATAGAGATTTCATAATTCGCACATGCTGTGTATAACTGCACAATTCAAGTTAGGATAAACATATTTTTTCATCCCTTTTCCCTCAAGAATTAGTGGTATCTTTCTTGCACAATTTGAAACACCAGATGTGCTCTTCTAACAAGTGAATGCGCTATCAACGTAGTATGTATAATGTTGAGTTGTATTTCATTAAGTTTTTTATTGAGTTAAATAATACCAATAAAAAGTAATTGAGAGTATCAAAAGGCATCATTACATGCTTGTGTATTAGTTAAGTAACTTCCTAATTTTTAATTACCCACAAGATGGCGTTGCAAACTGGTGTTAAAATCTAATTATACCAAAATATCGTTTCGCAAAAGTTATACTAACATTGAATTGCACCGTAATATAGGGCTAGTAGCTTTATATTATACTACAGGATGGCGTTGGCTATACGCTGGCTTTTAATTATATGTACTACAAGGTGGCGCTACATTTACTCTCGGCACTTTAGATGTTGAAACCTATTTCAAGATACATGTTCAAGATATACGTGTAGCCCCCTAACGTTGGGAAAAAGGACTCTGGCTGTTGAAATCTGGCGGGTTCGCGACTGTTCAGAACTCCAGCGAAAATGGGAGACCCCACACGGAAACAAACCAAAACAAGTGGCGAAAAACCGAAGAAGCACGGAGATAATGAAATAGGAGATAGAGATGGGCGTTAAATAGGTTAAATAGGTCGTCGCAAGAGAAGATAATTTTTGAGCCATTAAGATACAATTAAGAACCCGTTAAGAGGAGAACCCAGCGTCATTAAATGCAATTAAGAGTCAATAGTGACGCAATTACGGTCAGTAATAAACAATTAAGGAATCTGACATTTTGTGATTAGGGAAAGTTGTTGGACTTGACTAGCACAACTTTAAACATTTTGAAGATGTTTTTTTGGCCAATTTTTCTTGAAAATTGTGCAATTTCGAAAATGTCTTTGCATAGTTTTTGATTGTACTGGATTGTAGAATTCAAGCACGCTAAGCCCAAAAATGTTTTCGCATATACAGTGTTCCATACGAGCGACACATAAACTATCTTCCTTATTCTAAACGAAATGGTATAGTTTTTAATGCGGACTTTCTATTAAACATGTCGTATATAGTAATTTTCACGACTCAGAGCAGTTGCGTCACGAATATTGATACTATCAAAGGACGCCGATGTTGTCAGATTGTGAGAAATAACAGTTTGACAACTGCCAAATCTCAGCTTCAGGGGTTACGTTTATTTTATCACAAAAATAAATATGTGTTATGTCAAATGTTTAATGTCAGAAATGCTTGACAACACCGGACAGAATTTCCAACCTAAATCAGTTCTACCTGCATCCTCTCATGCACAATTATAGGCGGGTTCTAAAGGTGGTAATGTAACAAACTTAGTTATGACACAACTGCTCTGAATCGTTGAAATTGGTATACCAGATATTATATCTTAAACTTAACCATTTTTGAAACATTTGTACTTTTAGATAAAAAATCATCATTTTTCGTCGTAGTTCAAAAATTTATTTTGAGGTTACTACGAAATCTATGAGTTTGTGACACCGCATGTAATTAATGATGATATTGATTTTTTAAGAAATATTATAACGTCCTGTATATTAACACATTGTGCGAAAGAAAATTGAAAGACCTACATTTTTGTAATAAGCAAATTTTGTCTATGTTGCTCTTCATCTTCATCATCTTTGACGCTACTTTTTCAAAAATTTCATTCATTCATTTTAACTCCGGGTCTATGTCGTACTATTCATCTCCAGCCAACGCAATAAGTAATTTTTTTAAACTATCAAGCTCTTTTTGTTTTATTTCATGCCTTAATTGTACTTCAGGAAGGTCAATTTGATCCAGACGCTTACTTGGTTTTAGCAGAGTTTGGAATTTTTTTGCAGGATCATCGGATCGATATAAAATTTTTTACCTCTGTAAATTTCTCAATATATTTATGAGAATTTCTATAGGGGAACACGGGGCAGAATAGCATACCGGGGCATAACGGCATACCCCCTCTAAAATTGTTTACACCCGTCATAAGAAATAAATATAAAGCTGGCAACACCGATACGATCCTACAAAAAGTGGCGCGTAAATCATTTCAGTCAAGCGATAGTTCCAGACGTGTTGATTTTGTGCCTGTGTTTGTAATATTTTACGAAATTTGATGCTAACGTAAGTACTCAAATAACACTTTACACGTATTATTTTATATTTTTTGTTTTGTATATGATGTAACGGAATAATTTGTTGCCCTCTTTGCGTTTTGTTTAAATTATAACAATGTGTAGTTTGAAAAAAATTCTTAAGTTAGGTTTGGGGCGGAATGGACCGGGGCAGAATGGACCAGGGTACCATTCCGCCCCAGAATAGGCCATTGCGCCCCAGTGAGTAGGAAAATCACCGTATAATTTTATGTTCTGTTAGGTTGGGAAAATATAATAATATAATAAATAATGTTTATTGGTTTTTTTTTTCGAAAACGTATAAATGTTTCATGACAATTATTTCTTTTCAGATGGTTCGCACATATGTAAGAAAAGCCGAGCGCCAAACATGGGATATCAATACCATGGAGAATGCTGTTCTTGCTGTTGTTAACAATGAGATGGGTTTAAAAAAAAGCATCTCTACAATATTTGGTTCCTCGTTCTACGCTAAAAAGATATGTTCTAAAGAAAAAAATGGAAAAAGAATCTTTTAAAATTGACAAAACCAAAGGAAAATTTCAAAAAGTTTTTACTGTAGATCAGGAACTGGAACTTGTAAATTACTTAAAAACTATGGAGTCCAGGTTATTTGGATTAACTTTAACTGACTTTCGACGATTGGCGTTTCAACTAGCCGAGGAAAATAAGTGTCATAAGTTCAACGTCATCAATCAAATGGCTGGACCGGATTGGATGGAAAAGTTTCTATCTAGACACCCAACATTAAGCTTACGAAAACCAGAAGCTACATCCCGTGCTCGAGCAATTTGGTTTAATCGCGTTTCAATAGCCCTATTTTTTAAACTTCTAACTGAAACTGTAGATAAATACAAGTTAACAGGGGATCGTATCTACAATTGTAATGAGACTGGAATCCAAGTAAATGTCATTCAAAAATTCTTGCTCTAAAAGTAAAACGTCAGGTCGGGGCTCTTTCTTCTGCAGAGAGAGGGGAGACAGTAACAGCAGAAGTGTGTTTCTCTGCGGCAGGGTCATTCATGCCGCCTATGTTAATATTTCCCAGAAAAAGAAGACAGCCCTCATTTGAGATAGGATTACCTCCTGGATCGATGGTGGAAGTAAGTGATTCGGGCTGGATCACAACAGAGTTATTTTTAATTTGGTTCAAGCAGTTTATACAATTCTCAAATGCAAACAGGGAAAATCAACAGGTTCTTCTCATTTTAGACGGTCATTCGACGCACACAAAGAGTCTTGCTTTGATTAATCTGGCTTGTAAAAATGGTATAGTACTTTTATGCCTACCTCCTCACTGTTCGCATAAATTACAACCCCTAGACGTCAGTTTCATGAAACCACTAAGCACATACTATGAACACGAAACACGAAAATGGTTGAGAACTAATCCTTCTAAGGTTATTACGTTACACCAGATTTCAACAATTGTTGGAGCTGCCTACCTAGAAGCAGTAAGCATGAAAACTGCCATTAATGGTTTTCGCAAAACCGAAAATATGGCCCGTTGATGAATTTGTAATTTAAGGATTGTGACTATATGCCGTCTGCAACGTCTGATATAACTCCAGTTCACGTTACAGCTGAAAGTGAGAAGACAAATACGTTGCCTGACAATATTGATTATTTATTGAATGATCAACCCCATTGTTCAAGTGATCAACCCCATTGTTCAAGTGATCAACCTCATTGTTCAAGTGCTAAAGTCCAATGTCCCTGTGATGCTCCGAATTCTGAAAACGGTCAAATAATTATTGAGTTACCCCTTAATAATGTTGAAGATGCCAAAAATAGTAGTTTTAATTGCAAGTCTCCTACAGATATTATGCCTGTTCCAAAGATTGCTCAGACCACGAAAAGAATTTCTAGGAAAAGAGGCAAAACGGCGATTCTCTCCTCAACTCCATATAAGGAAGAACTAGAGGTTACCATTACCAAACAAGAGTTAATGAAAAGAAAACAAATTCAAAGAAGAATCGAGAGTAACCCAACAGAAAGTGGATCTACACACCTACCTCAACAAAAAAAGAAGATAAAACTAGATGCAACTGGAAAAAAGAATAAAGTTGATCAAAAAAAAGTTGAAACTGATGATGATGATGCTGAATGTCTTTACTGCAACGAATTTTACAATAAACCAACGGAGGGTTGGATAGCATGCTCCATTTGTAAAAATTGGGCCCACAATTCTTGTGCAGGTGTTGAAAGTGACGACGATGACATTGTACTTGTCTGCGACTTATGCAAATAAGGCTAAGATTACCAAATATGGCTTAATATGTTTTTATCTTTTTATTTTTGATATTAAAGTTGTGTATTTAAGCTTTGGGTTTTTTAAATACAATACCAATATATGGGTTAATATTACTTTTTGGATAAACCCTTCTGCCCCTCAAATTCACATTTTTTCTTTTGACATGCGCTAAAAATTCTAAACTTTTTTTTTATATTTTTAAACTTCTCCAATTTGATAATTAAACATTGAAGAATGTTTTGTGTTTAATTGGGACCCCAAATTTAAATGACTCTGGCACGGAATATATTCTAAACGTTAGGTATGTCATTCTGCCTCGTGTTCCCCTACCCACCTCGTTTTTCCACAATTCGAGATCCAGTTTTCATTTTCTCGCATATCGGATTAATCGCCTTTCAGAAACGGAGAGCTTTAAATCGTTTCTGGAAAACCTGTTTTTCACTACCTTTAATAAATACCTGAAAAAGAAAAGAAGTCAAGAGTAAAGCCTGTTATTGACATACACTTTCCATAGCTACTTACAAAATAATTTACGGAAAAATTATAAGATTTTCCATTTTGTTTGCGACTTCGTTTACACTGTAGTTTGCAAGTATGTTGTCTTACAATATTTTGTTGGGGTGTTAAAAAAAATTTGACGAATTTTCAGCATTTTTGACATTTCTAAACAATCTAATTTAGAACTTTTATGATTGCAATCTACGTTAAAACTGTCCAAATTCAAATATCTTTAAATATAAAACCAAAACATTAATAACACTGTTTAAGCTTCTAACCTCTATTATTTAACTTACCTCATTAGTTTTTTTCTTTCACGCGATACTGTACTTCCTTTTCCTTTTTGTACTAGCTCTGTCCATGCTATCAACAACAATATGTTCGCCGTCTACATTTTCCACTTTAACAAATAAAAAACACACACACATTCACGAAATATATATTAAAAGCCTCCAGATAATACCATACAAGCAGCTTCTCTAATACACTGACAAAAATTTCATCAAAATGCATTAACTCCATTTTTTTTGAACAGAATGCGTTTCGAAGGTACAGTGATGCTGGACTAAATTCATTTTGTTTGTCCAGGTACTTTTTCCCATTTAATAAAACGAGAACTTCCTAAGGTAGAATTTAAGTGTTCGTTGAATTTTTTTCAATATCTGATAATGATTAATTTTATAAGAAAATGCGTAGACATATTATTTTGTACAGAAAATTTGATTTTACATAACTTTTCTTCATGAAGTTTTTTAATATAAAGCGAAATAAGTGTAAACATTAAATAAATATAATTGAAAATGTTTAAACTGTATTATTGATATTTGTATACGAGGGTCACTGCTAAAATTCGTGCAAAATGTAAAAAATGAACACATTATGTTACGTAAAAATTTTTATTATGTTTCAAAATATTCTCCCGTAAGATCTCTACACTGTTACATTCGTAAAACCAATCTTCAAAACATTTTTGCCACTCTGAGCGAGTACCTCCAAAACAAGCAATGAGTCAACAGTTGCAACATGACCGGTTTTCCGAAAAAACGTTTTATTTGAAACGCTTCGCGAGCACACCAATTTTGTTCGTTTAGGTTCATTTTGCAACACTCATACAGATGGTTGCTGTTTCGTCACCTGTTACAATATAATATTTTTTAAGCATTTCCTTGCACCACTTGATACGTGCTATTTCTTGTCAGATTGTGAGGAATACAACAACTACAAAGCTTCCTTACATTTAAATGTTGTTTTTCAGGACGGTACGTGTTTGTTTCGCCTCAATGCCTAAGAATGCCTATATCTCACTATAGACCTTATGAACTATGGATAGGTAAGAAACTACGAATTTGAGAGTAATTGGTTCAGTTTGCTATGCCCACATTCCTTATCAAACACGCAAGAAAATGGATAAGAAGGCTATAAAAGGTTACCTGATAGGCTACGACGGAGATGAGCGTTATCGCATCTGGGTAAAGGTGTTCTGAGTAGAGATGTCTTCTTTCAAGAAAAGTTAAGTCAGTGTGAGTACGTAAAGTTGCCAATGAAGGACATAAAGGTTCAAAATGAGGGAAAGCAAATGGACCAAGAGGTGTCTGATGAGGGAGGAGGATCAGGAGTAAATGAATTCGAATCTGAAGAATCGTTTGAGTGTGAACGGTATGATTCAGCAGGCGAAGAAAGAGAAGCTCCTCTCTCACAGTTTTCTAGAAGTTTGAGGGACAGTTCAAAGTTGTCTAAACCGGCACACTTACGAGATTACGTAATGTTTGGTGAAGAAGCAGTGGAAATAATAAAACTCATTGGAGAGAGGCAATGGACAATGAGATAAAATCCTTGAAGGAAAACCGTACATGGACACTAACAAGTCTGCCAAAAGGATCTAGAGTGATTCCATATAAGTGGGTCTTTAGAGTAAAATCGAATCCTGATGGTTCAGTAGATAAGTACAAGGTCAGAGTTTTTATTGGAAGTTTCAGGCAAAGCTGTTGTTTGGAAAGTCCGAGACCCTCCTCCCAACCGTCGGAAAACTAAATCCGTCGAGGTGAGAAGTTCCGCTGGTCTCTTGTACTATACGTACGGAGCAGCAACAAAATTTAATTAGTTTCATTAGACAATTTTACCCAAATCCACATATAGCGCAAATGAAGAAAGGCGTCGAGCAAGATCGAGAAACAGAAGAAGAAGAGGAAGAAGAAGAATTGGCATGTTGTCCAATAGTCGTAGGAAGGCTGGACCGGGTAGTGCAAGACATACTGGTAGAAACCGGAAGTCCCGAAAAACTACACCAATAGAACAAATGAATAAAGGTGATGAACAACATGAGGAAAAAGAAGAATAAGAAGTGGCAGAAGGATAAATAAATCGAATTGAAGAAACATTTTCTGAAAATCAAACCAATCTCATAGAAGAATAACAAACGACCGGGATTTCGGCGAACATTCAAGTGTAGAACATTGAAGAGAAAACTATCGAGAAAATGAAATGATCGACGAATTAATTAAGGAAAATGAAGAAATAATTTCTGAAAAACCAGGGTTAGTAAACAATTTTGTTTGTGAACTAAAAATCAAAAATAAGGTACCATTTTTCCAACGAAACTACCAGAGACCATTTACGCAAAGGGAAGCAGTAGAAAGAAAAATTGAGAGAATATTAGCGAATAAAATGACTGAGAGGTCACAGTTACCGTATGTAAATCCCGCCGTAATAGTACCATTTGAGTGGAAGAGGAGAAAGAAAAAGGGCAGGAATCTATCGGATCCTGCTGGTAACGGATTTGAAGTGCCAAATGTTTATGAGTTAATTTTTTTTGTAGCATTTAGAGTTAGATGTCCCAATTATTATATTTTTGTTTTGAGTGAGGAAGTAACGAATTTTTTTGTATATCGCTGAGCAAGTTCCTTTAGTTTTTTTTTCTTGGAGTTATATCGTTCTTGTACCAACTAAATTAGTTGATACAACAACGAGAAGGGCTACTGTAATGGAGACACTAGAAATTCGAATTTCGCGCTGTTATATGAAATTGGATGGTTGTTGATTATTTGTGTATAAATGTAATTAATATTAAGATAAAAAGCTTGAGCTTGTTTTGATAAGTAATTGCATAGTAAATTGGAAATTTTTTAAATATACGTGGTAATTTGCGGGTATGACTGTTTTGTAAAAGGGAGCAAGTAGAAACGCAGTTCTGATGATGTGTATTTGTTAGTCAGTCGTGCTGCGATCAAGAAGAGGCGCCTCTAGTAAGCAATCAGAGTTGGTTCAAAAGCGATTGCTGCAGCTTGGTTTATGCTGCAATTAAAATTGTGAAATTACAACGAAAATTCAGTTAGTATTGTGTTAAGAGAGTATAAGTGATATTTTCCTTATCAGTGAGAAACAAAAGCTAAAAAGAATTAAAAGTTGTCAAGTTGGTGATAATAAAAAGATTGCGTAATAATTTGGAATAGCGTTTTAAGTGCGTATTGAAAGTTGATGTTTTGATAGCGAGTGATAAATGTACAATAAGACAATCGACCTAGTTAATAGATAGATAGATAAAGTATAATAACTTAAAAACATTGATAATTAAAGCATGGTCTTTCGTAGCTTGCATGCAGTTTGTTGCGCACGCCGTTTGTAATTAAAACTGAACAATTAAGTAAAAACTGTAGTGTAAATATATCGAGCAATTCTTTACTAAAATTATTAACTGATGAAAGAAAATTAGAATCGTATTCATCCCCAACAAAGATCCAACTTTTCCACGTAAATCACAAGTAAGAACCCTTTTTGTTTGTGTGAATAAATAAAACGTTTTTGTGTTTAATTTTCTCGAAACTTGACATTTGACCATCACAATTAAACGAAAAACAATACATTTAGTTCTGATAAAAATTTTACATGTTAGTTTTAAGAATATTGTTTGACATTATAGGTTTGAGTTTTAGATATAATATTGTAAACACTGTCTGCATTTAAAATTTGCCTTAATGAAATATTATCACTTTTAATTCATTTTTATTATTGACTGTTGCAAATCTTAAAAGCTTATACAAACACTGCATGTGTAAATACTGAAGAAAGGAAGTACAATTAATTGCAAAATACAGGTAATTAATAACCTCAGATCGAGGATTATTTGATGAATGATAACGATAACCATGTAACCCATTATTAAGCTAGCTGGAGCGTCCCGAACAAGGGAATTTGTTGAGTAATTATTAAAGTTCTTTTACACAAACAGAAATGTGATAACAATAAAGGTAAAGTTTAGTTAATTAACGTTATCTTTATAAATTAAAATCATTTCATTTTACATTTTCATAAAAACAAAGTTTTTACTCAATAATTTTGGAAATTGTAAAAAATTGAAAAAGAACTCAAATATTATTCTTTGTAACCAGGTGTATGCAAGCAAGGTTAATAATCGCAGGTAATACGCCCATTACAAAACGGTCCCCAACGTGAGGCCCATTACAAAATAGCACCCAACAGTAGGGTAAACAAAGAAAACCATTACATTCTGTAGTAAAACTAAGCGCGATTCGAGTCGTGCTAAGTATAGCAGCTACAAAAAAATATGCATTTGATTCAGTTCGATATTTCAACCGCATTTTTGTATGGACATTTAGATGGAACAGCCAGAGGGCTAAACAGATGGAACCAAAAATGTCTATAAATTGTTACGAAGCTTAGATGGACTTAAACAAGCTCCAGTGTGCTGGAATAAAAGATTCAGTACTTGTCTTAAGGAAGCAGAGTTTCGAACAAGTGAAGTTGATCCTTGTTTTCATATAAAAGGAAGCCAGAACAAGAAGCGAATGGTGTTTTAAAATCACCGTTAAACCAGCATCATATTTTATGGGATTCGAAATCGAGCGTTTCAAAGATGGTTCAATTAAAATTTGTCAGCAAGCATCAAGAAAACTATTAGAACGGATTAATTTCAGTGAATGTAAACTGTCGACTCCTATGATAAAGTTGGGAGATTCTATTGAGGACACAAAAGAACAGGAACGTGACAAAAATGAGCTTTAATGGACCTAATGGTAGGTACTAGACCAGACTTAGCGTAGGTACAGTGTTAGTGTTTGGTAAAGAACTCTAGATTGCTCAAGTACACAAGATGTGACGACATTAAAGGACTATTTCGCAATACGAGTATAGCAGGTATTTGTAACTTAATAATACGGTTCAGTGCAGACGGCAGTCGCAAGTTAGACTGCTACCGTGGTACAAACTTTTGAGGCAGCGACAAGACTGGTCGCTCTACTTGAGGAGTTATAGTGAGAAATGCATGGCTCAGTGAAATACAACAATTGACTGTTACGTCAACAACTGAGGCGGAACTAGTAACGGCAAACGAGGCAGTCAGAGAAATTATATGGCTGTCCAGACTGTTTGAAGAGATGGGTTGTCTAAAGCAAGTTCCTACTCTTCAGATAGACAACCAGGCAACGATTCGTCTTTGCCATAACACGGAGTATCATCATCGGACAAAACACATCAAGATAAAATACTTTTCTATAAGAGAAAAAGTGTTTGAAGGAGCTCTTCAAGTCAAGTATACGCCTACTGAAGACCAGATAGCTGACATCATGACCAAGCCACTTCCAAGATCAAGACTAGTGAGTTTGAACAACAAGTTGGGACTTTTACGAAGTATGTAGAACATATGTTTAAGTATTTTTCATTTAACTAGAGTTTGTTCATTGTTCAATTCATTGTAATCAAAAGAAAAAAGGGAAAGTTTTGCTGGAGATTAGACTTGTTTTTCTTTTTAGTTGATTAGTAACACTGATCTAAAGTAACTTTACTCTTCTTTTTTGGCAATTAAATAAACGTTTCTAAAAAGTGTGTTTGTTTCTCAATTTGATGAAATCATTTCACACAAAACATCAATAATCTTTGCGACAACAGAAGTGCATGGCCACCCTCGCGAAAATCGTCATCAAAAGTAGATCTTCCATGTTTGAATTCTGCAAACCTTTTGTAAACCATGGTTTTGAACGGCGCTTCATCACCAAACAACAACTTTAGTTTTCCGACACATTGCTGCGGCGTTAACCGTATCGAAAAATCATCACTCGAAAATCATGATTCGAAAATAATATCAATTTTTTCACAAACTTACTACTTTTAATTAAAAATTATTATTAATTTTATTAAATACATAAATAAAAAGTTTACCTCGAGAAGGATTTGAACCTACGACCTGTACAGGGTGTCCCAACGATAGAGTAAAGTAAGTTTATGCTTAACTAGAATTATTTGTGTAAATATTGTATGGACCATGGGGTAGAGGTAAGAAGTGTGCATTTTTTTAAAATATTGGAAGTTATACAGGGTGTGCCAGAAAAGCAGGACGTGAAAAAGTATAATTTTTTTAAATAGAACACCCCGTATTTGATTTTAGTTTTTAATTCTACGTGTCCATACAAACATATTTTGTCATACAAAAGATTGGCTGAAAGTTTTTAGTTCTTGAGATATTCGCGTTTAAAGATTGATATTTCGTGTGAAAAATGAGTGATATTATACTAACGTTTAGACCGAGTAGTATTTTTAATTTTCTCAACAGGGTGTTTGTTATAACCATTCAAATTTGAAAATTCTCAAATTAAAAAAAATCAGTTTTTTTTAATTGGACACCCTATATATTTTTATTTCATTTTATTCGGGATTAAAAAATCTATCATTTTTGTCAAACATATCCTATATCTATCTTTGATAGTTTTCGAGGAATTTCGATTTTTCTCACTAGCTACGTTACATACGATACTATAACATTATTGTGGATCGTGGTAGCCATGGAAAACAATTGCGACGAAATAAAACAAACCACCTAAGCGAGAATATTAACAGTTTTTATTAATGAGAAACAGTAATTCAATAATTATTCAACATTGCGTCTTAGTAAATGCTCAAATAGACGGCCTTCTTGCTGAATACACATATTGAGCCTTTTCTCATGTTCTGTCTCACTTCGGATAACATAAGAGGGGTCACTGTGCGACCAGCTTCGCGAATTCTATTTTCATGTCCTCCTTGTTGTAGGTTTAATAATATACACCCGATCTTTTATGTATCCCCATAGGAAAAATCCAGTGGAGTTAAATCGCATGACCTGGGTGGCCATAATATAAAGCCATTACGTCCTATCCATTTCTCCGGGTATTGCTGGTTTAAGAATTCCTTACGTCCCGATAAAATGTGGAGGTGCACCATCCTGTTGCAACCACATATTTAGTCGTCCTTCTAAATTGATATCCTCAAGTAGCACAGGCAATTCTTCACGTAAGAAATGCAAATAGCTGCGGCCCGTTAATGGATCATCAAAAAAATAGGGACCGATAATTTGGTCATTAAGTATACCACACCACACATTTAGTGACCAATGATTTTGGTTTTGAACTTCTCGTAGCCAAAATGGATTATCAATGGCGTAATAGTGCATATTATGCCGATTTACAGCTCCATTACTTTTAAACGTCGCCTCATGGAAAACATTATGGAGCACAAAAAGTTGTTATTTAATTGCAGCCGTTGATTAATGATATTGCAGAATTCAATTCGCCTTGCAAAATCCTCTTCTCGCAATTCTTGATGAAGCTCAATGTGATAGGGATGGTACTTATACTTCAGCGTTGTTCGATTCACGTTTGATTTGGAGGTATCACATATCGTCGCTAATGTTCTAGAACTCACTTGGGGATTTTCTTGAATATTTAATAATATTTCAAGTTCTTTTTCTTCATTAGCTGCCCTTTTATTAACAACTTTACGTTTGAAGTATTTAACACTACCGCTAGAATCAAATCTATCCATCAAATTTTCCAAGCCAACAGTAGTAGGTATTCGACGTTCAGGATATTTCATTTTGTAGATTCGTTGTGCCAATAAATGGTTTTTTCAGCCTCGCCCAACACGTATATCATATCAATTAATTCATTTGTCGAATAATCCATAATTGATACAAGAATTGATAACAAGTTAAATGCGAAAACGACAAATTTAATATGTGTTTATTTTGACAAGTAGGAAACCTTTGTATCTTAGTAACGCAATTATTATTTTCCATGGCTACCAAGATCCATGCAATGCAATGTTATCGAAAATAAAGTAGCTAGTGTGAAAAATCGAAATTACTCGAAAACTATCAAAGATAGATATAGGATATATTTGACAAAAATGATAGATTTTTAATCCCGAATAAAATGAAATAAAAATATATAGGGTGTGCAATTAAAAAAACTGATTTTTTAATTTGAGAATTTTCAAATTTGAATGGTTATAACAAACACCCTGTTGAGAAAATTAGAAATACTACTCGGTCTAAACGTTAGTATAATATCACTCATTTTTCACACGAAATATCAATTTTTTTTATTGTGAAATAACGGAACAATTGCCCATTCATCAACCCCACGAAAATGACCATAATAATCTTTAAACGCGAATATCTCAAGAACTAAAAACTTTCAGCCAATCTTTTATATGACAAAATATGTTTGTATGGACACGTAGAATTAAAAACTAAAATCAAATACGGGGTGTTCTATTTTAAAAAATCATACTTTTTCACGTCCTGCTTTTCTGGCACACCCTGTATAACTTCCAATATTTTAAAAAAAATGCACACTTCTTACCTCTACCCCATGGTCCATACAATATTTACACAAATAATTCTAGTTAAGCATAAACTTACTTTACTCTATCGTTGGGACACCCTGTACTTTGCTAGAGTACTGCGCTAACCAACTGCGGCATCAAGGTTCGAGCCCCAATCGATGTAAATGTATGTATGTAGAACTGATGTAAATTCTAAATATAATGAGATTTCTATCAAATTACTTATATTAATGGAATGAGATCCTGCAATACCGCAAGGATTCACACATACCAAAGCTACTTGGCTAATATTATTGCAGGCTCACATTCAATTAATATAAGTACAGATCGTAGGTTCAAATCCTACTCGAGGTAAACTTTTTATTTATTACTATCTTAAAAAAACTGTTATTAAAATTATTTCATTTCTTTTAATTTCCATTTTGTAGGTTAGAAGGTCATGTGTTGTTCGATACCAGATGTTTATAAATGATTGAATAATAAATATATGTGTAACGTAATGTAATTTTAGAATAATACATAAGAAACGGCGAATTCATTAGTCGTGTACACAGTGAAATCTGAACCCACAGCTTCCTAATTTCTTGAAATGAAAACGTAACAGAATTTGTTGACAAATTTTAATCCAAGCTAAGCATTTCCCACCTTCTTAAAAACAAATAAAAAGCTGACGCACCGTAAAATGATACTCTTGAAACTAAATGATTCCCGTAGAGATTATTAAATATTGACGTCAGCTTCGGCATATATTATAGTTTATATATCTATTTGTACAAATTATTTTTATTTATGTTTTCTTGTTATTATTTAGTATTTGATTCAATCGAATAGGAAATATTTTTACTATATTGAACAATTTGGGAAAGTTTGGCTGGCACTATTATTATGAAAATATGTAGTAAGTTGATCGGCCTATTTTCACAGTTTATGCTTTTTGAGCGCGACATTTCGGAAGCGGACTACTCTCAGATTCGAACTTGGTACCTTTCTCACTTACTAGTCCCACACCTTTACCGCTGAGCCACTGAGTAATTCAATATATATTATATATTTCTGTCCATGTTACTCTTTACACGTTTCGGATTTGTGAAGCTGTACTTTTAGTTGCATGTCAACTAAACTTTATATTCGATAGTATACTCAGTGACGGAAATTGCAACACCAAGAAGGGATAGAAAGTTTTTGACCAAACTTGACAGAAACGTTAACTACTAAAAGGTAGCAATTGATTAAAATTTCATTCATATGGATTAAGTGGGCTTATCTGACAGTTTGTTCAGTTTTTTCGAACAATTTTGTCAGGTGTATATTGTGCGAGATTGTGTTCAGTTCTTTTTTGTTTTCACTTGTGATTGTTTGCTTTGAGGGCGTGATCATTCCTAGAGTGCGCCAACGCGGACATTATCCCCAATTCGACTGAGGTCGTATTGTTGGTTTGCGCGAAGGTGGTTTTTCGTTTAGAGAAATCGCAAATCGCCTTAACCGGAACCAAATTACCATCATGTACTGCTATCAGGTATGGACTAGGGAGAGTCCGGAACGCCGCAGAACAGGAACCGGGGGGCGAAAAACAACAAATGAGGTGCAAGGCCGACATGTTCAACTTATGGCAACAAGAGACCGATTCTCACGTACCAGATCAATTGCCGATCAATGGTTAGCTAACTAATGTTGTCATGTAGCCCTTCGAACAGTTTACCGCAGAATCAGAGCTTTTGGATTACAATCCTATCGGCCACATCTTGTGTTGCCACTAAGGGCTCAACATCGTTGGCGACGTTTGGAGTGGTGTAGGTTGCGACTGCACTGGAACCAAGAGTGACATAGGGTGGAGTTCACTGATGAATCCCGATTCTGTTTGGGGATGCATAATGGCCGTATGAGGGTCAGGCGAAGACGTGCGAAACGTCGATTCTGTTGCGAGGCATGTGCACCAAACTATAGGGATTATGGTAACTTATGGGGGTAGGTCTCATTTGGTATTCATCCGAGAGCGGTGATGGGATGAAATTAAGGGAGTCAATAAACCTAATATCACCGCATTGAATGGAAATTAGTTTTAAACCGTTGGTGATGACTTTGGATCTCCACCGGTTATTATCAGTTAACATGCATCTAAGCACAAAACATCCATCGTTATGAGCGATGCATGTAACTTTAAATTTTCGCGCTCTATCGGCAACATACGCTAGACATGATTGAACAGGATCTTCCCTGAAAATGTGCACTCTTTCACTACACGTCTAGCATCGCTCATCCAAATTATCAGTGGAACAAACATTCGTGGCCAAGCATAGATTGGGCTCATGCAGAAGTCTGCCATTCGTTCCCTCACACACCTTCTCTTGCATGCACTCCAAATCGTAAAAGATAAACTTAGATTCTTTACCATTACTACCGTCGCGTCGCACCTTGTTAACGGCCATGTAGCAGAGGTGACCAATAGGTTTTTTGTTCATGCACGTGGAGCAATAGCTGTATCCGCACCTATGTTTACCCTTTACTTCACTGGTTTTAAGACACTTTAAACATCTACGCAATTTTTCACATAGTTTAGCGTCTTTATGGTTTCTAAGGCATTCCTGCCCATAAAAATCTCTCTTGCAATCATTACAGTCAATTTTAGGATTTTGAACGGAACAAGGTGGTTTCTGATGACAACAAGGACACTGATACAAACATTTCATATGTTTTCTTTTGTCATTACAGCGTTTTCTACACTGCTCGCAGTAATAACCGCAGGTAAATGTTGAAGTGAGACTGGTAATGACATTATAATGCTCGTTTTCTAATATTAAATTTAAAACTACTCTACCCGGTTCCCTAGGACCCTCAAAGTAAACTGAATCACCTACGCGCGAATTATAAACTACAATGGTATATGAAGCTAAATGATTTTGAAATGCTTGAATGTGCTCGTACCCTGACTAAGATCTACAGCGCTGTTTTGGCAGAGTTGTACAGCTCGTGCTTGAAGTAAAGGACAACCCATTTCCATACTATGACGCATTGTATCGTTATTTCTGAACGCTATTGCTAAGACTAATGCTCGTGCTAAACAATTGTTTTCATTGATTCCTGCGGGGACAATAATAATACCCTGCTTTTTAGCCTTACAAAAATCTTCAAATTTTAAACCCGTCAAGTTTTTGCGTTCATAGCCTACAGGTACCGACACTCTATCCACGTTTAAAACTAACAAGTCACTCGAGAAAAAACTGGCATTGCTCTGCATTACCTTTTCCAATAATGACATCACTTTCACCGACAACTGGTCTACTCTTCTAAATGACAGACCAATTGGTTTATCAGGGTAATTAGGGTTCCTTAACGTAGTCCCTACACGGTCTGACGGAAATGCATCCCTGATATTGTATGCATGCAACTCCTTGAATGCATTCTACAAAAAGATTTGTATTAGATAAATAACATTGTTAGGAAATGGTATATTTTACCTGTAGCCATGTTAAAGGATTATCCTTGCACGTATCGTCATTAAAACTAAATCTCAGCGATTTACACGAAGTGTTGAATTTTTTTATAAATTTGCTGTTTGACTCCCCTATCATATTTATATGATTGAACCCCGTTTGGGTAACGGATGGTCCAGCTTCTTGTTGCTGAGAACCTGAGCTCGATTGCCCTTGCTGCTACAATGTACTCATTCAGTAAGTGAAATAATAAAAATTAGAAAAGACATACCGTTATCAAATCCTCCGCAGCTGTAGTTCCCATCATCTCATCATCGTCAAACACCTTCTCCATGTTTACTTGGGCAGGGCTTTAAAAAAATAATTAAAACTTAAAAATAAAAAACAAGCGTATACTTACACTCCACTAACCCTTCGTACAGCCTCCACAAAATCATTATAAACCTTTATCGAATCGATAGTGTCATTTTCACACAACATCTTATAAGTAACAATATTATAAGCACTTTTCAACCCCTCTTCGGTTAACGCGCCAGCACTGAACAACTCAAGAATTTGGTTAACGTTTAAAGACTCCATAACGATGATGATGATATGCTCTTCGGATCAGAACTAATTTAACTAATTTTTTTTTGTTAGTATGCTCATGCTTATGTGTTAGTTACTTACTTATTGTTATCTTATGTTACTTATTTGTAGACTGTTCAGGAGTCCTTCTCCTCTTCGGCCCTGGTCATTCCTTGTTGCGGTGTTTGGTGTTATTGTATGTTGTACAATCATGAGGTGTGGTTATTTTGGGTGTAAAAAAAAGAAAAAATTATTTAGGTTTTATGGTGTGCATGGTGGTTGTGGTGTGTCTAGCGTGGTTGGTGTGGCCGGTATCTTGCTGGGGTCGTCGTCCAATAGATGTGGGGATGCGGAGGGCATACGGGATGTTGTCAAGGTCAAGGGATTCTTCTATCTCCTCGGGGAGGTCGTCGCGGAGTTGTGTGAGGATGGCGGGTGGATGTTTGAATTTGTGCTTGGGTTTCCTTCGTGGGAATGGGGAAAGCGGTAGTTATAAGGAGTGGTAAGGATCTCTTTGGTTGAGATGGTATCGCCGAAAATTATTTTGTGGGTAACATTTTTCTGAAGGGTTTGGATTCTATGTGTGATTGTGGATATATTGGCGCGTTGGATGGTAAGGGTGTTAGGGTACCTGAAGGGTAACCAGTATATGCGTCGGAAAATTCGGCGCTCACAGGTTGCGATGGAGTAAAGGTGTTTGGGGTTTATATTTGTGTACATGGGAGCTCGGAAATCTATAACATGGCGTATATATGTTTTATGTGTGTAACAGGGTTTTGGGGCGACAACCTCTGTTTCTACCCCCGAGGGCGCCCAGTAGGTTTGCGCGGTTCCTAATACGGTTGAGGGTTTTTTTAACATCCGGGAGCAAGTTGAGGGTTCGTGTGAAAAGGATTCCTAGGTGGGTGATTTCATCTTGGAGAGGGAGTCTTTCCTGATTTAGAGTGAGGGACACATTTCTGGAAGCAAGCTTTGGGCACTTATCTTCGGTGTAATGAGAATGGCGGAAGAAGATTGCTTGGGTCTTGGTAGGATTGACGGAGACTCTCCACCGGTTAGTCCAGTTGGAGAAATTCCGTAGGGTTTTGATATGATGCTGGAGGCCGTTTCGCTGTTCATCTGCAAACTGCGCTACGACTACTCCGGGTTGGGTGACTTCGGGTATATCGGATGCGAAGATAGTGTAGAGGATCGGGGCTAAGGCAGAACCTTGCGGTACGCCTGGTGTAGGTTCTAAAGGATCTGAGAAGTTTTTCCCTACTTTGACCCGAACTGACCGGTTGGTCAGGTACGAGAGTAGGAGCTTGGAGAAGGGGTCGGGAATGTTTAGGTTTCGGATCTTGTGCAGGAGACCGGCGTGCCAAACCCTGTCAAATGCTTGCTTAATGTCCAAAAACACAGCCAGATTGCATTGCTTGTGATTGAATGCTCTGGTGGTCTCGGTAATCAGCTTCATCAAGGGATCGTGACACGTTCGGTTGGGAGGAAAGCCGAATTGGCTGTTAGGAAGAAGGTCGTTGAATTCGAGGTGGTCCCTGAGTCGCTTGGCTAGAATCTGCTCAAAGCATTTTCCGAGGCAACTCAGGAGGGAAATGGGTCGATAGGAGGGTGAGGTTAGGTCAGCGTGGGGTTTTGGTATCATGACGGTGGAGGCCGATTTCCAGTTCGTCGGAAAATAGGAGAGGGTTAAACATTTATTGTATATATCGGATAGTAGACGGAGGGCTGTGTCGGGTAGGTGCCGGAGGATCTTTCTATTTAGGCCGTCATGACCTGCGGCTGAGTTTTTCCCTTTTTTAAAATACGTGTGGACCTGGTCGGGCGTGATGGGGGTATAGAAGGGACTCTCGTTATCGAGTAGGGGTTCAGGGATGTTAAGGTTGCGGAACTCTTCAAGGTGACCTTCGAGGAGTGCCTTGACCTAGTTGTCGAACTGGGGATTATCTGGGGATTGGAAAATGGTTTGGAGGTGGTGACCAAAGGAATCGGCCTTTCCTTGGTCAGAGACAATTTGGTCGCCCTGAAGGTCGGTAAGGTGTGATTTTGCGTTTACTTTTATTCTTGTCAGTCTATCGAACTGTTGTCAGAAGAGTTTGCCATTTCTATAATCTAGTTGGGAGGTGGCTTGGGACCGGGAGTCTTTGGCGTGTTTGTTGGCTTCTCTCCTGATTAAGGCGTTGAGGCGATTGTATTCGGTCTTGAGAGCCGGATCCCTGGATCGCAAGAATTGACAGTAAATTCGTCTTTTCTCTTTGATCCAGTTTACAATGCGCTGTGCGAGCGGTTTGCGGGAAATGACAATGTTTTTTAATGGTATAGAGGTATCCACCGCTTCCGCAATTACGAAAGTTAGGTCTCTAATGGCTCTCTCTAGATCTTGGGTCGTTTGAAGATTTGGTGTGGGTTATTGGAGATGTGACCAGAGAACACATTCCAGTTGGCTTTCGAAAAATCTTTAATTACTGTGTATTGAGGTGTGGGAGGAGCTGGACAAAATGAAGTTTTGACCAGTAGAGGTATGTGATCAGATGTGATCGTGGTGCCTAGAAAGCACTCACAACTGAAATAGTGAGCTATTGGTTCGGAGACTGATGTGGTCTACTATTGAGGCTAAATGATCAAAGAATGTGGGCTGTTTGTTGACGATTCGCAAGAGCGGCAACTGCAACAGGGCGGAAGTTAGCCTGTTACCGTTGCCGTTAGTTGCGGTGTCACCAAATTGGTTATGGCGGGCATTGAAATCACCTAGCACGGCATTTGGGAGGCTTGAGGCGTCAATTAAGAGGTCATCGGAGAGGGTATTGTTGCCAGGCGGGTTTTAGTAGGAACTCAAGGGTGGTTTGGGAAGGGGTTATGACAAGAACTAGGGAAGTTGGTGTGTTTGTGGCCTTTGAGGTGATGCGAACGGCCTTCTTCACTTGCGGAAGATCGATCGCATCGAGTATCTTTTGGGCTAGGATGTCCTTATCTACGTAACGATTCACGCAGGAAAAGGAGGGAGCTCTAAGAGTGGTGTTACGTACGCGGGGACCGCTGGGATGGATCTCCAAAGTGGTGTCGCAGCCTAATCTGCGTACCATCTGGAAAGGAAGAGGAGGTCTCTAAGAGACAGGTTTGGTTGTGGTTGAACATCAAATTCAACCAGGGAAGGTTGAGGGATTTCAAGGAATTAAAACGGGATTTTTGGGTTTTAATGGATTTGGAGATATTGCGGATGCAATATCTCGAGGATTGGGATCGTGCGGGTATAGGATTGGGGGAAGCGGATGTGGGAATCAAGGCAGGGGAAAGGTGTAGGGGGAAGCGGATGTGGGAATCAAGGCAGGGGAGGGTGTGTGTAAGAGCGGTGTAGGTAAGAGAGCGGGTATGTGTATGTGAGCAGGTGTAGGTAAGAGAGTGGGTATGTGTATGTGAGCGGGTTTGGGTGGTTTTGTGAAAGAGGTAGAACGTGTGGAAATGTAAGAATGTGTGGATGTGGTGGATATGGAAGATGCGTTTGAATTGGAACGTGTGCGTGCGGAAGGTGGTGTAGAGGCGAGAGTGTGTGCGTAGGTGTGTGTAGGTGGTGGTGTAGGTGTAGGTGGACGGGTATCGACGAGGTTAGGGGACACAACTTTGACAGTAGCTCGGTGGCGACCTTGCTTAACCATCTCGGCTGCGTTGTTAGTAATAGGTTTTTGTGGAATTTGAGGATTAAAAAATAAAGTAAAAATCTGTTTATCGAGAGGCCGGGTCTCTGCCGAGGTGCAGCCTCACACCCCGAGGAAAAAAGGCTTGGAAATCAGAGACCCAATTCGAAACGGAGGAAATACACAATTAAAATAAAAACAACCAAGTCATTAAATTAAATTATTTTTATTAATGATACCTATTACCGTTGACCTTGTCCCGACGACGATCCTGCTGTTGGCGGTGTCCTGGATGCTACTGGAATCCTTCGCTGCTGCTGCTATATTCCGGCGGCTCCTGCTTGCGGCTAGGCTGTGGCAACTCTACTGATGACCGCTTCTTCGTATTATATGTATGCGAACAGTGACAGATCTACCTCCGAAGCGGCGAAGATCACGATGCCGGAACGATGAGCGAAAACGCTAGGTTCTTTTTTGTGAAGTTAAGAGATTGCAATAAAAATCCCAAAGCGCTTACGCTGGCTAGGGGCTTACGTTCGCAACGGAGGTTCGGACTGCCCTGTAAATTAACTAAACTAATCACACGTTTTTATAGTATTTTACAGGGTCAAAGGTCAAATTAAGTTGTTTTGAAATTCACAAGGCTAACTTCAAGGCCGATTTCGTCTATGGCTAGCTTCAAGGCCGATGACTTTCTCAAATTAAAATAAGTATGATGTTTATCTTTTAATAACAAAACACTTATTGTTGAAGATGAAGTTAGGGAATAATAATTTTAAACATAATCTGTATATATGTGCCATAAATGAGTCTTAAAGAAAATGTAATAATTTTAATAACGTTTTTATTTTAGCTAAGCGTTTTTATAACGGTATAAAACACTGGTTGTAAAACAATGTTAAACAGACGTTTAACTTCATTGAAAAATAATTTTAATTAACTACATAGATGTGAAAATTCTTACACGTCAACTTAAAAATCTAAGCTCTTTTTTAAAGAAAGACCCCTTTATCACTTTTTATTACAGAAAATAACAAACCTTTGATAGTAATTTCCAAATTCATCAGCATTTTTTTATTCTTATATTATTTTAGGATTTAAATGGTAATAATTAAAAACCTATTTTAAGTGTCTGGACTGATTGTCTCCTCATAACGTTGCAATTAAGTTTTAAAATTAAAATACAATGACGTATATTTTAATCGTCATCAATCGTCGTCAAAAAGACCTTATTGTTTTCTTTTGATTCAAATCTGCTTTTTTTAAAATTGATGATTAGAAAATATTCTGTGTTTTAAAAGAAAGAAAGTTTAAATCTACATTATATAATAACAACAATGTGTCAACAGTAATTAATTACCAAAGACAAACATAATTTAAAAGTATTACTGAAGGTTAGTTAGTACCGGTGTAAAAAATGATAATGATTTTAAATATGTTAATGATAAAATCACTTCTAATGACGGTAGAAATAAATTGTTAATAGACGATATAACATGTTGATGGTGATTTCCAAATAAATTCACATGTTTATTCCTTATATTATTTCACACTTTAAAATGAGTATAATTAAAAAATTTAAGTGCAAGAACTGATTGTCTCCTTATAAAAAATGCAGTTAACCTTAAAATTGAAATACAATAGTATATATTTCTAATTAAGAGTGGCGCAATATCAGATGAGCCTATTATTTTTTTTCTTTTAATCTAGCATGTGTGTTTTTTAAAAAATCGTGTTATAAAATTTATGATTTAGTGTTTTTAAAAGAAAATTGTTACCCATTCGATATTGGTAATTAAACAGTGCTTTCTAACTACATATTGTTGTTGTGGAATTTAAACATGTAATTATTACTTTCCAAACATTTAATGAGGTTTTTATAAAAAACAATTTGCGTGTGTATGTATGTATGGCCAACATATAATATTTTGTTCAAACCGCTTTGTTATTAATTACTTTAAGGGAAAGGTAAATACGAGTTGCAGTAAGTATGATAAAGATAATTAGGTTGTTTGTATATTTACACTCTAAAAACTAATTATGGTGGAAATCAATAGCTAGTTTTACATCAACTATTCATAAACGTAAAACATAGAAAGTTGTTTTAGTGTGAGTATATGGCTAACAGAAGACGGGTATCATTCGTGAATCAGCCCCTCAAAAATGTTCTTTCAATACAGAGCTGGTAAGTGTGCTTTTAACCTTTTATTTATTTTATTTACTTGTACAGATTTTTAATTACAGTTATAAAACGCATATAATCTATACGTAACAACAATTTTCTTTAAAAATATTAAGGTGTACAATATGCAACAATTTAACGATTGGATGGATATTAAACATATTTCAATGCAATCAATGCAAGTAAAACAATCAGTTTTAATATTAGTCTAGAAAACAATATTGTAATAACTGTTATGTAGGGGAAAGTTGTCTTAATAGGTGGTAGGCATGTATACTCCATGCCAGCCGGGGAGGTACCACCACCCTTACCATGGGTTCCTTAATATTGGGTCTCCGATTTTCTGAGCTCGGTAAGGGCTGCCGGTTACCTTTTCCATCATCCTCAATCTATTCTCATCCGTATTCTTCCTTCTCGCCCTCACTGTCTTCCTATCGGATTAAAAGTCCCAAATTAAAAAATAAGATGGCTGTGGTTTCTAGGGTTATAAATTCCGGACGTAAAATCCTGCCCCACTCGGATGTCCGGGAGGGCAGGGCCCAAGCGACCTCGGTCATCGAAAGTATCAACTTTCTGATTCACTACTGCAACATCCGCGGTATCAAGTCTAATCTTAATGCTATTCACCAACATCTTGAACAATTACAACCTGATATATTGTTTCTATCTGAAACACAAGTCTCCTCGGAAAGCTCCGAGTCACTCGACTTGCAATTTCCTCAATACCATCTTCACTCTAACTTTCGATATAAAGGAGGCGTATGTGCCTACATCAAGGACAGAATTGCTTGCAAGAGGGTTTCTTCCTTAGAAAATAAAAATTTTGACGTGATTTGGTTTAAACATTCTGGTCCTAATTTTGTGAAATTCTACTGTTGCGTTTATAGGTCTCCTAATGACAGCAACTTTCAAGACTTCTTCGATTACCTTAGTACGAAAGTTGACTATCTCCTGTCTCAGTTTCCATCTTCCGATATGTCATTTGTAGGCGATTTCAATGTTCATAACTCTAATTGGCTTCAATTTTCATCTACTACAAATCCTGCTGGTCATAGTGCAGAAACATTTGCTATCTCATGTGATCTCACACAAATGATTTCTGAACCCACAAGAATCCCTGATAACCCTAACCATACTCCTCATCTTCTAGATCTCTTTCTTACATCAAACCCTCTTGTTTATAAAACTTCCGTTCTTTCGCCTTTAGGTCTTTCCGACCATTGTCTCATAAAAATCATTTCTACTGTACCTAATTCCACTGTTGTTCGCAAAACCGATAGAAACTTGTGGTGTTTTAAGTCAGCTCGATGGAGTGATTTACGGGATTTCTTTGCAACCTTTCCATGGCGTGAATATTGTTTTAAGTCGTCCTCTTCTTCGGACATCGCTCTTTCAGTATCTGAAGTCATCCTCATGGGAATGGAGTTATACATTCCGAAAAAACAGTACCGTGCAGGTCATTCATGTTCCCAACCCTGGTTCAATAAGGGTTGTTCTGATGCAATATCTTTAAAAAATAAATGTTACATTAAATGGAAATCTAATAAATCGGTTGACAGTCATGTAGAATACGTTGGTGCTAGAAATATCTGCAAAGGTGTCATCACTAAAACTAAAAAGTTGTTCGAACAACGAAAATGCAATGAACTAGCTACATCTCCTTTAGGCAGTCGTAAATTTTGGTCTTTAGCAAAAGCCATTAGTAAAAACTTCCGAACATCTTCATTTCCCCCCCTGACATCTATTGACGGATCGGTAGTTGCTGATTCTGTAGACAAAGCCAACGTTTTTGTGGATTTGTTTGCATCAAACTCGTGTCTCAATGATTCTGGAAAAGATGTACCCCTAGTCAACTCTTCTTCATACGTTATGAAACCAATTCATTTTCGGTACAAGCTCTTGGAATCGACCATCAGTAGGCTTGATCTCAATAAGGCGACTGGCCCAGACGGTATCCCAGCTATTGTCCTAAAGAAATGTTCCCCCGAACTAGTACCAGTCCTATCTAAGCTTTATACGATCTCTATATCTTCTGGGGAATTCCCTTCATCATGGAAGTTAGCAAATGTTCAACCTATTCCCAAAAAAAGGTGATAAGACCGATCCCTCAAATTACAGACCAATTGCCATCACTTCCATTTTGTCTAAAATCATGGAAAAAGCCATCAATCAGCAACTGCTCACGTTTCTTGAAACTAACAAACTCCTTAGTGACCATCAATATGGGTTTAGGCAAAGTCGTCCAACAGGCGATCTTCTTTCATATGTGACCCAAGTTTGGAACAATACAGTAGAGCAGTCCGGTGAAACAGTTGTAGTCGCTTTAGATATCTCAAAGGCATTTGACCAAGTTTGGCATAAGTGTTTACTTGCCAAACTCACCTCGTTTGGGTTAAATGATGCGCTCATCAACTGGGTTTCTAGTTTCCTTGATGAAAGACGAATACGTGTCGTAGTTGATGGCTTTTTTCAAAAGAAGTTAGCATTAACGCGGGCGTACCACAGGGATCCGTTATAGCGCCTACACTTTTCTGCTGTACATAAACGACCTTATTTCTTCAACAACTAACCCCATCCATTGCTTTGCTGACGATAGCACTCTTCACTGTAGTTCATCTCAGTCTACTCATAGTGATAATCCACCTTCTATGTCAAATCAAGAAATTAAAGCTGAAATGGCAAATTCAATCAACAAAGACATTCAACGTATTCTCGAATGGGGAAGCAATAATTTAGTTAAATTTAATGCTAACAAAACTCAGTGTTGCCTTATGTCCGCCAAAAAAGATCGATCATTTCCTGTTGTAAGTATGAATGGCTCAGTTCTTAAGTTTTCAGACTCTATTACTCTGTTGGGTATGACTGTATCTTCAAATCTCTCATGGGTTGACCATCTTCTGTCAGCTACCAAAACAGCTGCTCGTAAAATAGGCTTTTGTACAGATCTAAGCAGTACTTTACCTCTCGACAACTCCTTTTGCTGTATAAGGCCCAAATTCGGCCTCATCTGGAATATAATTCTCACCTTTGGGTTAGTGCTCCCCAATACGCTCTCGATATCGTTGATCGTATTCAAAAGAGAGCGATTAGGCTTATAAATGACCCGTCTTTAACTTCTCACATACAGTCCCTTGAGCATAGAAGGATGGTTTCAGTTCTATCTTTGTATTATCGTTATTACAACGGCTATTGTGCTGGTGAATTACATTCTTTGATACCATCTCCGGCTATCTTTGCGAGAAACACTCGGTTCGCTCAATCACATCATCAGTATGCAGTACAAATCTCCACTTGTCGTACCAAACGGGCGCAATCCACATTTTTCTACACGGCTTCTAAACTCTGGAATGATCTCCCTAGTTCCTGTTTTCCTCTCACTTATGATATGAGAAAATTTAAGGTAGCTGTTCATAGGCATCTATTGGCAATTCATTATCCCTCTATCCATCCTCCTAAGTGTTCCTGAGTGCTTTAGCACGATAGGCCTTATTTAGCCTGTTCCGGTCCACAATCATAAAAAAAAAAAAATATATTGAACCGCCTCCTAAATTGGGCCACGGCCATATTTGAATAAATAAGAGCGATGGTAGCGACATTTTTTAAATCCTCTTTGACTCTTGTTACAAAGGCGTCATTACAAGAGGATTAACGACCATTGAGGCACGTTTTTTCTCCGTACGATGTGTTTCGTGATTTTTGCTATTTCGATGTAGTTTTTATAAATAATTCGTAAGTGTTTGTGTGAAAAACGTTGGAGATTCAAGCAGCGCTGTTATTTTGATTAAGGGTATCATAAATTGAACCACCATGGTGTTGCCTAAAATGGACTGGTCCAATTTAGGAAACTAGAATTATTTCTTATGTTTATGTTTTTAAGTGTTGGAATTCATTTCAATATGAAGTGCTGCAATAATCAACATACATGTTTAAGATTATACATTATACAGTTAGTGTCAAATTCATGGTCCAACATAGGCTATCAATGTTTTACTTTGTTCCAGAATGTCTTCCAATAATATCAAAGGCATAAAATATGGTAAATGGAGTGAAGCGGATATGGCGAAAACCTTAGAGGTTTACAAAGGCAAAAAGTATGGCTTAAATGAAATATGCCGCATGTACAGTATCCCAAAAGCGACGGTCAAACGGCATTTGGACTCAAAAAATAAAAAGGCTAACCAAGAGCGTAAAATCTTCCGAAGAACCACCGTCTTTTTACTGGAGTTTGAGGAGATGTTGGCAACGCATATCCTTAACCCAGAGAAGATGTTTTATGGGGTCACCATAAAAGATGTTCGTAATGCAGTATATGAACTGGCGGAGCAAAACATCATCAAACACATTTCCAATAGAGAAAAAAAGCAGTCTGGTAAAAAGCGGTTTTACGCATTTTTACGTAGTCATCCCAACATTTTATAGCGGTAACTAAAATCTACTTTCATAGCTCGGTGCAAGGGATTCAATAGAGATATTGTTACCCAGTTCTTCGACTTTCTAGAGAAAATTGTCGATGAATTCTAGTTTAGTGCAACAAGAATATTCAATGTAGACCAGTCTGGTTTTTCAACTGATGTCAAGAATTGCCAGAAAACGCCAAGCGGGTTCGGTTGCTAGCGGCGTGGGGTGAATACCACGATGGTTGTATGCGCTAGTGCAGTCGGCCAATTTGTTGCACCGATGATAATATTCAAGAGAAAAAGAGCTAATCCAGATCTCAGAGTTGGACTACCTTCTGACGGCGTGGTAGAGATATCTGACACCGGATACATAAATAAAGAATTGTTTGATACCTGGCTCAAATATTTTATCATTGCAGTAAAACCAACTAGGACCAATAAAGTTTTGTTTGTTTTAGACGGCCACAGTACTCACTTTAAAAATCTTGAGGCAATAAAGCTGGCACGAAATCATGGAGTGATTGTGTTACAGCGTCCGGGGCATACCACCCACCGGCTTCAACCCCTAGACGTGTCTCTATTTAAGCCACTGGAGTTCTATTACACTGAAGTTAATGAGAAATGGCTAAGGACTAATCCGGGATTGATAGTTTCTCAATACCAAGTTGCTAAACTCCTTGGAGAAGCCTATGCCAGGGCAGCTGCGTTAGCAACTGCTATGAATGGTTTCAAGAAAACGGAAATTTGACCGATAGACTGTAATGTTTTCAGCGACGTTGATTTAGCACCTTCAGATATACTTATCCCAAAAACAAGTGTAGACATGGCTGAACATGATAGCACTAAAAGTATTTCCGGTTCCAGTGATTAAGATATGACCTTGAGTCGCTACAATAAAAGACCAGTTGCAACAAAAGAAATGAACCTCCTAGATCAAAAAGCTTCAACATCGACATCATCTATGGAACAAATAGCAACTACATCACCTGAAGTTGATTCATCCACAAAAAAAGTAGATTCTATACAACAAATAGTAAAAAGTCCAGTTGTTGATCACAAGAAGATGAAACCAACCGGAAGTATCCAAAAAGCACAAATCATTACATCCACACCATACAAAGATGATCTTCAAGTTAAACAGACATCATCAAATATTTCAAAAAAGAAAACTGTCAAGCACAAAATAAAATTAAACTCCGGCATTTGTAAGAAAAAAAAGCATTCATGTCAAAGAATGATCCAGCAAATTTTGCTCTGAGAGCATTGTTGAAGACATGATTTAGTGCCTACAATAGAGCGACTGGCAGGATTTGACTTTTTTAATGTTTATTTAATAAATTTTTGTGTTTTGATATTTGGTTTTTAAACAAAAATTATATTTTCCTGTTCCTTTAATGTATACTTAAAGTTTTACTTAATTTTACGAACGTGAAATAGATGGTCCAATATAGGAACCCACTGGTTCAATTTAGACAACCAGTTGCCTATAATGGATCAGCTGCAAGGGTTCCAGATTATATTTTTCTACGAGAAATTATTCAACCGAAAATTCGGAGAATATTACTAGAAGTGTACATCATATTAAAGTATTTGGTGTATAAATTTGAAAGTGTTTTAATTTATTTTCTTAAAGTTATAGCCCTAAAACCGAATAGTGGTCCTTTCCCTAATTAAATAACTTAATAAAAAATTTTTGTTTCATTAGAGAATAATCTGAATGTCAGTAATTTTTTATAACTCACTGAGGATTTTTTAATTACCTATGATATTTGCAATAAAAAATAAGTGTTCTATAATTAAATTTTAGTCATTCAAATTCCCCATGCAAGATCAAACCCAAACAAACATAAGTTCATACACGTGTCTTACAAGCTAGCATTAGGCCTCCTCATTAGAATACAACTTCAAATTACCAGTCATAACCTACAAAAACAAATACCACTTCCAACCAGGGGTAGCGACGGGGGCTAAGGCCTGCATTTGTCTTATAAGATTAGAGTTTCCTGGTTTCAAATTTCACACCAATCAGAATGCTAGCCCTTCAATCACCGGGTCAAAAATGGCCTATAATTATCCAAAAATAACCGCCACCCTTAGCCTTCCCCCCACCCCTAGTCCAAGACCAACCCCAAGTCCAGGACCAACCCAAGTCCAACATCAAGCTTAAGACCTAAATACGCTTCTCACGTGAGCAGGTACGAAAAAGGCCGACAAAAAACGACCAGCAAAAAGGCACTTAATACAAACAAAAAGGGTTGAAAATTCCATCAAGGGTTGAAAAAGGTCTCCAAAAAGAAACTATAACATAAGGCCGACAAAAAAGCTGTCAGAAAGACCATAATTATAGTTGAAATTCCCATCAAGGGTTGAAAAAGGCCTCCGAAAAGAAGTGGCCAATAATAGGGGAGGAAAAACGCGTCCCACACGTGGCCGAGTAAAAGTAGTGAGGAAGGTGCCCCAGTGGACAGGGCTTGTGACGTAAAAAAAGTGGAGGGGATGGTGTCCCCTGTCTACTATTAATACCTAGTTTATGTAAAAAAAATATTAGGTAATAGTTAAGGAAGTTCTAATAATATGGTTAGTTTCGGCAACTATAAATAGGTACTATGAAATTTTAATTTAGTGTAATTAAATAAGTAAATCTAATCAGTATGTAGTTATACCGCCATCACATTATTCGTTCAAAAGATGTATAATAGAAAATTACATTTGACGATAAGTAAGGAAGTTAGACTTATTTTGAGCAAAATCCTATAGTATGGAATTATAATTAAGTACTTTGGAATGTTTTTTGGTAAATTAAATAGATAAATCAAATTAGCATAGTTTGTCGAGGGAGGCGAAGTCGAGGTCAGTAAAAATTCTCATTCTCATTACATAGAATCATGCATAGTTTAACATTTTTGGAATAATTAACCTTGTTAATGGTATAATAATGTAAACAAAAATTCATTCAGGAGAGTAGATAACAACACAAATCAAAATTAGGCACAAATTAAAAATTATGTGCTACTAGTTTCGGTGTCACATTGTCCAGTTTATTACCTTTTAGTAATTTTACTTCGTTACGGTTGGCAATTAATTATCACATTAAATCAGTTTTCAATAAAGTTGGGCTTTTAAAAAATTACCACCTAATTGTATATGTCAAAATTTTCCACACCTATTTACCTGTTTGAGATTTGATACTTATAAATTACTCACTTTGTAAATCTCTCAATTATTAATTTTAAAAAAATTAAATTTACATTTACGAAAATTATGACAAACATTTGATATGTGTTTTTTAAACACGATTAAATGAAGGTCTGAATATTAAGCAATTTGCCGATTTCGCATTCTCAATTTTTTTTAATTTACATCCGGGCTCATTAAATAAACAACTTAAAAATGTTATCAAGTTGGCATAATAAATATTTTAATTAAGATAAGATAGCGCGTTTGAAAATTTAAACAGTTTAAACGAATCGAAATTCCAAACTTCAATGAAGAAATTATATGAATGAAGCTTAAAGAATTTTGAAAACAGGTTGCAGGGTAAATTATTCCTTCCGATTGGGTAAGTCTTCGCGTCCGGAAAAATCCGGCACTCGACGCTTTTCCTGAAAGCGCTCGTTTTAGATTGGTGCGACTTCGCCCACTTACGTTTGCGCCTACTCCGATTGGTCTCCCTACCATCGAAAATTCTATAAAAGGAACCCACGAGAAATCATTTTCATACTTGTTTGCCAGTATTACGTGAGGGCTTTTCGTTGAGTAATATTTGCGAGTGCGTTTTATCAGTTTTGTGTAATAATGAAGGCAGTTAGTGTAATGTGCGGAGAAACCGGTGTTTCTAGTGTGACGACGGGAAAAGTGTCGAAAAGTAGAAAGGATATTGAAAATGAAGAAATTCAAATGTATCTTAGTAAATTAAAGGATCTTGTACCGTTTATGCCAAAAAATAGGAAATTATCGAAATTGGAAGTTATACAACACGTTATTGATTATATCTGCGATTTACAAAGTGCGCTGGAAACTCATCCTGCTGTTAACGCCTTTGATGCGGCTGCTGTGCTTAATCAAAAAAAATCACAGGGAGCTATTAGTCCACGACAACCACTTGGTGTTAGGAGCAGTCCAAACACGATACTTGCACCTAGTGAAGCACCAGTTATACAAAATGCCACGGTTAGTATTTTACATAATTATTATTAAGAAATAAGTCTCAGCGAAACCATCTGTGTGCACTTTTTGTCAATTGTACAAATAAGTTTGGCAATCAATGTAAAACGTAGTTGGTGTTGTTTTTATTCGAACGTCACACCTCATTTGTTTAATTAAAATTGATTAAATTTTCACGTGAATGATCTTGACCCACGTTTTATATGTCAATACATCTGCCAAGACTTCTTAGATAGGGTACTATTATTGTAAATAGGAATAGGGAACAAGGAACACCTCTAAGTTAGGGTATATTAAGTAACGGTTCGAGACATCTGCAATGAACACGTGCATATTTATAATCAACATCTGGCGAGATCGTGATAATCCATTGATCAAGCCATTTCATATAAGAAAGCTCTTTTTTTTCCCAAACATTCAGTCTCAACGTGAAGCTCCTATTAAACTAATTAGATTGGTCAGCTGCTCGTTCTAAAATAGTCTGTTAAACATGTGTTAGGGCAAGGGTGCTTATTGCTCTAGCTCTTTGTCGTTCAATTAATTTATGTTCATTTTATCACCCTCACGATGAGTGACAACTATGGGTGTTGCATTTATAATAATAATAATGTCAACTAAACACGTGTAAATTTAGCCTAAATCGCTGAAGCGTGTCTACAATTTAGAAATTGGCATTTTAAAATGTAATTCGTGACTTGAATTGTCGTGGCGGATGCACACGTGCAATCTGCTTAGATTTTAAAAAAAAAACGATCGTGTTACTTTATCCCTTTCAAAAATCATTCATCTTTTGCAGTATTTTTAATAAATTTTTTCTATTACAGACACCAGAGAAGTTATCAGAGAGGCGACCAGTTTCATGTTAGGACTTACAAAATTATCTCATCATATGTCATTTCATTCCAAAATAGAAGACGAAGATGACATTGGAGATTATTAACACTCTTTCTCTTCGCCTCATTTAGTTGTAGGATAAAGTCCGACTGAAAAATCGCTAATTTATGTAATTTGTGATGCAAAGTGGGAGTGAATGGGATGTTGTGTGAATTGGCATTTTCGTCAAGTACCTGTTTTTAAGTTGCAATCGTTATAATCTAGATTTTTTATTTTATTGTTTTTTTTTCTTTTGTAAATCACGCGGGTTTTTCCTATTTGAATTGTATATTATTATTACACAAAGTTCTTGAAAATCATCGCCCACGGATCACAGATTCTTGTATTTGTTTGTGACTATTATTATTATTCTGTGATTTTTAGTGTAGTTTTTTTAATGTGTACATTATTGATTATTGGTCATTACTGATCTCAAATCCATTTCGAGATAATCACGTACAAATTATGTGTATTATAAATAGGCCCAATGGGTCCATAAAGCCACGATTACTGTAATCGCTTATAATAATTGTGGTTTTTTAATATTGTACATTTTGTTTTTAAGTATAAATTTGTAAATAGTTACCTGTAAATCCACTAAATTTGTTAAATTTTATTATAAAGAAAGTATTTGAAATAATAAAAATATTATTTCTTACAATTTTGTTATTAATTTCGATTCAAACTAGTGAAATAAGAGTAAAATATTTAGTTAAAACTCTGCACCGCTGCCACATGATGCAAAATAGCTTTGTGAATGAAAAAAAAACATTTACGGATTTCACAAACACAAAGCCCAAACTTTGCATTTAAATAGGTATATAAATTACAGCATTTCTTCAAAATGAAATATCTGGCGTGGAACACCACACGACCTTCCAACCTACAAAATGGAAATTAAAAGAAATGAAATAATTTTAATAACATTTTTTAGAATAGTTATATCTATATACTTTTTATAATAAGCTCATAACATAAATATGCAACATTTTAAACGTAAAAACGATCATCTATGTCGCACAGACGTTTAAAAATTAAAAATTAAAGAAATGAAATAATTTTAATTATAATTTATTTTAGCTAACTATGCAACCTCTTTCATACGTTCACAACGAAAACAGGCAACATTGTAAAAACAAAAACAGTAATCTGTCTGAATGACGTTTAAAACTTCATTCCGAATAGACTTAAATAATAGGTACGTGTTAACTTAAAAAAAAATTCCAAAGCCACCCGCTTCTACAAAATATCAATGAAACATTTTAACCCTTTTTATTCATATTTAATTATTTTTTAGACTTAACCTTGCATTATCTTAAGAAACTTTATAACGTTATATAGAATTAAATTTTCTTTAAAAAATTAATAAAATGAATCGTTTTCAGATATTGAACAAATTTGAGCTAACACTTAAATTATCCTTTAGGAATTTTTTGGCCGCTAAATTACGCGTCGTATAAAAAATTGAATAGAACATAATTAATCGATATGTTTAAGGTCTATGTCTGGGTATTTTTATATCTTTGAAATATGCAGCTGTTTTAGAAATATTTGATAAAAACCAAAAACTAACCCTAATAAACCCCTTCTTTCCGCTGCTGGATTTCTTCCAAAATTTAATCAGCTGTAAGCCAAATCAAAACAAGCTTAAATACAAAATTTTAAGTACGTAGGTATTTTCGTTCTGGAGTTATCGTGGATACTAGCATACATCCGTACACACACATCCAGACATCATGGTCGATCTTGACGAAACTTGGCCAAAAGTTGTAAAATGAGTTAATGTCGATTTAGCGATAGTAAAAAAAAGTCGATTGCATAACCTTCTATACCTACATATGTATATGTAGGTTGTCGAAGGTCAGAATTAAAGAAATGAAATAATTTTTATTATAATTTATTTTAGCATAACTATGCAACCTCTTTCATACGCTCATAAGTAAAACTGGCAACATTGTAAAAACAAAAACAGTAATCTATGTCAGAATGACGTTTAAAACTTCATTCCAGATAGGCATAAATAATACGTGTTAACTTAAAAAAAATTCCAAAGCCACCCGCTTCTATAAAGTATCAATGATACATTTTAACCCTTTTTATGCATATTTAATTATTTTTTATCTTATTATCTTAAGAAACTTTATAACGTTATGTAGAATTAAATTTTCTTTAAAAAATTAATAAAATGTTATGGTGGATACTAACATACATCCATACACACACACACACATCCAGACATCATGGTCGATCTAGACGAAACTTGGCCAAAAGTTGTAAAATGAGTTACTGTCGATTTAACGATAGTAAAAAAAGTCGATTACATAACCTTCTATACCTACATATGTATATGTAGGTTGTGGAAGGTAAAAATTAAAGAAATGCAATAATATCAATTATAATTTATTTTAGCATAACTATGCAACCTCTTTCATACGTTCATAAGTAATACTGGCAACATTGTAAAAACAAAAACAGTAATCTATGTCAGAATGACGTTTAAAACTTCATTCCAGATAGACATAAATAATACGTGTTAACTTAAAAAAATTCCAAAGCCACCCGCTTCTATAAAATATCAATGATACATTTTAATAATATTTGATAAAAAACAAAAACTAACCCTAATAAACCCCCTCTTTCCGCCGCTGGATTTATCCCAAAATTTAATCAGCTCTAAGCCAAATCAAAACAAGCTTAAATACAAAATTTTAAGTACGTAGGTATTTTCGTTCTGGAGTTATCGTGGATACTAGCATACATCCGTACACACACATCCAGACATCATGGTCGATCTTGACGAAACTTGGCCAAAAGTTGTAAAATGAGTTAATGTCGATTTAGCGATAGTAAAAAAAAGTGGGTACAAACATACATCCATACACACACATCCAGACATCATGGTCGATCTTGACGAAACTTGGCCAAAAGTTGTAAAATGAGTTAATGTCGATTTAACGATAGTAAAAAAAAGTCGATTGCATAACCTATACCTACATATGTATATGTAGGTTGTCAAAGATCAGAATTAAAGAAATGAAATAATTTTTATTATAATTTATTTTAGCATAACCATGCAACCTCTTTCATACGCTCATAAGTAAAACTGGCAACATTGTAAAAACAAAAACAGTAATCTATGTCAGAATGACGTTTAAAACTTCATTCCAGATAGGCATAAATAATACGTGTTAACTTAAAAAAAAATTCCAAAGCCACCCGCTTCTATAAAGTATCAATGATACATTTTAACCCTTTTTATTCATATTTAATTATTTTTTAGACTTACCTTGCATTATCTTAAGAAACTTTATAACGTTATGTAGAATTAAATTTTCTTTAAAAAATTAATAAAATGTTATGGTGGATACTAACATACATCCATACACACAAACACATCCAGACATCATGGTCGATCTAGACGAAACTTGGCCAAAAGTTGTAAAATGAGTTACTGTCGATTTAACGATAGTAAAAAAAGTCGATTACATAACCTTCTATACCTAAATATGTATATGTAGGTTGTGGAAGGTAAAAATTAAAGAAATGCAATAATATTAATTATAATTTATTTTAGCATAACTATGCAACCTCTTTCATACGTTCATAAGTAATACTGGCAACATTGTAAAAACAAAAACAGTAATCAGTCAGAATGACGTTTAAAATTTCATTCCGGATAAACATAAATAATACGTGTTAACTTAAAAAAAAATTCCAAAGCCACCCGCTTCTATAAAATATCAATGATACATTTTAATAATATTTGATAAAAAACAATAACTAACCCTAATAAACCCCCTCTTTCCGCCGCTGGATTTATCCCAAAATTTAATCAGCTCTAAGCCAAATCAAAACAAGCTTAAATACAACATTTTAAGTACGTAGGTATTTTCGTTCTGGAGTTATCGTGGATACCAACATACATCCATACACACACATCTAGATATCATGGTCGATTTTGACGAAACTTGGCCAAAAGTTGTAAAATGAGTTAATAAGTCGATTTAGCGATAGTAAAAAAAAGGCGATTGCATAACCTTCTATACCTACATATGTATATATAGGTTGTCGAAGGTAAAAATTAAAGAAATGAAATTATTTTAATTATAATTTATTTTAACATAACTATGCAACCTCTTTCATACGTTCATAAGTAAAACTGGCAACATTGTAAAAACAAAAACAGTAATCTATGTCAGAATGACATTTAAAACTTCATTCCAGATAGGCATAAATAATACGTGTTAACTTAAAAAAAAATTCCAAAGCTACCCGCTTCTTTAAAATATCAATGACACATTTTAACCCTTTTTATTCATATTTAATTATTTTTTAGACTTACCTTGCATTATCTTAAGAAACTTTATAAAGAAGTTATGTAGAATTAAATTTTCTTTAAAAAATTAAAAAAATGAATAGTTATTCAGATATTGAACAAATTTGAACCAACACTTAAATTATACCTTAGGAATTTTTGGCCGCTAAATTAAGCGTTGTATCAAAAAATTGAATAGAACATAATTAATCGATATGTTTAAGGTCTATGTCTGGGTATTTTTATATCTTTGAAATATGCAGCTGTTTTAGAAATATTTGATAAAACCAAAAACTAACCCTAATAAACCCCCTCTTTCCGCCACTGGATTTCTCCCAAAATTTAATCAGCTCTAAGCCAAATCAAAACAAGCTTAAATACAAAATTTTAAGTTCGTAGGTATTTTCGTTCTGGAGTTATCGTGGATACTAACATACATCCAGACATCATGGTCGATCTTGACGAAACTTGGCCAAAAGTTGTAAAATGAGTTAATGTCGATTTAGCGATAGTAAAAAAAAGTCGATTGCATAACCTTCTATACCTACATATGTATATGTAGGTTGTCGATAGGTAAAAATTAAAGAAATGAAACAATTTTAATTATAATTTATTTTAGCATAACTATGCAACCTCTTTCATACATTCATAAGTAAAACTGGCAACATTGTAAAAACAGTAATCTATGTCAGAACGACGTTTAAAACTTCATTCCAGATAGGCATAAATAATACGTGTTGACTTAAAAAAATTCCAAAGTCACCCGCTTCTATAAAATATCAATGATACATTTTAACCATTTTTATTCATATTTAATTATTTTTTAAACTTACCTTGCATTTTATTTAAAAACTTTATAAAGAAAAATTATGTAAAATTAAATTTTCTTTAATAAGTATGTCTACACTTTTTCTAATAAAATGAATCGTTATTCAGATATTGAAAAAATTTGAACTAACACTTAAATTGTAAAATGAGATAATAAATCGATTTAGCGATAGTGAAAAAAAAGTCGATTGCATAACATATGTATATGTAGGTTGGAAGGTAAAAATGAAATGACAATCTAATTAAAAATTATTATTAATTACCTTCCAACCTACATATACACATGTAGATATAGAAGGTTAATTGACTTATTAGCTCATTTTACCACTTTTGCCCAAGTTTCGCCAAGATCGGTCATCATGTCTGGATGTCTGTGTGTGTGTGTCTGTACGTGTGGATATATGTTAGTATCCACAGGAGCCGGAAAGTTCACCAAAAACAATTCATCGAATACAATTCACCGAAAACAATTCACCGAATAACAATTCGCCGAACGAACAATTCGCCGAATAAACAATTCACCGAAATACAAATAACCGAAATAACCATTCATCGAAATACAATTCCCCGAATTGTTAAATTATAATATTGTGCATATTTCCAACTTTCCTTCACACTTTGTTCAGGCTTAGGACTTCCAGAAAAATTCTATGGCGTGTTTAAAAGTTGGAAGTTGATCTTTCCTTGACGTTTTGTTTTTAATTTTGTTTTTGATTTTTCATTCCCTTACACCGTTTTTTATTTTTGTGTTTTTTTTTCTTTTTAATTTTGTTTTTGGATTTTTCATTCCCTTACATCGTATTTTTGTGTTTTTTTTTTGTTTTTAATTTTGTATTTGGATTTTTCATTCCCTTACACCGTTTTTTATTTTTGTGTTTTTTTTTTTGTTTTTGGATTTTTCATTCCCTTACACCGTGTTTTATTTTTTTTTGTTTTTTAGTATTTAATTTTGTTTTTGGATTTTTCATTCCCTTACACCGTTTTTTATTCATGCACCCATTTATTTAAAAACTTAAACTATGTGCAATGCCTCGTAAATAATAATCATATGCGTTGTCATTGACGTTGTAGTTGTTCACTACCCGCGCTATTCTAATTGCACAGTCTCTGTATTTTTTACGCATTGGTGGACCTTCTTCACCACTGATATACTGCTCTATCTGAACTTCATTTAAACTTTGTTCCCTCTGGATGGCTTCGATGAATCTCCATATATTCGGGTGATCCGCTCCAATTTGTGTTTCAAATCCCCTATGCCATCCTTCAATGGAATTGTTGGTTTTCGGTAGCTCCTGCTGTACTCCTTCGAAGCAATTCCACAACCCATGAGAAAATTGCGGTGGCCGGCGACCTTGACGGCGGTTAGGACGCCCAATCCATACATCCTCAAAATAGTCCACAAAACGTTGTGTTTCTGGAGGTAGTACATTTTCGTCACATAGTCTTTCAGATGCGTCTACTACATTTTCGACGGGAACCAATGCTATCGCAGGTAATAAACGAAGCTTTAGAGCAAAATCAGCATCGGTTTCGTATCTTTGTTTAAGACCTTGCGACTGAATTTGTCGAAATATACACTGGGTGAAATGGAAAAAACATCCACGATGATGACTGCCAGAATTCTTCTGTAATGGCACTCACCATTGCTGACTCAAAATCTGTTAGTATTGTAACTGGTAAAAGTCCTGGTTGAAGTTCTTTAAGTTTCTGAAGGAATCGCTGGTACGTCTCTTTTGTTTTATTTGGTAGCAATGCGAATACTAAGGGAATTGCGATGTTAGCATGTAAACCGTGCACCGTGTAGAGTTGCTTAAACAGATGTGGGACAGTTTTAAAGGTGATGCATACCAATTAGCTGATCTGGCTAAAAGTTGAAGGTTCCTTCTAGTACAAAAAAAAATTCGGTTTTCATCGTGTCCAGAATCGTGTAATAAAAATTCGTCCCCATTGCGTGTTAACGTATACCAATTAGGTAAAACGATGTCCCCCCGATGAATAGGTAAAGGTGGTATACCTTCGTGCCTTGTCCGTATATTTCTAATTGTATTTTAATTGTACTTACTTTTGACAGCTTCGTTACTGCAGCCTGCGTAATCCCAATCGTTGCGTTTGATATGATATAATGCGGCGCATCTTGTGTGTGTAAGTCGTTTCTCTTTACGACGTTATTATCCACTGTTACCAAACGCGCCCGACATTTCAGTTTCTGGTATTGTTCACAGCACCAATATATTCGCGTTTCAACTTGTTTGTCTTTAAAATATACATAGCCATCAAGCACACATTTGTGTGTTCCCTTTTCACTAATAATCCACCGAACAGCCATTTCAACGTTCACTGTAGCACAAGTAGTTTTGAAATAAAACTTGCCAAAAGTAACACTACATTTACCTATACCTTTAATAGTCATTAAGATAAGTAGCGGTAATTAGTAATTAGTGAACAATCATAATTTAATTATTACCGATTAATTTTACTTGAAGTATGTGGACAAGTGAAAGGAGATAATGAAAATCAATTAAGCAAATTGAGATGAACAATATTTGTGTTTAATGAGAGATGAAGGCATCCAACCCCCGCACATAGTCGCCGAAATTTAAAAAAGCCACCATATTCTCAACTGAAAATAATGTCAAATGTAAATAATATTTGTAATGCAACAAAATAATGACAGGCAAAATGGTTTTCGGTGAATTGTATTTCGATGAATTGTTAATTCGTTTAATTATGTTTCGGTGAATTGTTTTCGGTGAACTAACCTAGACCCAGTATCCACGATAGCTCCAGAACGAAAATATCTACTTACTTTTTTATTTAAGCTTGTTTTCATTTGGCTTAGTGCTGATTAGATTTGGAGAGAAATCCAGCAGCGTAAATTTTCTTTATAAAGTTTTTTAATGTAAAGCTAAATAAATGTAAAAATTAAATGATTGAAAATGCTGAAGCTGTATTATCGATATTTTTATAGAAGCGGGCGGGTTTGGAATTTTTTTTACGTTAACATGTATTTATGTCTATTAATCTCTATCTGATATACAGTTTTAAACGTCATTCTGACATTATTACTGTTTTTGTTTTTACAATGTTGCCTGCTTTCGTTAAGAACGTATAAAATAGATATTGCATAGTTATCCTAAAAAAATTGAAATTAAAATTATTTCATATCTTTTAATTTAAGTTAGCGTCTAGATGTCTATTAACCTCTGTCTGTCGTGAAGTTTTAAACGTCTGTTTGACATAGATGATTGTTTTTCGTAATGAACTTCTAAAAGAAGTTGCACAATTATCCTAAAAAAAATGGTATTACCTAAAATTATTTCATTTCTTTTAATTTCCATTTAGTAGGTTGGAAGGTCGTGTGGTGTTCCACACCGGATATTTTTATTAAATACATAAATAAAAAGTTTACCTCGAGTAGGATTTGAACCTACGACATGTACCTACTTTGCTAGAGTACCGCTCTAACTAACTGAGCTATTGAGATACAAACACCAGTCACTCGTGTGAAGTTAGCACCCCGACAAAGTGTTCCAGTAGAGTTCTAGCTTTTTTTTAAAGAGTTTAAAGGTACCTACTTTATAAAAAATAAAGAGTTCCGCTCATTAACGGTTCCAAATTTTAATTTGAAAAATCGAAAATCGAGATCCATTAGTTCTGACTAGCTAAATTACTATATTTTTCAAAGTTCTAGAGTTCCAAAAAATTTGTAAATTAAAAGGATTAAAGATTTTTGAAAATTCAGTTTTGATATGCAATAGTTCCAATCAACTTTTGATGTTCTTTTATTCATTCCTAAGAGTTCTCGGTAATTTAAAAAAAAATATAATAAAAATGGAAAAGTTACAGCCCTTTTACTTAAACACAGTTTAAAGAGTTTTAATAGTTCTCGCAAGCAGATTTGGAGGGTATTCGAAATGTTCTGAAAGAAATTCTAATGATCGAAAGCGATCCCATTAGTACTACTACTACTAATACTTTATTTGCATAATTTACAAAAAATTTTGCAAAGTGCTTGCGTTTTGCTATCTACATTTTCCGTCTCGATTTACATTTTTTACAGTCTCTCCTTTCTTTATTTACTTCACTTACCCTAACTTCTTCTCTCTTTTCTCTTCTCTCCTTAACTGTCTTCTTCTGTTCCATGCTTTTTGCATCCACTACGCTCTCCTTCCTCCTTCTTCTACTATCTCTTCCACCATCCTCTCCTCCTCCTTTAATTCCCTGCATTCTTGCAGCATGTGCTTCATCGACTCTATCTCTTCTCCGCACAGCCTACATTTCTCTCTTCGTCCCTTCTCCAGTACCAAAAAAACTCTTAGTTTCCACATCTAAATCTCGCTATCTTTTTCTTTCTTTCTCTCCTCCCTTCCCCATTCAAATAGCTCGGTATCCCGTCTCCCTTAATGTTCCTGTGGTTTACATTATATTTTCCTTTTTTTAGCTGCGACCATCTTTTCTGCTTGTGCACGTCTCTATCCCTTCTAATTATGTCCTCTACCATGTTCACTCCTTCACTTCTTAGTCTGTCTACTTCCTCTTTTGCATATCCGTTTCTTTCGTAATATTCTTTCCTGGCTTCTTGTCCATATTCTATTCTTCCTTCTCTTATTTCTTTCCAGCATTCTAACAGGATTTTACACTCCGTTCTTCTACTCATTTCCTCCTCGTACTTTACTGCTCTATTTCCCGCCTCCACCCTTATTTTCTCTACTTGCACCTCCTCTCTAATGATGTATCCTGGTATTTCTCTTTCCACTCTCAGTATCCACCTCCAAATTTACACTTTTTATCAATTTCTCAAATAGTCCTTTTCTTTATGTCCATTCCTAACAAATAATATTTAAACAAAAAATAGTTTAAAGAGTTCTAATAGTTCTCGCAGCAGATTGAAAGGTATTCGAAAAGTTCTGAAGGAAATTCTAATGATCGAAAGCGATCCGATTAGTATTTATAGAATTATTCCACTTTAAAAAATCATATAGCTTAAATTTTCGACGATACACATTGTGAAGAGTTCCAATAGTTCCAAAATAGTTCTCGACATGCACAATGCCATTCCAAAGAGTTTCGATGCTAAAAGTAATTATATAATTTTTTTAAAAACTAATTTATCCGAAAAATGGACTATGTTTTACTAGTTGTTAATTATGTAATTAATTTGGAAAGGCATTGTGTATGCTCAGAACTACAGGAAAATTGTTTTAGAATAATCAGAACTCTTGAAAATCGACGGTAAGCGTCTCATCTATATATTTTCCTAAATTTTCTACCTTGTATGAGGTTTTTTCAGGGGGTTTTCCTCATACACATGTAGCGGGATAGTCACTACATATTTTTACACCATGTGCGACTACTTTGGCGAATGCTGGGGTAGTATTTCCCCCCTCGGAACCCTAACTCCGTTCCTTCCCATCCTATCCTGACCACACCCATCCATAATCCCACCATGCATATATCCGTAATATATGTATGTATGCTTTGTGGCTGAAGAAGCTAGAAAAGCTCAAACAGACCGCCCTCCCTCTTGGGGAGAGAATGAAATACGTTACCTTTCCTTTTTTTTCCCTAAATTTTCAAAGTATCGATGAACAACATTTTGAAGGGTTCCAATAGTTCCCGCAGTAGATTTAGATAGTACCCAAGACAGTTATAAAAGAAATTCTAATTGAAAACAATCCGATCAGTAATTGATGTGTTACGCAAAAAAAATGGATTTAACACCAAGGTTAGACTTAGAACCATTAAAAAATAATTTTTTTTCATAGAAGTTTTGAGCTGTTTCAGTGTAAACAATTTTTCAATCTTGCCACATGACCTTCCAACATACAAAATGGAGATTAAAAGAAATGAAATAATTTTAACTATTATAATTATCCTAAAAAAATGTTATTAAAATTATTTCATTTCTTTGAATTTCCATTTTGTAGGTTGGAAGGTCGTGTAGTATTCCACACCTGATATTTTCATAAAAGATTGCGTTGCCATTAGAATTTCCTTTATAACTTTCTGAGTACTATCCAAATCCACCGCGGGAACCCTTCTAAATGTTGTTTATCGACACTTTGAAAATTTAGGAGGGTATAGATGAGGCGCTGGTTGATTTGCAAGAGTTCTGATTATTCTAAAATAATTCTCCTATAGTTCTGAGCATACACAATGCATTTTCAAATAGTTCCGATGATAAAATTAATTAGATATTTTTTTTATCAATTAGTAAAAAATAGGTAGTCCATTTTTCGGATAAATTAATTTTTATAAAGATTATATAATTAATGTTAGCATCTAAACTCTTTGGAAAACTATTATGGCACTATTGAAACTCTTAAAAATATTTATCGTCGATACTTAGAAAATTATAATTATAATTTTTTTTTAAATTAGCGAGAACTCTTAGGAATGAATAAAAGAACATCAAACGTTGATTGGAAGTATTGTATGTCAATATTGAATTTTCAAAAATTCTTGATTTTTTTTTAATTTTCAAAAACATTTTTTTTCATATCAAGAACTCTACAACTTTGTAAAATATAGTAATTTAGCTAGTCAGAACTACTCAATGTCGATTTTCGATGTGAAGTTAGCACCCATTTTTTTAAATTAAAATTTGGAACCGTTAATGAGCGAAACTCTTTTTATTTTTTATGAAGTACTTTCAAACTCTTTAAAAGGAAGCTAGAACTCTAATCAGAACTATTGGTCGGCGTGCTGACTTCACGCACCCCAATCGATGTACATTTTGTCTTTATGTACGTAGAACTCTGTATATTTAGAATTTACATCAGTTCTACATACATAAAGACAAAATATACATCGATTGAGGCTTGTATCTCGTCGATAGCTCTGTTGGTTAGAGCGGTACTCTAGCAAAGTACATGTCGTAGTTTTAAATCCTACTCGAGGTAAGAATTAAAAATTTTAACGTTTCGAGAGTTTACAAAATTTGGAGAATTTAGGAATCCACTTTATAGCATTTAGAGCATCTACAGGATTAGAAGTATTTGAGGAATTCACAACACATAGAACATTTAGTGTTTCGAGCGTTATTTGAGCAGGACTAGAGCATTAAGAGTTTTTTTTTATAGGTATTTAAAGGATTTAGAATTTTAGAGAATAAGTATGGTGTATGTATATCACTAAAAGTATTTAGATCAGGTTGTTCGTTTATACCTCTTACAACACTTAGAGCATTAAAGAATTAGACAGTTAGCACTTAAAGCATTCAGAACATCTTTTGCTTTTAGGTCACTTAACATGTTTGAAGTATTTATAACACTCAGAGCATTTAGATCAATTTCAGCAACAAGATTATTTAAACTAGGTACAGCACTTAGAGCATATGAACGACAAAGTACTTAGAGCATTTAGAGAACTCAAGCATTTGAATTATGGGTATTTAGTGTTTATTGTACTCAGAGCACTTCTAGATTATTTTGATTACATTGAACACATTTGGAGAAATGACTTTCTATAAATTTTGATTAATTTGAAGAATTTACATCATTAATACATTGACAGCGTTTACAAGATTTAGAGGATCTTCAGCATTTCGACGAATTAGAGCACAGAGCATCTGAAGCACGTTAGGTATATACTGTACTTGCACCACCTTAGAGTGCACTAAACATGCAATATGCGTTTAGCCGTAATTACTACCAAATTTTACTACTTACGTTACGTCTCCATGAAATAAAGAGTAGATAAAATCAATAAAAAGGGCACATATCTTTTGTTTGTTCTAAAAAAACGTTAAGCTCCCCAATTACTCTGATATTCTTAAGTATAAACCAGGGCTACTAAAATGCTTAAATTGGGGGTTTAGCCACCGGTATTAATCAGAATGCTTATCATTTCCTATTCTGCATGAAACACAAAAAGAGGGCATATGCAGGGTGTGTCATTTCTAACTGGAAATATTTTAACTGTAGAATTCTGAGCTGAAAATATCAGGATTTAACACAAATCACCTAGATAAAATGTCTCCTGTCTGAGTTACAGGGTGTTTTATTTAAAAATTTAAAAACTATTTGTGCCCGGTAGTTTAAAACTATATGACGTTTTATTGTCATACTTAGCGGGAAGTGTAGGTACTATACACCCTACTAAATTATGTTAAACAAACGATTCTGGCTACTACCAGAGGCGTACGACAGGGGCAATTGACTGCTTGATCCGTTCCAAATTCTACGCCACTGGCGGAATTGCAATTTTAGCACAATTTTTCGATTCTCCAATACTTTCTACGTAAATATCATACTCTTTCTTCATAACGATAAAGTCATTATTTTTCGAGATTAAGTTAAACATGAAGCTTTTTGTTTTTATTGTATACAATGCAAATTTGCAAGCGGTTAGATTTTGAGAGGGGAAGTTGTCCAATGCCAACTCTCCAGTAATATAATACAACGCATGGTAAATATTTGACTATATTTTAATTATTGTCGGTTGACCATCGTCGCTTCAGTCTTCTTCTGACCACGGGTGGGTCTCTCGATTGATTGACTAGATCGTTAGGATGACCTGCAAGCCGGTCTAAATAGTTGGTGGTTAATCTGCAAATTTCGTCTTCTACGAACGAAATGTCTGAGTCTTCGTGTAGGGTTTTATTGTTGACATACCATGGTGCATCGAATATCATCCTTAGGACTTTCGATTGGACTCTTTGTAGAATCTTCGTATTTGACGGCTTTGCGCAACCCCAAAGCTGGACACCATACGTCCAGATCGGTTTTAGTATGGATTTGTAAAGTAATATTTTGTTTCCTGTTCCAAGCCTAGTAGCCAGTGCATCTGTTGCAGTTTTAGGTTGATCTGAGTTTTCTTCGCTGTTATATGTTGTTTCCACGTTAGCTTTTGTCTAGTATGAGCCCTAGGTATTTTACCTGGTTGGAGATCGGTAATTGATACCCATTTAGTGATACAGGTGGACATTCTGTGTCTATTTGTAAAGGTAATTTGTGCTGATTTGGCTTGATTGACTTGCACTCTCCAGGACTGGAGCCAATCTTGAATTAGATTGAGGTGGTTTTTCAGTGGCATGTTCAGGAACTTTATCGACCGCTACGATTGCTGTGTCTTCAGCAAATGTAGCCAGGTTTGTGTTATTTGTGAGAGGGATATCGGCAGTGAAAATAAGATAGAGAAGGGATCCTAGGACGCTTCCTTGGGGTACGCCTGAATTAATAGGATGGTAGGAAGATGTTTCAGAGTTATATTTCGTTTGGAAGATCGGTCGCTCAGATAAGATTGAAGTAAAATGTAATAAGAGGTAGGAAGATTAATTTTGAGTTTGTATAGGATGCCGTCGTGCCAGACTCTATCGAACGCCTGTTGAATATCCAATAGGGCGGCTGTACAGAATTTCTTTTCTTCCAAACTCGAATGAGTGATATTTACAATTCTATGACTCTGTTGAATTGTGGAATGGTGCTCGCGAAAGCCAAATTGGTGTGAAGGAATTATTTCATCTAAGTTCACATCTCTGGTGAGCCTTTTCAGTAACAGTCGCTCAAATATTTTGGACATGATTGGTAGAAGGCTTATAGGTCGATACGACGTTACGTTGTTTGGTGGTTTGTCCGGTTTGGGAATTAGTATAATTTGGGCCAATTTCCAGGTCAGTGGAAAATAGGCCAATCGTAGCATTCTATTATATATGGCAACTCTTTGAGTGCTCTACTAGTAATTAAGTCAAAACCGGGTGCCTTATAGTTGTTGCATCTTGTTATCTCCTGCTTAACTTCTGATGGAGAGAAGGAGTGAATGGGTAGTGTCATTGGACAAGGACTATCGAGGAAACCCATTATCATGGCATCGTGGACATTGTTAGCTTGCGGCGGTGGTACGCGGAAAACCTCGGCAAGGAGTGTAGCGAAGGTATTGGCTTTCTCATTATCGGTTTTTCCCCTTTTATTATTATCTACCTTCCGTATTGGGGGTACATGTGCAGTGGGTCGCTTAACTTCTTAGTTGCCTTCCAAATAGAATGATCCTCCTTAGACAAGCTGGTGATATATGTCTCAAATTCAGTATTGCATATGTTTTGCAACGCTGCTTTTAGTTGTCATGTGAGTTTGTTATACTCGATTTTATCTATGTGGTTTCGGCCTCTTTGACATTTGCATCTGGCTTTCCTTTTGCAGCAGTTAGATGTCTGATGAATAGCGGAGTGTTATTATGAAATGCAGTTGTAGGGGGCTCGGTTGGTGTGGATTTCCACGCAGCCTCGTGTAGTACTCTGGTAAAGTAGTCAACTGTAGCATCAATGTCATCAGGTTCTTGTAGTTTGATACCGAGGTTGATATGATCATTTATGAACTCACGAAACAGGTTCCAGTCGGTTCTTGACGAAGTTAGAGTGGAAGGTTTACTTAGGCTAGTTATATGTGTACTTAGGGTTACTATTATGGGCGTGTGGTCGGATGAGAGATCCCAATTGGCTTCGATGGCAGTATAATTAGTCGCTATGTTCTTTAGAATGAAGAGGTAGATTAAGTCTGGAATCTTATTTGTATCTGTAGACCAATAAGTTGGTTGTCCGGTAGATAAATGAATACAATTGTGATTTATGATAGCTTGCTGCAGGTTTCTGCCTTTAGGAGTAGTTAGTCGCGATCCCCAGTTGGTATGTTTTGCGTTCCAGTCACCGCCTATTAAGAATTTGGCACCTAGTTGATGGAAAAAAGCTTCGTATTCATTTATTGCGATTTTGTGTCTCGGCGGACAGTATATGGCAGATATATTTAGAGTCCAAGGCTGCGTAATAAGCTGAATTGTTGTAGCTTGTATTTTATTTGTTTGATAGTGCGGTTGCTCGTGATGTGGTATGGAATTACGAATGATAATCGCAGACCCACCATGGGCGGTGTAATCTGGGTGGTTGGTATTGTAAATGGAGTATTGTGGTATTCGTAGAAAAGATCGTTCAGTAAAGTGGGTTTCTGAGACCAGCATAATATCTATTTTGTGATCATTTAGGAAGCTAATTAGTTCAGTCTTGTGGTTTGCAAGACCGTTTGCGTTCCATTCTGCAATACGAATGAATTTAATGTCCATTATTGGGTTTGGTGGTTGACCGTATTCAGCATATTATGTATCATGCCGTTTTGATTAATTAGTTGCGTAAACATTGATTTGAATTCGTTTAGGAACGAGGTTAGTTGGGTGGTAAGGTCTGTGGCAGGATTTGTTGTCTGCGGGTTGGCAGTGGTGTTAGCATATGTAGCATTGCTGATTGCACCTTGCTGTGCGTTGAGTCTAGGTATTTGCGTATGTTCGTTTTGTGGAGTTGGTAGGTGTATGTTATGCTGTTTACCTTTGATACTCTGTAGGTTTTTGTAGACAATGCAGCCTTTATAGTTTGCTGTATGTTCGCCTCCGCAAAGGGCACAAGTGGCTGGTGTATTATTTGATTTTGCACAGTCGGGTGATTTATGGCCTGCGCCACATTTTACGCATTTAAATGGTCTCGTACAATAGGATTTAGAATGTCCGTAGAGTTGACATCGAAGGCACTGAATTGGGGTATTCTTTTTGTGTGGAGGCTCGATCGTTATTTTCATATTACCTATGTATTCGAGCTTATAGATCTTTTTATTGTGAAGGTTCTAGATCGACATAGAACGTCATTAGGGGATGTTTGTGTACTCTATGTCTGATGTTCATAATATTGTGGACAACGTGTCCCGTCTCTTCTAGTTATTTTTTTATATCTATAATTGGCATTGAGTAGTGTAGGTTACGAATTACTATTCTGAAGGCTTTATTTTCATTTGACTGATAAGTGTGGTGGATGATTTTTTCGTCGTTAAGATGTTTGATGAGTTTTCTATAAGTTTCAGGATTTTGCGTGTTGATCTTTACGGTTTCGTTTTGTAGTGCTTTGCACTGGAAAGTTCCTTCTTCTGTTATATTAATTAAGTTTTTATTCATTTTGATAATGTCGATGACGCCATAAATGAATATCGGTGGTGGTTTGTGATATGTTTGCTCTTTTGCTTTATTTGGATTATCTTCGTTACCTTTGTTCATAAGTGGTGCGAATTTGTTTGACGTGGTTATTTGAGATGTACCAGGGGTATTGTTAATTTTGTCATTCGAGCCTCTTTTTTGTTTTTTAAAAACTTGCCAATCGTGAGCAGTGGTTGGAGGTTCACTGTCACTAGAGTCCTCCAAGCATTTTGTGATGACTTCCTGTCGGTTGGAGAATCGGGGAGGGGAGGGAACGAATTATTATAATATTGAGTATGGTTTGGTGTTTGGGTGTTATCAGAAAGTTGAGTGAGGGGTTGTTGGAACATTGGTGGTTGAGTAGGTGTTGGAAATGGCTGGTGTGGCGTTTGCAAGAACAATGGCGGAGGTTGTAATTGTTGTTGAAACATTGGTGGTGGTTGGTTTTGATTATTTTGGTTCGGGTTTAAAGTGTTTGGAGAATGGAGAGGGATAAACATTCTAAAGACATAATTGTGTTTGTAAATTCACATAGAATGTGAGAGCTGCACAATTATTTTGATTTTAATGTGGATTAATTATGTCGGTGTTTTGGGTCATTGGATTGCATTTATTAGGCAAATTAAATTTCTTCGTAAGATGCATTAAACAATTACAAACAAATTGTGGTTCTGAAAATGTTATAATCGAAGTAAAAAAACAATTTTAATAGCAAGAAAATATTAAAAAGCATATGAACAAAACTTAGAAACCTGTTATAACAAATGTTCGATGTGACCCCCGTTTACCTCAACAAGTTTATCCATTCTTTCCTTAAACGGTCTTCTAACTTTAAAAAATATGTATGGCTGATTGGCAATAAAATTAAAAGAATTTAGAATTTGCTGGGAGTACATTAGTGATTTCATAGGCCCCCATAAATAGAAATCTAAGGGATTACTTTCGGGAGTTCTAGGTGGCCATGAAAATTCACTACCTATGCCAATCCAACGATGAGAAAATTGATGATCGAGATAGTTCCACACTATTAAAGGATAATGAGCTGGTTCTCCATCCTGAATGAACCATATGTCTCTTCTTCGATTAAGTTGCAATTCTTCTAGATAATCGAAAAGTGTAGTTTGTAAAAACTGTAAATACGAGTTACCATTCAAATTTGATGGTAATTCATAAGTACCCAACAAAATATACCGTTAATCCTAAATTCGTGTTGAAAATGTGATTTTCGGAATAGATGGGGATTTTCAATATCCCAATTGTAACTATTTCTCCAGTTGAAAACTCCTCTACGTGTAGGTGTGGCCTCGACAGTAAAAAGAATTTTTTAAATAACGATTTTCATTTTTTTTATTTATCATCCACTGAGCAGAATTCGTTCGAGAAGGTTAATCTGGGCAATAAATTCTGTGCCGGTGTAAAGTGGTAAGGTCGTACATTTTCTTTTTTCAGTATTCGAAAAACTGAAGAGTGGCTTACTCCAGTCAATGTTGCTAAACGCCGAATGCTTAGTTCAGGATTATCAGCAACTCGCACTAAAATAACTTCCACCAGATCCACAGTTAATATTTTCGGTCGTGCCATACCACTGTCACGCCTAAATTGTCTAGTTTTTCCTAATCGACTAAAAATATTACTGATAGTCTGGCGATTGGGTTGAACTCTGTGTGGCTACATTTCTTGATATCTTTGAATAACAGCAAGACAGGAATAATTTTCGTTTAGATAAACACAGAGCATATCTTGCATTTCAAGATTAGTGAAATTGTTGCGCTTAATCGACTTTTTAAATTTTACAACAATCACAATCTTAAGTGATAGTAACAACAACTTACAGCAATGACAGCATCCTGCTAGATCGAAACAATTGAGTCAGACCAGAGACAGCTACACAAAACCTAAGCTTATTTTCAATATGTCGTGTGCACTTTAATACCATGAAAGCATTTATGTAAATGATTCAAATCGCATTTGTTTAGGATATTGTAAATAAATTTAGGGATTAGTTTTTTTTAAGGGTTTTTAAATTATTTTAAGTTATAATATCGTTTAGCGAATGAATGAATAAACTTATTCAGATAAACGGGGGTAACATTCAATATTTGTTCATGTTTTGTTCATGTGCTGCTTGATATTTTCTTATTAAAATTGTTTTTTTACTTAGATTATAATATTTTCAGAACCACAATTTGTTTTTAACTGTTTAAGGCACATTTCAAGAAATGTCGATAAATCAGATTGTTTTTTTTTGTTAATGCTTAATACGGATTAAAGTTTCATTTACCTAATAAATGCAATCCATAAAAAATAAAATTTTGGAACGGATCAAGCAGCCACTTGCCCCTATCGTACGCCTCTGGTAGTAGCCTGAAACGTCTATTTAACATAATTTAGTAGGGTGTATAGTACCTACACTTCCCGCCAAGTACGACAATAAAACGTCAAATAGTTTCAAAGTACTGGGCACTAATAATTTTTAAATTTTTAAATAAAACACCCTGTACCTCAGGCAGGAGACACATTTTATCTAGGTAATTTGGGTTAAATCTTCATATTTTGAGCTCAATTAGTAATGAAACACCCTGTATTTTCCGTTTGTTCTAAATAAAATTTTAAACTTTTCAATTATTCTCATAAGCACGTGTATAAACGAAGGCTACTAAAGTGCTTAATTTGGAGTGCTTAGCCTATGATACAGATCAAGACTATTTTTTTCCATTCTACATGAAACAAGGACTAAATAAAATCATTAAAAATGGAGCACATTTTTTGTATGCTTTAAAAAAATGCGCGTGTATACCTACCTGTAGGTTACTAAAATGTTCAATTTATGGTGTTTATCCGTCGCTATAAATCAGGAACTTCATCTACGGCTATTCTACATGAAATTTAGAGTAAATAATACAATTAACAAGGGGAACATACTTTTCGTTTGTTGTAAAAAAATGTAAACTTACAAACTATACCCCTCGTACGTCTATCCTACATGAAATATAGAGTAAATATAGACAATAAAAAGCACGTATTTTTTGTTTGTTTAAAAAATTTTTAAACTTAAATTATAGACCTGGAATTTTATCTACACCTATTCTACATAAAATTTAGAGTAAACAAAAGTATTAAAAGGGGAACATGTTTATTCTAGAATATTTTTTTGTGTGTTTAAAAATAATTAAAAACTTCGAATTATGCACGTGTATAGCGAGGTTACTAAAATGCTTAATTTGGAGTGTTTAGCCGTCGATATAGAGCAGTACTTTTATTTTAAGCCTATTCTACAAGCAGTATAGTGTAAACAAAGGATTAAAGAAATGGTGCATATTTTTCGTTTCTTGTAAAAAAAGGCTTAATTTGCTGTATTTAGCCGTCTATATAGCTCGGAACTTTTACCTATGTCTCTTCTATTTAAAATATAGACAACAAAAAGGGGCATATACAGGGTGCCCGCAAATATCATGTACCTAGAGAAGGATGTGATTCTACATGAAAAAATAAGACTTTTTTCCTATGAACTTATATGCTCAGACGTACCGTTTTCAATATACAGGGGGTCAAAGTTGAATTTTTTTTTCAGTTTTTGGACAATATCTCGAGAACCGTATGAGATATGATGTTCAACTCTTATACATAATTTGTGCTCATTAAGTCACTTGTTTTCGCTGTAAAATGAAGGTTTTTAAAAATTCAGTGGCGTGGATTTTGGGTATTTTGAGGGTTTCAACCCCCTAATTTCTACGCCACTGAATTAAATGCAATTCTAAGAAGCGCCTTAGAACCGGCCATGTCTTCTACACCAAAAAGATGCTCTTGGCTGATAGCTCTAAACTCAACTGTTTCCGAGAAAAATGGCATTCAATGAGAGAAAACATTATTTTTAAGAATCATTTTCATTAAAATTTATTAACAGTAGACATAACATTTTGGAAAAAATGCAAGTAATAAATTCCAAATTACTACTTATTGAATGAAAAACACATGCTGCAAGTATTCTACGTGGGCTTCGTTCACTTAAATACATTAGAATGGTAAATAACATGGTGGTAAGATTGTTGAATTATTTTTCAAACCTAAATTGAGTTGGCGTTGCTGCACGTAAAATGCATGTTGCTATGGTAAGACGATTTGTTGATAGTACTTGTCAATACCAAGTCAATTTGTTTATTTGACAAAAACACAAGTTATAACGTGAATTATTACTTATCATTAATTGTTGTTGCAGTAACTGTAAAAAATGGCAGATTACTCTTTTGCGGAAATGGCCGATATGGTTTTTATGTATGGCAGAGCTAATGGTAATACTGCAGAAGCTCCAGATAAGAGATTATTCATGAGTTTATTTCAACGGCTAACAGAGAGTGGTAACTCAGCGTCAAATAAAATAAATTGTGGGAGAAACCGCACAACTCGAAGGGCGCAAGTTGAAGAAAGGGCTCTCCACCGGATAGAAGCAAATCTAGCAACTAGCACAAGACGAATTGCTGTACAGGAGAACGTTCCTAAGAGCACTGTTTGGGAAATTCTGCACGAACAGCTTTTGCACCCCTACCATTTACAATGGGTTCAAGCGCTTAGACCTCAAGATTTCCGGAGAGACTCCAATTTTGTGAATGGATTCAAATGCGATGCCGTCGAGACCGTTTTTTCCTGAACAAAGTGCTGTTTACTGACGAAGCCGGGTTTACATACGAAGGTCTTGTGAATTTCCACAATTATCACGAATGGTCCAATGAAAATCCACGTGCAATCTTTCAAGCTCGGTTCCAAGATAAGTTTTCAATGAACGTTTGGGCCAGTATTCTGGGTGATCGTCTCATAGGGCCGTATGTTATGCCTCATCGTTTGAACGGATATGAATACTTAATTTTTCTGCAAAATACCTTGCCCATTTTACTTGAACATGTACCAGTGGCAGAGAGAACAAATTATTTTTATGCAAGACGGGGGTCCACCCCATTACAGCCTTCAAGTGCGAGCGCATTTAAATGCAACATTTCCTAGAAGATGGATTGGAAGAGGTGGGCCGTTTCCTTGGCCTCCACGTTCGCCGGACTTCAATCCCATGGATTTTTTTGTTTTGGGGATATTTGAAAACTTTAGTTTATGCAGTACCTATTGATAATATTCAACAATTAGAGCAACGTGTCGCCTATGCTTGCGAAGAGATAAGAAATAAAGAAGGGACTTTTGAATCTATAAGAAACTCAATGAGAAATAGGGTAGCAAAATGTAGAAATGTTATAAAGTAAGTGGTGTAGATGGTAAAAAATATAATAATGAAATAGAGAAATATGAATAAAAAGTGTAAAAATGTTCTCCAAAAACACAAATCGTTATAACTAACTGGAGATACAAACCATTCACCACAAACAATACCTTTGTCCCAGTCGGTAGTTTAAAGTGGGCCGATTCAATATTTTGATTTGCTTAATTACCTCAATTTCTGCTGTTATTTTCACTTAACATAAACATAAAAAAATTGCATGGTAATACTAATAAAAATGATCTTGGACGCCAAGTTATATTTTTTATGATACTCGGAACAACTAAACCGAGTTTTACACTAAAAACTTATCAAAATGTAAAACAATAAAAAATATACAACTATGATTATTAAATATATAAAGTGAAAGGGTTAAATAAAATATATCTTAAAAACTAATTGTAAAAGCCTTAAGTTACTAAAAAAATCATTAAACATTAAATACCTGTTACTAAATATACAAAATCTTCTTGAGAATCCCTGGTATAATAAAAATTAATGCGGAAATGCAAACGAAGATGACGTAATCCTTGTGTAATGTTGTGCAATATATTGCAATAACAGTGCTTTTATGTTGTCAACCACACCCAACACTGGAATTTTCCTTCTTAAAAATTTATCTTCATGAATTGGAATAATCCGTTTAATGCATTATGTTGAAATTTTCCAATAAAATTTGCAATCATAAAATGAAAGCGTACGCAACCGTAAAATTAAATGCGTACTTAAAATGGAATTAAAGGGTAAATCGAAGTAAAAATAAAAGTGAAAATAAAGGTGAAAATAAAATAAAAGTGCCTGAAAAGAGCAAATGTTTTAATTTTTAGTATTACGAGTTAAAAGATATCTTACCATCAAATTAATGGCACTTTTCACTAAAATTTAGGGGAAAACCCAAAAAATGCTTCCTGCACTCACAGCAGTCATAAGGAAGTAAAAAAAATTGAGGCTTTGGAAGTTAAATCATGTTAAATATGCACTATAAACCCCTAAAAAGACATGCAAATTAAGTTGCCTACCACATACCTATATATCATTAATAAATAAATTTTCTTATATTTACAACTGAATGAATGAAAGACCTTAAATTAAGGCATATTTTAATACAACTCAAAAAGGGTTGTTACAATGTGAAGTGGACGGAGCCCATGTAGAACACTTTTAGCATTTGTTTTTCATTCAATTAGTAGTTATTTGTGTTTGTATACTTTCCGTTTTCTCGAAATGTTGTACCTACTGTTAATAAATTGTTAAAAAAATTATTCTTAAAATTATGGTTTTTTTCTCATAACCCAGAGTACCTTTTTGGTAGAGAAAATGAAGGCGGTTCTAACGCGCTCCTTGAAATTGCATTTATTTCAGTGGCGTAGAAAGCAGGGGGATTGAAAACCTCAAAATACCTAAAATCCACGCCACTGAATTTTCAAAAAACTTTATTTTACGGTGAAAACAAGGAACTTAATGAGCACAAATTGTGTATGGGAGCTGAACATCATATCGCAAACGGTTCTCGAGATATTGTCCAAAAACTGAAAAAAAAATTCAACTTTGACCTCCTGTATATTGAAAACGGTACGTCTGGGCATATAAGTTCATAGGAAAAAAAAGAATGTTATTCTCGTATGCACGTGTATACTCGAGGGTTACTAAAATGCTTAATTTGGGATGTTTAGTCGTCGATATACGTCAGAACTTTTACGTACTCCTATTCCATATGAAATATAAATTAAATAAACGCAATAAAAAGGGGCACATATTTTTGTTTACTTAAAAAAAAATTTTAAACTCAAATTGTTCTCGTATGCTCATGTATAACAAGGGTTACTGAAATGCCTAATTTGGAGTGTTTAGCAATCACTATACAGGGTTGACCAATAACTAGTGCTTAAAAATGCCAAAATATGCATGCACTTATGCACTATAAAATGCTGAAATATGCACTTAAATATGCTGTAAAAATTGGAGATATATGCATTAAAAGCAATATTTTATAGAAAATATGCGTTTTGCAGTTCGGGAAAAGAAATCAAAAAACAAAAATAATCACATTAATTTATTTTATTTATAAAAGATAATACAACTTTACAAAATAAATTTAGCCTATATATTAAATGAATTACTATTTACAATTGTATACATTTTTAAATTATCAAAAGTAAAACTTTGTCGATTGTCTGTAAAAATATTTTTATACTTGGAAAAACTCCTTTCAACATCGCAAGATGTAACTGGAGCGTATTTATAATTGTTCAATTCGACTATACTATATTCTTTCAGTTCATCTGCGATAGTAGCTTGACCAGTTATTGCGTCATCTATTTTTCTAATTAAGGCAAAACCTACATTTTTCTCTAAAACATATTTCATTTTTTTATGTACTGCAAGGCCCTTTGGATCTTTAACTTTAGCAAGAGAGGTACTAATATTATCTACCAGATTAATACTTTCTGAAATTGAACAACCTTGTCTTTCTAATAAAGTAATTGTTTTTGACAAACAAACAAAATTTGAAAAAACAAACAGCAGTTCTTCTTTAATTCCTTTCGCATTAACTGCGTCTTGTGCATTTTGTATACAAAGTGCATCATCTTTGTTAAATATGTTTACAATTTCTTTAATTGTATCAAAGTAATTTGAATAATATTCTGCTGCAGACAGCCAGGTACCCCATCTTGTTATTACAGGCTCTGGGGGCAGTGGTATTTGGTGTGCTATTTCCTTAAATGTCTGTATACTATGTGGAGCTTTACGAAAGACTTTCTTAACGTTTGAAATTAAATTATTCACTTTTCGATGTACTTTCCGCACTTTTTCCGCGGCTCTGTGTAATCCATATGCCAGGCAGGTGAGATGAATCATCTTCGAGTATAAGACTTGAAGGCCTGCTCCAGCCTTGAGCACGTAAGGTGCTGCATCAGTAACAAAAAGGAGCACCTTCTCGTACTGAATACCCTGAGGCCACAAAAGAGCCATGGAATCATTAAACAATTTTGCAATTGCCGAATTATTTTTATTTTCAAAAACATCCATGGTTAAAAGATATGAACTGGTATTCGCCTCTCCAGTTAAAATGCCTATTATAACGTTAGCTACGTATCTGAAAATAAATTTTTACTAGAATAAATCTTTAGTTGCAACAATAAACTTAAATCATTATTTAAAGAACAATACATTTTAAAAACGAGAATAGGTGAAATTCGACAAAGAAATATTCTTGATTTCGTAAAACCTTCGTATTAGTACATCAGCCATTTAATCTAACAAAACAATAATTAAGTTTCTACGTACCTGCCAACGTTGTTTGTAGCTTCATCAATCGAAACCCAAACATAATTGTCACCTACAGCTCTTCTATTGGATGGTATCATGGTACAAGTTAGGTAAGTAATTTTTTCTAAGAGTAGATTCATCAGGCATAGGGGTTTTTGAAATTTCTTCTAAAAAATTTCGAAATGCGGGGTGGTTAATCTTGCTCAATGGAATGTCCGCAACCACTAACGCACTACACAGATTTTTATTAAATTCCGCAGATTTATTACTAGCACTAGTTAAATTATTATGGCATCCCAGCAACAGAGACTGTTTTTTAGTTTTTAAATCCACACACTTTGGATGTTTTAATGTGTTATGGTGTTGTGTTACTTCAAACCGCTTTTTTGCACTGACTTTATCCTCACACACTGTACAAAATAATATTTTATCGTCGGTCGTAAAAACCTCGAATTTGCGAACGTAACTTCGCAGAGTTACAGAAACGGATCGCTTTTTTTTCCCATCCTTAGGACACAAAGTTCTGAACTCAACTATGTAAATTACAATAACAAGTACAACAGTTACAGGCAGGTAGGATGTTCCAAGAAATATTTATGAAAGCTGTATACCTAAAAGGTATAATCCTCCAGTTATTCACAATAGGACAATAGCATACTTAATACTCAGAGGATGAATAATCTGTAAATACTTCCGACTGTTAAAATAAATCCTCTTGGTAATTCCTATGTTAAAAATAAACACAAAATAAATTTTAAAAGAAGAATTTTTTAAACAGTCATTTTTAAATCACATGCAAAAGTAACTGTAAAATGCAAAAACGCGAGCAAAAACGTACAAAATATGCACTAACCTTAAAATATTACGAAATATGCATGCATTTAGAAAAATAATTGAAATATGCATTTATATGCATTTTCAAATTCACATATGTGGTGCACATACTCATAAAACATGTTTATACTTCACTTTGCATATGATTACTGTAAGCAAAAAAAAAACATGCAAATGCATAGAAATCCTAGCCCTAATAATAACACACTATGTATACACGTCCAAATGAAGCTAGTGCACTCCTTCGACCTGTACACCTTCGTTAGCAATGCATGTTTCAAGTGCGTTCTTTAAGGTCATTAATGTCAGTAGGTCTTGTAGCATACAAGCGTTCTTTCACCATTCCCCATAGCCAGAAATCACATGGAGTCAAATCTGGTGACCGTGCTGGCCAAGACAAACGTCCACCTCTTCCAATCCAGCGTGCACCAAATGTTTAATCCAGGTAATGTCGAACTGTTAAGGAAAAATGTGGTGGTACACCACCAACCTGATGCTAAGATACGGAGGAAGGATTATCAACAACAAAATTTTGCAACATATCTAGGTAAGAATCTCCCGTTACAGTCTGACCATTCAAAAAATATGGACCAAGTACTCCAAACTTTGAAATAACGCACCATACGTTAACTTTCGGAGTACATCGAGTGTGCTCTCTTAACTAATGTGGATTGTCTGTACTCCAAATGATACAATTGTGCTTACTCACGTTGCAACTGACATGAAATGTGGCTTCATCCGACATAAACAACATTAGGGTCTATGTGCACCATCTCTGATAACACCTCTGCAGCTCGTACACGAGCAATTTTATCAGAATCAGAAAGGACCTGTATCAGTTGAATGTGGTACGGTTTCATTCTCAGATCGAGGTGGAGAATTCTTAAGACACTTGTCCGCGCGATTCCGGTTTCCAATGCTAATCTCGTACTTGACTTTCCTGGGCTCCTAATCAATGTGCTTTGAACATTTATGATGTTGTCTTCCGTTCGAATACTTCTTGGACGTCCACTCTTTCCTTTACAGTCATTGGTCACAGACCCGGTGCGTACATTTTTTTCATGCAGTCGACGGATAGTTAAACGGCTTGGAGGGTCCTTATCAAACCATTGCTGGAATCTGTTCCTTACTATTAAGGGCGACCAAAACACTTCCATCCAAGCTGCTACCTTTCTTCTCTCTTCCAAGGTAAGTCGGGTGGCCATCTACAAGAAAAGAAAATTTGCAATTATGTAAATCCCATCTAAGTGGTAACATCTTTTTGGACAACCCTGTACATCAGGACTTTTATATGAGTCTATTTTACAAGAAGTATAAAGTAAATAAAAGCAATTAAAAAATGGGTGCATATTTTTCGTTTATTGTATAAAAAATTTAAAATTTTCCAATTACTCTCACATGCTTGCGTATAAACGGAGGTGACCAAAACGCTTAATTTAGTGTGTTTATCCGTCGATGTTGTTGATAATTTTTATCGTCATCTGTTCTACATGAAATAGGAAGCAATGAAAAGGGATACGTATTTTTCGTTATAAATCGCTATAAATCAAGAACTTTATCTACTCTTATTCTACATGAAATTTAGAGTAAATAAAATCATTAAAAAGGAAAACATACTTTTCATTTGTTTTAAGAAATTTTAAACTTACAAACTATTCTCGTATGCACGTGACAAAAAACTGGATTGCTAAAATGCTTAGTTTAGCCGTCGACATAGGTCAGAACCTTTACGTACGTCCATTCTACATGAAATATAGAGTAAATATAGACAATAAAAAGAAGACGTATTTTTTGTTTGTTTAATTATTGTCGTATGCACGTGTATATACGGGTGTTTAGTCATCGCTATAGATCTAAAATTTTATCTACACCTATTCTACATAAAATTTAGAGTACATAAAAGCATACAAAGGGAATATATTTTTCGTTTGTTCTAGAAACGATTTTAAACTTTCTAACCATTCTCGTATGCACGTGTACAAAAACTTTGCAATTACTCTGGTATGCTTGCGTATAAACCGGGGTGACTAAAATGCTTAATTTTCTGTGTTTAACCGTCAATATAGCTCAGAACTTTTACCTATCTTTTCTATTTAAAATATGGACAATAAAAAAGGGGCACAGATTTTTGTTTGTTTTTTCTAATAACTTTAAACTTTCAAATTATTCTCGTATGCACGTGTATACTCGAAGGTTACAAAAATGCTTAATTTGGGATGTTGAGTCGTCGATATACGTCAGAAGTTTTACGTTCTCCTATTCCATATGAAATATAAAGTAAATAAACGCAACAAAAGGGTACATATTTTTGTTTATTAAAAAAAGATTTTAAATTCAAATTGTTCTCGTGTGCACGTGTATAACAAGGGTTACTAAAATGCTTAATTAGGGGTGTTTAGCAGTCGATATACATCAGGTCTATTCTACAAGAAGTATAAAGTAAATAAAAGCAATAAAAGGATGCACATTTTTCGTTCATTGTAAACAAAATTTTCATTACTCTTATATGCTCGCGTATAAACGGAGGTGACCGAAATGCTTAATTTGGTGTGTTTACATACGTCTATTCTCCATGAAATATGGAGTAAATGTATCAATAAAAATGGCACATATTTTTTGTTTGTTTAAAAAAATTTTTAAATTTTGTTTGTATTGTCGTATGCATGTGTACACGGCTGTCATCGCTGTAAATCAGAAACTTTATCTACGCCTATTCTACATGAAATTGAGAGTAAATAAAAGCATTAAAAAAGGAACATATTTTTCGTTTGTTCTAGAAAAAATTTTAAACTTGTAGCGGACCGAGAAAATATTATTGTAATAAACATTTTCAAGTTGATAATTAATGGGTTCCTAATATCTTGATAATAAGTCGTGATTTGTTAATGTTTTTCATGATATTTTATTTTATGTAAGAAATGTTTGAATGCGTGAAACTTGAATAAAGGTTGAAAAGAAAGAGAAAACACATGTTGGGGTAGGAACAGGTGTTCTGCGGACACTGGCGTGACGAATCGTTGAAAAATTTTATACGCACATTCTCGGTGTAAAAACGTCACTAGTTCATAATTAACTTTTAAAACGAGTGAACTTGGAGAGTAAAAACGGCAGTTGCGGTTGGAGTTTTGATTCAGCCGGATCGACTTCCCTCATTGTAAACCGCATAAATATCTTTATCATGTATATTTTAATAAAACTAAAAACGCGAATTCGTTCTTTTCTTTTGTGTAGGTTTTAATGTAAGTTTTCCCAAAAATTAATCTATAAATAATTGGCGTCTCGTTGAGTCTAAACGGCGTATCTTAACTCGCCGTGTTGGTGATAAAGTGTTTAACTAAATGATTATATTCAAGTGTAAGTAGGCACCTGAATGTAATTAAAGCTCGCAGCAAACAATTCAATAAGCCTATCTAACCTATTAAAAATCTGTTAAAATAAAAGGGGTCCTTTTTAGACAGGTCCGTGCTCCTCCTCATTGTTGGTATGATTTGGTATTGTTGACTGTTTATTAATATTTGTATAGGAAGAGTTGGCGTGGACAAATGTGGCAGGCTAGATCACGGTTAAATTGTTATAAACAAGGTAGGGATTTACAGACACGGGTCCAAATGACCGTAAAAACTCCTCAAATTCCATTTTTACTGTTCTTATTGTTTTGTACAGAGCAATGGAAGCAGCACATGTACAGGTCCATTTGTTATGATTTACTTGCAGCTTACCCTTGCAAGGCTTTGTGTTAATGAATTTTTTTTCGTGTCATTTATCCAAGATGTTTATTTAGCATTGTTTGTCTATGAACTAATTTCCCTTTATATGTAATTTATTGTAATTGTACGTATGTACTTTGTGCTTTTATTAACCACACAATTGTGTATGTGTAAATTCCCTGTCTATTTTTTTTCTGCATTGCAGTTACCTGTGCAATTTTACCGTTCGTTGTCTTTTATATGTACCGTAATCTGCATTATTATTTTCTTATTTACTTAAAGACCGACGTGTTTGGTTTTATAGGGCCACACATTTGGTATTACAAATTTTATTCTGATTTATTTAAGACACAATTGTGGATGTTATTGCACTGTTGTTTTTTTATTGAGTTTGTGTAGCTAAACTGCTTTTTATTTTTTTTTGTTACTTAATTTTATAATTTTGTACGCACTTTCACAATCTAATGGTGTTTTGTTATATATTGAACCCTTTCATTTTTTTTTTTGTTATTTGATTTATTAATGTACTTGTGCAATTAGTTGTTTATGAATAAATTGGGGTTTCTTGGTGGTTCTTTCCCAACTAGTAAATTAACGGGTTAAACCATCATTGCGCAAAGCTCGTTAATTCTCAGATTTGAGGTTTGTGAGTAATTAAATATCAGACTTGTAAATAAATTCTAACGTTTTAATTATTACCAAGAAAGTCAATGTAAGGCAAGCAATTAATTTGAGTAATAGCAGCATTATTGTCAGTGAAATCAAGATACATCTCTTAGCGATTGTTTTGTTCTTAGATTTGCATTATTGCGAATAAGTTCAAATTACACTTTTTAAGGTAGGGTACCTGGGGACACTACAAACTTTCTATGCATACTCGTATGCACGTGTACAAAAACCATGGTTACCCAAATTCTGTATTTGGGGTGTTGAACCATCGATATAGGTCAGAACTTTTATCTACATGAAATATTAAGCAATAAAAAGAGTATGTATTTCTTGTTTGTTTAAAAAATTTTAAAACATTCAAATTATTCTCGTATGCTCGTGTATAACGAGGGTTATTAAAGTGTTTAATTTGGGGTGTTTAGCCGTTGCTATAGATCAGGAATTATATCTAACCCTATTCTCTATGAGTTTTAGAGTAAGTAAAAGTATTAAAACGGGAACATATTTTTTATTTGTTCTAAAAGAATTTTAATCTTTCAAACTATTCTTGTATGCACGTGTACAAAAACCGGGGTTACTAAAATGCTTAATTTGGGGCATTTAACAGTCGATACATATCAGGTCTTTCTACAAGAAGTATGGAGTAACATAAGTAAAGAATGGGGCGTAGGTATATTTTTCGTTTGTTGTAAAGCAGTAACTTTGCAATTACACGCAAATGCTTGCGTATTAACGGGGGTGACTAAAATGTGTAATTTACTGTGTTTAGCCGCCGACACAGGGTAGAACTTTTACCTACGTTACTTCGTTTATTTAATAAATATTTTAAACCTTGAAATTATTCTGCATGTACATGTATACTCGAGGGTTACTAAAATGCTTAATTGGGGATGTTTAGCCGTTAACACGAGGGTAAGGTGAATAGTTCTCGGCCTGACACAGATGGCGTTCCAATCAGGAGAGATTTTGCTGCCTGAGTGCACGTGTGATCAGTTCGTATGACAAGTTTCAACTTGTTCTCTTAAGTAGTTTTTTTACACTCATTTTTGCAGTAGACGTCTTGCGTGTTTTTCGTTAAAATGGATAAACTTGAATATCGTGCGGTCATAAAATTCTTCGTTTTGGATGGATTAAACCCTAAGGAAATTCATCCGAAGTTGACAAAAGTTGACATGCTCCTTGCATGTCAACCGTTAAAGAGTGGGCAGCTGAATTAAAACGAGGTCGCACATCCCTCAAAGATGATCCACGTGAAAGACGGCGAAAAACCGCAATCACAGCAGAAACCATTGAAAAAGTGCATGATATCGTGTTGGTCGATAGGCGAGTAAAAGTGAGTTAGATAGCTGGGGCTGTGGGGTTATCTGAAGAAACGGTGCGAAACATCTTGCACAAAGAATTAGCGATACGAAAGCTCTGCGCAAAATCCAAGAAGTGGGTGGAAGCCGGTGGCTTAGCGCCAAAGAAAGCGAAATCGATCGCACTGTCGGAAAGGTCATGGCCAGCGATAAAAGGGATCATGTTAATTGGTTACCTTGCAAAAGGCAGAACAATTACATGCGAATATTACTCCAACCTTCTTGATCAGCTGGATGCCAAAACTCGCAAGAAGAGCCTGGTTTGAAGAAGAAAATTTACTCGCCCCCCCCCCATTCTCCTGATTTGGCACCCTCAGACTTCCATCTGTTTCCAAACTTGAAGAATTTTTGTTTCTGGGAAGGATTTCGCATACAACGAAGAAGTTGAGAGGGCCGTAGATGAATATTTTCTCAACCTTCCAGACTATCACTTCCGGGAATGAATACTGATGTTGGAGAAACGCCCAACCACGTGTGTTGAAGTCAAGGGAGGCTACGTGAAAAAATAAAAACATTTTTTAACTGCAAGTCGTCAATAAAAGCAATAAAAAGGTCATATATTTTTTGTTTGTTTTAAAAAAAACTTTCAAATTATTCTCGTATGCACGTGTATAACAAGGGTTACTAAAATGCATAATTTGGGGTGTTTAATCGTCGATATAGATCAGGATTGTTCTTCTACAAGAGGTATAGAGTAGATAAAAGCAATAAAAAAAGGTTGCAAGATTTCTTTTATTGTAAGAAAAAATTTAATTTTTCCAGTTACTATCATGTGCTTCCATGTAAATGGAGGTGGCCGAAATGCTTAATTTGGCGCTAAATAAAGAAAATAATCTTGAAACACCAATTTCTTTGTGGGCGCGGTAAAATGGATTTCCTCGATGCTCAAGGGTTTACTCATATGCCCCTTGTGTGTTTGTCAGTTTTTGGGTCAAATTTTGTCCAAAATGTATATTTGTACAGCAATTTGGTTAGGATTGCGGTAAGATGGATTGTTTGGACGACCAAGAGTTCCGTGACTCATCAGTGTTGGTAAACAATTGCCCAAAATCTATGCTGGTACACCGATTTCTATGTGGACGCGGAAAAATTCTATGGTACAGTATTTGTCGGCATTTGAGCCGTGAGTTGCTTAAAATCCATTATACGTCAGCCTCGTTGGATTGGAGGGAAAACTGAGTTGCCTTGGTGACCAACAAATACGTTTGCTTTACTCGAAAGGTGTTTTTTATGACGATAATGGGGACCTCTACTACGGTTACGCTTTTTTTAATTATGCTCACTTGTGCAATCTTCTTAGTTTTTAGAAAAGGCGATCGTATCGTTTTACCCCTTTTAAAAATCAAACCATTCTCGTATCCTTGTGTATGACGATTGTTACTAAAATGCTTAATTTAGGGTGCTTAGCCGTCGATGTAGATCAGCACTTTTACCTACATCTATTCTATGTGACATATAGGGTACACAAAACCAATAAAAAGAAGGGCACATATTTTTCGTTTGTATAAAAAAAATTTTAAACTTTCACTTTATTCTCGTATGCAAGTGTATACTCGAGGCTTACTAATATGCTTAAATTGGGGTGTTTAACTATCGATATAGATCAGTAATTTTACAAGAAGTATAGTAGGTGAATTGATCTGATTACAGTAATTACTAGCGCTTACTGTTTTTCAACTGTTTGTAGCTCTAAATTACGTGGATCACAATGCAATAATTATAGTATTTATAGCACTTTAGATTTTCAGAGCATTTGGAGGGGAATTAGACCATTTGAGTAACATAATTTTAAGTATTTTGTTTGATAAAAGCGCTAAGAGCATTTTGTACACTATTTACTGTTTATACCACTTAATACTTTAGCGTTTACGGTATGTTTAGCGTTTCGCGCGTTAACATTTGGAGGATTTAGGACTTCACTTTATAGTATTTAGAGCATAATTTGAGGAATTCACTATATATAGAGCATTTAGAATATCTGGAGTATTTCTAAAGTTTAAAAGAGATGTACTATTTGTGCGCGATTATAGCGCTTAGAGCATTTAGAGCTTTTTATAGGTATTTAGAAAATTTTGAACATTGTGTATTTATACCTCTGAGAGCATTTGGATCAAGTTGATCGTTTATACCTCTTACGACATTAAACAATTATATCATTTAGGACTGTTAGCACTGAAACTATTCAGAGCATCTTGGGCTCTTAGATCACTTGAATCATTAATAGCACCTAGCTCATTTATATCACTTGATCATTTATAGTAAGTAGATACAGCAACTAGAGCGTATAATTAGAGAACTTCATTCATAAGAATTATAGGTATTTAGAGTGTTTATTGGTATCTAGATCATTTTGAGAATTTCTAGAGCTTAAAACATTTATAGAGCTTTCATTATTTAAATTTTGATTATGTAGAGTTTTTATAGAATTTGAAGAATATCATTAATTTACAGTCTTTACAGGATTTAGAGGATGTACAGTGCATCCCATTTTGGTTGAGACAGCCAAGTATCTCGGTTGTTGTTGAAGATAGAACCTTGCGGTTTTCGCGGTCCTGTGCCATTTTTTTGTGAATCTCAAGATGTCCTGAACGGATTTTTCCTAACTTCTTTCGTTCATAAGTTGCAGGGTGTTTTTCAAAATTCACACTAATTGGACCCCCTCCATATCTACGAAGTTTCTCAGCGATAATGTCAAATTGAAAACATCCCATAGAGGATTTTATGTAGAATTCATGACGCACTCAATTTTTTTTTCGGGGTATGGTTATGGAGATACGACCCAGACTTATGATTTTTTCAATGGAACGCCCTGTATTTTATCACCTCATTAAATTCCTTATTTTTTTTCCTTCAAAATGATATATAATATATAAACATAAATTCTTCATAAACGCTCCAAAATCACTAAAACATTGATTTTTAATAGTAGACTGGATTTTTCATACAAAAAAAGTTCCAATTGAAAAAATACTACTTGTGATTTTTCCATGAAAGGAACAAGAACAATACTAACACTAATTCACTAACAAAACATAAAACGTAGGTAACTAATAGCAACAAATAAATAGTAATAAAAAGTTCATAATGTAGAATAAGCAACTAATTAAATATTTACTCATATTTCATTTCGAAATTATTCGGTAACTTATTCATTGAATTGTTCAAATTGATGTCCATTTTACCTAACACACAATTGACACAATTTCTTAATACGTCTTAGTGCATTTAAAATGATGAAAGGCCGGTTTTGTAAATTCTGGAAAACTGCCTCTGTTGTTGCACGAAGTTCTTCAATATTATTGTGCCTCTTACCGTATATTTTATTTTTCAAAAAAACCCACAAAAAAAGTCCAACACTGACAAATCAGGTGACCCTGCAGGCTACCTAATGGGCCCATTTGTTCCAATCCAATGGTCCTGAAAAGCTTCTTCTAAAAACGGCACAATCAATCTCGAATTGTGGGCAGGGGCACCGTCTTGTTGGAAGTAAATGGCATTAAGATAGGCGAGGGGAACATTCTCCAGGAATTCTGGTATTACTTCTTCTAAAATTGCCAAGTACCTATTCGCGTTGAGATATGCGGTATTTTATTGATGTCCCCAATAAGAAATAGGCTACATTAAAACCAAATCGACCCTGTGGTTGTTGCTCAAAAATTAGGTGTTGGTTTTCATCATACCAGTGCCTTGTATTTTGCCTGTTAAATAAACCGGCACTGCTTATATGGGCTTCGTCTGACCATATGACTTTACTCGCAAAATTATTGTCCCTTCGAGTTTGATTCAAAAACCAATTACAGAAATTCACACGCCTCGCTGCATCACCAGGGTATAAATCCTGGACAATATTAACTTTGTAGGGTTTCAATTTGTGTTTTTTTTAATCCTTTGTACCCGTGATCGGGGAACGCCAGTGCCATTTTCTAACAAGAAGTCTGAGGAGAGACACGGACGCTGGCTAAGACATTTATTTCATCCACTTCATTATTTTCCTTGTTATACGTCTTGGGTCGGGGTGTAGAATATGCACCATAATTTAGTAGATTATTCTTTAGTCGAAATATCGTTGCTCGACTAGGTTGACGCCGCTCTGGATATCTAACGTTTTAAAAACAATATGCCATATAATGTCTTATTGTAAATTACTAGTTTACCTGTTTAAATATAATTCTAATGCTTCGTCAACATTTTCATGGCATTGATTGAAACATTGTATGACATCATACTTTTCGTTGTTCTGAAAAAGTCTTTCAGCCATTATAAAATTTCACAAATTAACAAAATACAGGGTGTTGCATTGGAAATATCATAAGTTTGAGTCTTATCTCCATAAAGATACCCCGAAAAAATAAGTGAGTGCGACCCTGGATTCTATGTAAAATTCTCTATGGGACACGTTTTCAATTTGACATTATCGCTGAGAAACTTCTTAGATATGCAGGGGATCCAAAAAGGGTGGATTTTCAAAAACTCCCTGTACTTTATAAACGAAAGAAGTTAGGCAAAATGGATCCGGTTAGTTGTTGAGGAAATGAGGTCATTTATGTGTAGCAGGGAAAGCATGGGAGATCAGTGATCCTTGGGGTACTCCCGCGTTAATAGTAGTTTCTTTTGAAAAGAAGCCATCGACGGCAACGCGTATACGTCTTTTGTCAAGAAACCTGAATATCCAATTGATGAGCTTGGCAAACAGGCACTTGTGTCAAACCTGGTCAAAAGTCTTTGAAATATCTAAAGCTAGTACGACTGTTTCACCGAACCTTTCTAATGTGTTATTCCAGAGTTAGGTGACACACGAAAGAAGATCACCCGTTGAACGACTCTGTCTGAACCCATACTGGTGGTCGTTTAGGAGTTCATTGGACTCAAGGAACGAAATAAACAGTAAATAAAAGCAACAAAAAACACTTAATTTGGCATATTTAGCCGTTCATGTAGATCAAGATTATTTTCTTCGTCCATTCTACATGAAATAAGGAGTAAACAGAAGCATATAAAATGGGCACATATTTTTCGTTAGTTCAAAGAAAAAAATTCAAACTATTCTCGTATGCACGTTTGCAAAAGTGAGGGTTACTAAAATGCTAATTTTGGGTATTACCTGCCGATGTAAGACAGAACGTATACCTACGTCTAGAGTGTTTTCTAACTGTGGTTTCATATTAGTTGAGTCGATCGGCCTATTTCCACAGTTTTTGCCTTTTGGGCGCGATGTTTCGGAAGCGGACTCTTCCTGAGAAGGATTGTTTTCTCTTTTGAGTCGAATTCATATGTTATATAATTTTTTCCCAAGCACTTGACTGCTCTCAAATTCGAATTTTGGTACCTTTCACTTGCAAGTTTGACACTTTTACCGCTGAGCCACACACACGCGCACACACACGCCCACGCATGCGCGCACGAACACACCCTCACACCCACCCACACACACCCAGACATGATGGCTGATCTTAACGAAACTTGGCCAAAGGTTGTAAAATGAGCTAATAAGTCGATTGCAACAAATATCGAATTTGGTTGTTGCAAATTTTGTTTACCCTCTATTTTCAAAAATCATCACAGGTGGTAGCCATGTATACTCCATGCCAGCCGTGGAGGTACCACCACCCTTACCATGGGCTCCTTAGTACTGGGTCTCCGATTTTCTGAGCTCGGTAAGGGCTGCCGGTTACCTTTTCCATCATCCTTAATCTATTCTCATCCTTATTCTTCCTTCTCGCTCTCACTGTCTTCCTATCGGATTAAAAGTCCCAAATTAAAAAATAAGATGGCTGTGGTTTCTAGGGTTATAAATTCCGGATGTAAAATCCTGCCCCATTCGGATGTCCGGGAGGGCAGGGCCCAAGCGACCTCGGTCATCGAAAGTATCAACTTTCTGATTTACTACTGCAACATCCGCGGTATCAGGTGTAATCTTAATGCTATTCACCAACATCATGAACAATTACAACCTGATATTTTGTTTCTATCTGTCTAATAAAAATCATTTCTACTGTACCTAACTCCACTGTTGGTCGCAAAACCGATAGAACCATGTGGTGTTTTAGTCAGCTGGATGGAGTGATTTACGGGATTTCTTTGCAACCTTTCCATGGCGTGAATATTGTTTTAACTCGTCCTCTTCTTCGGACATCGCTTTTTCAGTATCTGAAGTCATCCTCATGGGAATGGAGTTATACATTCCCAAAAAACAGTACCGTATAGATCATTCACGTTCCCAACCCTGGCTCAATAAGGCTTGTGCAATGCAATATCTTTAAAAAATAAATGTTACATTAAATGGAAATCTAACAAATCGGTCGACAGTCATGGTGCTAGAAATATCTGCAAAAGTGCCATCACTAAAACTAAAAAGTTGTTCGAACAACGAAAATGCAATGAACTGGTTACATCTCCTTTAGGTAGTCGTGAATTTTGGTCTTTAGCTAAAGCCATTAGTAAAAATTTTGGAACATCTTCATTTCCCCCCCTGACGTCTATTGACGGATCGGTGTTTGCATCAAACTCGTGTCTCAATAATTCTGGAAAAGATGTGCCCCTAGTCAACTCTTCTTCATACGCTATGAAACCAATTCATTTTCGGTACAAGCTCTTGAAATCGATTATCAGTAGGCTTGATCTCAATAAGGCGACTGGCCCAGACGGTATCCCAGCTATTGTCTAAAAGAAATGTTCCCCCGAACTAGTACCAGTCCTATCTAAGCTCTATACGATCTCTATGTCTTCTGGGGAATTCCCTTCATCATGGAAGTTAGCAAATGTTCAACCTATTCCCAAAAACGGTGATAAGACCGATCCGTCAAACTACCGACCAATTGCCATCACTTCCATTTTGTCTAAAATCATGAAAAAAGCCATCAATCAGCAACTGCTCACGTTCCTTGAAACTAACAAAGTCCTTAGTGACCACCAATATGGTTTTAGGCAAAGTCGTTCAACAGGCGATCTTCTTTCATATGTGACCCAAGTTTGGAACAATACAGTAGAGCAGTCCGGTGAAACAGTTGTAGTCGCTTTAGATATCTCAAAGGCATTTGACCAAGTTTGGCATAAATGTTTACTTGCCAAAGTCACCTCGTTTGGGTTAAATGATACGCTCATCAACTGGCTTTCTAGTTTCCTTGATAAAAGACGAATACGTGTCATAGTTGATGGCTTTTTTTCAAAAGAAGTTAGCATTAACGCGGGCGTACCACGGGGATCCCTTATAGCGTCTATACTTTTTCTACTGTACATAAATGACCTTATTTCTTCAACAACTAACCCCATCCATTGCTTTGCTGACGATAGCACTCTTCACTGTAGTTAATCTCAGTCTACTCATAGTGATAATCCACCTTCTATGTCAAATCAAGAAATTAAAGCTGAAATGGCAAATTCAATCAACAAAGACATTCAACATATTCACGAATGGGGAAGCAATAATCTAGTTAAATTTAATGCTAACAAAACTGAGTGTTGCCTTATGTCCGCCAAAAAAGATCGATCATTTCCTGTTGTAAGTATGAATGGCTCAGCTCTTAAGTTTTCAGACTCTATTACTCTGTTGGGTATGACTGTATCTTCAAATCTCTCATGGGTTGACCATCTTCTGTCAGCCACCAAAACAGCTGCTCGTAAAATAGGCTTTTTGTACAGATCTAAGCAGTACTTTACCTCTCGACAACTCCTTCTGCTGTATAAGGCCCAAATTCAGCTTCATCTGGAACATAATTCTCACCTCTGGGTTAGTACTCCCCAATACGCTCTCGATATCGTTGATCGTATTCAAAAGAGAGCGATTAGGCTTATAAATGACCCGTCCTTAACTTCTCATATACAGTCCCTTGAACATAGAAGGATGGTTTCAGTTCCTTCTTTGTATTATCGTTATTACAACGGCTATTGTGCAGCTGAATTATATTCTTTGATACCATCTCGGGCTATCTTTGCGAGAAACACTCGGTTCGCTCATTCACATCATCAGTATGCAGTACAAATCTCCACTTGTACCAAACGGGCGCAATCCACGTTTTTCTACACGGCTTCTCTGGAATGATCTCCCTAGTTCCTGTTTTCTTCTCACTTATGATATGAGAAAATTTAAGGTAGCTGTTCATAGGCATCTATTGGCAATTCATTATCCCTCTATCCATCCTCCTAAGTGTTCCTGAGTGCTTTAGCACGATAGGCCTAATTTAGCCTGTTCAGGTCCACAATCATAAAAAAAAAACATGTTCTTAGAATAGGCCAAGAAATAACCCCTTGAATTTTTGGCACATGTTTACCTAACACACCCTGTATAATTATTACCTGAAACAATAGGTGGGTGCAAATTTGAAAATGTGACCAGTTTCATTACGCCCGATTTAAAATGGTCGTTTTTGTACCTGAGTGAATTTCTATTATTAAACAATGATTCAATAATTATACGAATTTTTTGACGGTGGGGGTTAAGTAAACAGAATCTGACCCAAAACCCCTTATACTTTTAAATGTATTACGTCCTTTTAAAACTGTGATATGTAATTTTAGTCGTAGCATGTGGTTACCAATTAATATAAATCCATTTTATTAATAACCAGATTATTTTGCAAAAGTAAGAAAGCGAAGAAATGTGGTTTTACAAGTGCAATAAACACAGATTGCTTTTATAGAAAACGATTTAAGATAACAGTGATTCCAAAATTCTCCCACATGTATCAAGTTTTTTATGAGAATTAACAGTTTGTTACTTTTACCGAGAGTTTGTGGTTGTGGTTAACGAAGAAGTCGAGTTTGGTGACAAACCACAGCGAATATTAAGCCGGATAGGATTACATTTTTTTTGTAATCTAAAAATAATCAAAAGTAGGCGCTGTTATCAGAAACATACCTCTGTACCATTAATAAACATCATTAAGTGGTGTACAAATAAGAAGTTTTTAATAAAAAAATTGTTTTTGCTTTGCCAATCCGTGGCCTTCAAGAGAAGCGTCAGGTGTTTGTCTGGTGGTTTCTGCTTTATCTGTTTGTAAGAGCAAGGAACGTGTATTAACTTGATATGAAGAAAAGTTACGGATCGTAGATATGAGAAAATGAGTAAACAAGTTTAGGTCACGGTATATGCAAAATTAGAGCTTCCTGCTAAGATTTCATGTGACTTTAATTAAACAGGAAAGTATATAATTGTAAAATCATTACGAGAAGATAATCATAGGTTTCGTGTATGTAACCTCCTTTCATTTCTATCAGGAAATTATGCTTCTTTGATAAAGGCCCTATTTTAGTTAATCTGTTAATATTAATTCCAAATTGATGAATGCACACGAAAATAAACTGATATAATAAAGCTACGTAGACACGGGATACAATACTAGCTTAGTTTCGGAGATACAGGGTGTTAAAATTCTTGAAGTTTTTTTTAATGATTGAAAAACTGTTGAAGGTACTGACTTAAAATTTTAGGCGTGGTTATTCTTTCTTAGCCATAACTCCGTTCCTTTCGATCCTATCCTGACCACACCCAACCTTAATCTCACCATGCATACATACGTAATGTATGTATGTATAATGTATGCTGGGAATCCATGATTGTGACTGAAGGAGCTTGGAAAGCTCAAACAGCCCGCCTTCCCCCTTGGGGAGGGAATGAGTAACCTGAAAAAAATTCTAATTATTGTTTCGCGAAATCTGGCCTTGAGACTGCCTCCAGTGGCGTCGCCATAGAGTATGGGAACCAAATTTTTCACCCAAATTATGTTACGCCACTGCTTGTGCGAGTAATTTTGTAATTTTTTTAATTAAATTTGATTTAGAAGAGAAAAGGTATTTTCGAATTTGTTCGTACAACGTTTACTTTTCGAGTAAAACAGTTGTTTCTACTTTATAGGATATGTTAGTAGAAGAAGAGGAATTCGGCTCCTGACGTTACCCCTATGGCCTCTTTTCGGGGTCGTTTTCAACTCTTAGATGGAATTTTCAACCCTAGATGTTAATTTTTACCCTTAATTATCACCCCTAAGGTTTCTTTTAGGGGGCCTTTTTAACCCCTAGACGGAATATTCAACCCTTGATGGAATTTTCACCCCTAATTAGTGACCTTTTGGCTGGGGGTCGGCTTCTTTTCGGGGCGAATTTCAACTCCTTGATGGAATTTTCAGCCCTTGACGGTATTTTCACCTCTAATTAAGGACTTTTTGGCAGTCCACCAAAGTGTTTAGGGTGCGGGACCGGGTGTGGGAATGGTCACGTGACATTTTAACCCCCAATTAACGCCTTTCTGGCAGTTCAACCCCTGGAGGGTAGGCAAATGTGCGCGCACGCAGTGTTCTGATTGGAGAGCATGAGGGAAGACCACGCCCTGGTTTCAGATTGGTTGCGGCCATTTTGCGAGCGTATCTTGTCGGCCATTTTGTCGGTCATTCCTGTTTTGATGTCCATTTTGTTTTGGAGGCCATTTTGTCGGCTGTGGCGGGAAAATTGATATTGCATTCTAATAAGAGGGTCCTCATACTCTCATAAGACAGGTATAGCACTTCGGAGCTTGTTCTCATGCCTTAGTCCCCTGTATAGGACCCCAGAACTTGTTTAAGGGTCTTCGCCCCTGGTCAGCTATAGATATCGGGTGGTTTTTAATTAAGTTAGCATTAAATCCCGGCGCAATTTTGTTTTTAATTATGCGTCACAATAACATTTTCTAGGATAACTTGTTTTGGAGGCCATTTTTATTTTGGGGGAAATTTGAAATTGTAGTAAGTGGAGCCATCATGCTATCTCATAAGATCCGGAACCTGTTCGCGTGTCTTAACCCTCTGTAATGGTCCCCTTGGTGAGAAATTTGAGATAGTATCGCTTTCTGGCGGCCATTTTGCAATTGTCGGGAGGGTATAGGTTCTCTGAACTTGTTCTATAGTCTTCGCTCCTTGCCAAGGCCCTGATAGTTTGTGACGTCTGCAACCGGTGTATTTTTAAAGCTAATGAACGTTTTCTGTAATCGGGGCTCAACCTAGTAGTATATTTTTAAATGTAGATTTGACTGTTTGTGACGCCATCATTTTTAAAACTAACTATTCTTTCTGTAGAGGTTGATCGGAACCACGATCAACCTAAGTAAGTGCACTTACCTACGTGCATACAGAACCCTGTAAACGTTAGACATAAGCAAATTCCGTGGGTTTTTTCCGTAAAACCTTTTAAAATAGGAAAAACAAGTTGCCCAAACAATGGTAACAACATAATAACATTTTCAAGGCCGTTTAACCTTTCACATATTCGCCTAATTAACTGACTTTCTAGAATTCCTTAGATATTTTTCGGCTTAAAACAGGAAAAACAGTAACAATGGCAACAGCGCAATTACATTTTAATGGTCCTTTCAACTTTCACATATTTATCTAATTAACTGTCCTTAGATATTTTTTATTGATAACACTTTATTATGAATTGTTTCAATCTATAAATTAATTCAAGGGTCTTTGCCCTCAAATTCCACAGTAAAGTTGGTTTTAATTATAAGTCAGAATTAAATTTTGTAGGCTAACTTGTTTTGACGGCCATCTTGAAAATTGAAATTGTATTATAGTAAGAGGTGCCCTCATACTAACTCATAAGACAGTTGCAGAACTCCTGAACTTGTTCTAGGGTCTTCGGCCCTTGACGGGAAATTTGATATTGTATTCTAATAAGAAGCCGTAATGTTAACTTCAGAGACAGGTATAGGACGCAGGGACTTGTTCCCGGGCCTTCGCCCCCCTTGTCAAAAAACAAATCAAATAATAGTCCAATAAAATCAGCCGGAGTATATCAAACAAATCACTCTCGATCAAATCAAACATCCAGATAGATCTCAATCAATCAAAGCAATTAACCAAATCAGTCAAATCAATTAATCTCAATCAAATCAAACAAGAGGCTAAGCTAACAATTCTTCATAACCTTCAGGTAACGATTCTCCCACTGTATATACCTAGCTCCTATGAGCGACCGCTTACTCTGTAGATAAGGCTAAACCAAATACTGAGAGCTGGTACTCTTCCTAAAGATGAAGATACCGGCGTGGGTAAATAGTCGACCATTCGCAAACCAATCTCAATAAATTCAATTTCAATCAACCAAATCATAATTTACAGTTTGCAAAAATCACCTTACAATTCAAAAATACTGGTTTGACTTAACTTACAACTTGCTAAAACCAACCACAATTCAAAAATACATGAGATAGCCTTCGGCATTACTGTCAATATGCAAGTATCAAATTAGCTTGTAACACTATTGCTGTGCCAAACGCAAAATCAGTCCGCTATATTATTTTTCATACAAGGAATGTCTCATCGGAAATACTTCTGGCAAAAAGGGCCCTAGATTTATAAACAAGGTTGAACGCACTATTTCGTTTTTTAAAATAGACAATTGCCTGGGTACAAATAAACAAGCTAACTTTTCATTTCCAATTTTGATAACACCCATAGGATTTGAAACTAACAACGATTTCATTTCGTTAGACAACTATAGGACTCTGTGTTTTATTGTACAAATAAACTATTAATGATAAAAATACGTTTTACAGTTGAATCAGTAAAAATACCTATACAGCAACAAATATAACCAAACTTGAAAAGGGTAAAGGTTAAAATAAAAAACGAACACTTACTAGGGTTGTATTGTCGACAATGGTATTGGGAGAACGCCTTGACACGGTAAACAGCTGCCCACAGTCACAAGACACTCACTTTAGGTGTCTTGTTTATAACTGAATAATATAAAGTACTTAATGGCTTCCAGCTATCATTAATACAAAGTAATTATTTTATGAATTTCCCCAGTTATGTAACCACAATAACAACCTCTTTAATCTGAACCTACTTTTTATATCTCATTACAAAGCGATTAATGACATGACTGCCTCCATTATTACTACTATTCCTTTTGTTAATGTGATTAATGTAATTAGTGTCACATTATGTATAGACATTGTTCGCTATTTAAGATAATTTATTTTAGTTAAGAATCATTTTAATATTATTATTAATTAATATAATTAATTAATAATAATTATTTTAATATTTTGAATTTTAAAATATTGTGTAATGTTAATAAAGATTATTTTGAAAATCATCTGGCTTTCAGTTTTTTTCAATTATTTTCATGATTTCACATCTGGGGGCGAAACTGCCGGAGGTGAAATGGTGTAGGGGCGAAACATACAGGGCGAAATGTCGGGGACTAGTAATGGGGGCTAAATGGCGGGGGCAAAACGTCATATAACCGTATCTTGTAGTAACTATGGCAACAACAATGAAACATGGTTATCAGTCAATTTTTCATTTTGGCAGTTTTTAAACCATAGTTTTGTTGTAGACAACAACGCCAATGTTATTCAGTAATGAAGAATATGGAGATATTCATTTTATCTATGGATTTTGAGATGGTAATGCTCAACAGGCAACTAGAGAATATCGAAGGCGTTAACGAAATAGGAGACAGCCAAGCTATCACGTTTTTATTGAAACAGATTGCAATTTTCCCGAAAGGGGATTGAGAGAAAATAGACAAAACGGAAATGAAGATCGAAGGAATATTTGACAAAACGAACACCCAAGAATTCTTCCAGCTTTTGATGGCGATTAAAGTTTTCGTAGGGCAGCACAGTAATTGAGATTATCAAGATCTATGTCATTCACACCCAGTCCAAAATTTCTATCCCGGTAATACATAGACGCGTTTGAATTATTGTCATTGGTTAATAAACTCTGTAGGTTAGAATCCTGAGTTCTTAAGAAAAATGTTATGGACAGATGAGGCGTCGTTTACTAGAGCTGAAGTCGTAAATCACCACAACTTACATATTTGGGCGCGTGCCCATAGTCACCGAATTCGACCCCGTTCATTCCAACATGAATTTAGTGTAAACGCTTGGTTGAGTATTATTGGTAACAATATTTGTGGTCCATACTTCTTGCCGCCCCGACTAAGTGGAGATATGTTTCGGTATTTCCACGTTCATCATGGATGTACCAAATGAAAGCTGGATACAACTAGACGCGCATTTTGGACGGGTCGTGCGGGAATGGTGGGATGATAATTATCCTGGGCGATGGATAGGTCGCTTAGGAAGCAATGACAATATCAAGTAAATATTGGAAGAGGTCCGGCGGCCTGGCCGCCAAGATCACCGGATCTCACACCTTCACATTTGTACGCCGTTGACAACGCGGGAGAAGCTTAATCAACGTATCCAACACGCTTGCACAGCTATGAGAAGAAATTATCATCAAGTGTCTGCCGATATTTTCTTTAATATTGTTAGAAACACATTGTTTTATTTTCCGGTAATAAATTCAATTTCTGTATGTTTTACATAAACAATAAACCTTGTTCATGGTATAATGTTTCTTACTCGAAAAGTAAACGTTGTACGAAAAATCCAAAGATTTCTCTTCTAAATCAAACTTATTTTCAAGAAATCATAAAATTACCTGCACAAAGCAGTGGCGTAACATAGTTTAGGTGGAAAATTTGACTCTCCTACTCTATGACGACGCCTTTCATTTTTCTAAAAGAAATAGTATTAGACGGGGTGTTAAGTTAATCCTATCTGACTGTGGAAGATAGGATTGCACCCTACACAGTAAGCTCATACACAACTCAAGTTCAATCACACTTGAAAAGAAATGTATCCAAAAGCTTAACAAAATTTTGAAGTATACGGGTCGTCGTAAACTTATTGATCACACCTGGTACATACGAATAACCCAAGTTATAAAACCTTATTTGGATGGATACTTTTTAAGTAGCCCTCGTAGACACATAACTGGCGTAAAATTTCGTACTACATAAATATTACCCTATTTAGAAATTATAAATTTTGAAATCACCACAACATTTGTTTGTTTTTAAAAAATTTAAAATGTGACGATCAGTTCTTTTCCGAATACTTTCTCTTTAAAATCGTATTTAAACATTCGCCAATATGAATGAATTGTAATATTTCAAATCTGGAATTTCTACTTAATAAAAATATCCTGTTATCAGTGTTCTGTATTTTACAGAATAATTAAATTTTGTAATCGATTTGGCTCAATGAGCAATTTCAGATCAATCATTAAACCCAAAATACTTAAAGATTAATTAACAAAAAGGTGTAACCCGTTATGTAATTTCACACAAGTTGGAAATGAAAATGTTATCACAACTCAAACAAATAAACAAGAATAAATTAATATATATATATATATATATATATATATATATATATATATATATATATATATGACCAATTTGCAAAGATAGATATGTATACAAACATTGCTTCGAGAATCACCACAAAAAAACTAATTCTTATAAATTAGAATCCCCAAACCTTATATTCTAAATATATCAAAGCAGATAACGTTTGATTATCCTTATTACTCGTATGGAATTTAAATACATAAACAATAGTGGCTCAAGATAGTCACACTTCTACCCTCTAAAGATCTAAAACTATTCCTTACAATTACATTAGGACGTGATGTCCATATGGAGGTGGTTTGCTTCAGGTAATCCTTTAATATGCACCCACATTTATCACAAAGAGAAAACAGACAACAGCCGTAATAACTAAGTAATTTGACCGTAGTGTCACACGCGATTGTGATTGTCGGTTGTTCACTCGCGCCTAACACGCATTATACCACCTGGACGATCTAATTTATTGTTTTCGCTTCAAAATAAATGTTTGTCACAAGAAATATTTACTTCCACTTGAATATTAAAACTCTTAATTGCTTTTATACAATCGATTTCGTACTGTTATGGATGGCACATGTACTACAATGAATGACAATAATGTCCACTACTATCTAGCTTACTCAACACACTTTTATTTTGTTACTTAAAGGGTTACGTTAGATCTCTTAGTTAATATCGCACGCTTCAGTACTGAATACTTGATATTTGCTGTTTTATTTTTAAATCTGCCTTAGCACTTTCCAAATTATTGAAAGAAAAACACTAAGATTTCATTTCAATTCACAATTAATCCTTTTACTCGTAAATGTTTAAATGTTACATCCCCAATATGGGTTTTTGCAGTCAACTTATATGTACTGCAGCATTAAATGTTTACAAAAAAAATAGCACTGGCCGTTTTAAGGTCTCTTACAAATTGTAAGCCCGATTTCCCTTTAGTTCGAGCTGTTTTGCTTAGCGATTCTCTTATGTCCTGACAGGTTCTCGCTTAAACACCTTCCGTCCACAATATTGTCAGAACGTCACATCGTCTTTGCTCCAAAAACACAATCAACCTATCACAAACGAGAATCCAATGCGTCTCTGTCGAGTGGATTTCCTGAAAATGAGAACAACGTAGCCATCTTGAATTCCTTTACAAATATACTTACAACTCTTCGGAAAAACCATTATTCGTACTCAAATTCACTCCGTATACGAGAACTTGACTAAACCTTTTATGAAAATTTCTCATGTTGGCGATCTCTATTTCCGCATAATTTAACAAATTCCAACACCATTTACCCTTGAACACGCATTCAATTTTATTATTGCGCAATGTTACGACATTTATACAAGCAAAAATATCCATACATATTCCTTCCTACACCTTAGTGCAATACCAACATATCATAAATTCACTTACTCACACGTCTACAACCATTTTTTGTTTTGTTTTTTGTTCGTGCAAACCCACTTCATTTACATTCAAAATACGTTCTATACGTTACCAAAAGACTGCATATACACGGTGCGTCAAAATAACTTTACAAGTTAGCGAAACCATAAAGGTTTAGAAAAAATAACCACTCCTAAAATAAAAAAAGTTTCTAAAAAAGCTTCCAAGTTTCAAGAATTTTAACACCCTGTATCTCCGAAACTAAGAGCGATATAGATAATGCTCATAAGAAGTTTTCTACTTAATTTCTTTTATGAACTCTTAAAGCTTGAAGGGTAAACTCCGGACCACCCCGTGTATTCACATAAGCTTTGCTTATAGTCAGCTATACGCAAAATTTTACTATCCTATAGTGGAACTATGCGCATTCATAAATATTACTACAGGTGGCTACACTAGGAGGAATAACAACTAGACGTATAGCACATTTGTTGCTAAAGTTTAATTTTGAGCGTACATCAATTTTTGATTGATATGTTTGTGAAAGAAAAGATTGCAACTTGTCTTGTAGTTATTATAAACCACAAAAAAATGGAGGCAATAAGAGAAAAAGGGTCACTTTGAGCCCTGGTAGATCGACATCTGTTAATAATTTGTTTAAATAATCGAAGAAAACTATGAAAATTTTCAATTACTTTTCACCTCGTGAAAAAAGCACCTACATGGCTGAAACTTTCAGTAATTATGTCTTTTATTACCGTAACTTACCATAATTTTTCCGTTAAAAATATTAATTTGTTGTCGAAACATTCTAATTATTTATATAAACGTGACAAAATCTATCATGCATATATATATATATATATATATATATATATATATATATACAGGGTGTGCAAATAGTATCGCACCAGAAGGGATTATGTAGAAACGGTTTGGCATTCAGATTTGACCTTTGGTGGGGTTAAATAATACATAAATATCCATATTTTGATATGAGTTTCATTTGACGCAATACTATTTGCAAATCCTGCATATATATATATATATATATATATATATATATATATATATATATATATATATAATATGTGTGTGTGCGTGTGTGTGCTGTGTGTGTGTGCGTGTGTGTGTGCGTGTGTGTGTGCGTGTGTGTGTGTGCGTGTGTGTGTGCGTGTGTGTGCGTGTGTGTGCGTGTGTGTGTGTGTATGCGTGTGTGTGTGCGTGTGTATGTGTGTGTGTGTGTGCTTGTTCGTGTGCGTGTGCTGGTGTGCGTGTGCGTGCTTGTGCGTGTGCGTGTGCGCATGCGTGTGCGTGTGCGTGTGCGTGTGCGTGTACGAGTGTGGGTGTGTATGTGTGCGTGCGTGCGTGTGTGTATTATAAACATTACCTTAGTTTCAGAGATACACGGTTTAAAAAAAATTATTGTACATGATTAATTTAAACGTATTACATAAATTAGCAGCACTTAATTTTTGCTGCTTAGCAGGAGTTTCATGATCTCTCGAATCTTTTTCTATTACATTCACATTTTCAGAAAAATGAATAATCAAAACTATAATCAAGGTCATATTCATCATTATCATTATAATTCTCCTCACCATCATCATCATTGTTATTTCTATTAGTAGATAACACAATATCGCAGTTTTCTCACGTTTCGCCATTACATACAGAATATAATTTTGCCGAATATTAGACTTGTGCCATTTTGCCGACAAAGTCCAAAACTCCGAACGGGATTTAGGACATTTTGCCGAATGTCCAAAACGCCAACACTATATTTTAAAGGTCAAAAACGCAGAACGTGACTAAACCGCCGACAACCATTTCGCCGGCTGCGCCCATTCTGTCGAATTTCATTGTTGGACGATTACGCCGAACGTGACCATAACTCAATGAAAGTTGAGATAAATCTACTGAAATAAAAAGTTAGGTAGGTGTCTTTCATTAACTTATGTATATATTGTAGGTAAAATATTAAAAAAATTAATAATATTCAACATCGTCTTTAACCTTACCGCCTAAAGGGAAGTTATTATCATTGGCCAATCACTTTTAAAATTGATTTGGTGTCGGAAATATCCGTTTTGAGATGCAGTCTTATTTTTTTCATCCAAATAACAAAACGATCAATGGAACTAATTTTAAATTTCAAGTACTTATTCAAAATCTAATTGTTTTAGTTTTTATTGAGGTCGGAGTATTAGGTGAGGTATGATGTCAAACTATTTGTATTATTAACAATAGAAATCGCATATTTGGAAAAGGATTTAATTGCTTTTCTAATAAAATCATTTAATGGGACATTAATCAGCCTCCTAAACGCTCTTCAATGACAAGGGGGTTTCCATTTAGTTTCTTTTGTAATGACGCTTCTTTTACCGGTTTCTTTTCAGACAGTTATTAAACCCCTACTTTTTTAAGCAACCTTCGTATGCCGCCACATTCTTGCTGCCATCTTGTTTTCGTGCTCCTCTGGCTTCTCGCCATCTGGTTTCGGCGTGCCTTTTTGGCTTTTCGTTATCTTGCTTCTGAGTGCATTTTTGGCTTAAGGTCCGAAATTCTTATTCCGTTCTCTTTTAATCCCTTTACCACTCTCTGATTTTGCTAATATGTTGTTTACGTGTGCCTTTGCAGCTTTCCGCTACCTTGTTTCTGCCATCTTGCTTCCGTGTGCCTTTTTGGCTTATATATCAAGCCGATTCGATGATTCTTCCTATTCGCAAATTTGTCGATAACTTTCTCGTCAAAGTTTTCGGTTTCGCAATTAAATTTTTTTTCAATCGAGATCATAGGCAGAGCTGTTAGGCGATCTTCGGACATGGTATTGCGGAGGTACGTCTTGATCCCTTTCAAAGTCGAGAAACATCGCTCGGCCTTTGCTGTTGTCATAGGGGTTGTTACAATAATTTCCAATAGTTTTACCGGCCGTTGATCGGTAAACGTCCCTTACTGTTCTTGATACTCAATATACTATAAAACACACGCGATTTTTCGAGCACAACGACGTAGCCGGAGTGCTCGAAATAGAGTGTTTTAAAGACCAGTTATCCGCGAGTACTTTACGCTATTTTTTTTATTGGTGCACCTTGAAATCATAAATACTAGTATTATTACTACAAAAAATGGAAATAAGAACTAATAATGTAAAGTATGTAAATAAACATTAATACTAACTGTACTTTCTCTTTTCATTTACAAATTAAGTGTTAAATAATGTTTAAATAAAGGTTTTGAATCTGTTAGTAATATTTTGTGGCGTTACAAGGTACTCCAGTCAGATCAATAATCAAAAAATTGTGACGGTTACTTTGAGCTCCTGGTCATTTTGGAAGCGCTGCCCTCCAAGCCACTTCTTCAATTCAGGAAAAAGATGAAAGTCGCTTGGCGCTAGGTCGGGATTATGTGGTGGATATTCGAAAATGTTCCATTGAAATTGCCCAAGGAGCCGTTGGGTTACTCGAGCACTGTGAGGACGGGCATTTTCATGGATTAGAACAATTCCAGAAGTCAGCATGCCTCTTCTTTTGTTTTGAATAGCTTTCCGTAAGTGTCGCAAAGTTTCACAATAAGAATCTGCAGTAATCGTTGTCCCCGGTTGCATAAACTCCACAAGCAATACACCTTTTTGGTCTCAAAAAATAGTTGCATTCATTGTTGTGATTGTCGTTGCGTTTCGGGCGTGTCATATTGAACCCAAGTCTCATCACCTGTCACAATGGATCTCAAAAATCTCCTCCATCAGTATTATAACGATTAAGAAGCGCCAAAGCTGAGGCCATTCTACGAGTTATGTGGTTGTCAGTCAACATCTTTGAAACCCAGCGAGCACAAGGTTTTGTGTAGTGCAACCGTTGAGTAACTATAGAGTACAGGGAAGATCTTGAATTTTCCGGAAATTTCATCGATAATTCACTTATGGCGGACCTTCGATTTTTCTTTACCACTTGGTCTACTTGTTGAACAAGGTCGTCTGTAGCGACAGACTTGCGTCCTTATCCTCCCCCTTCATCATGCACATCAGTTCGGTCATCTTTAAACTTTCGACACCATTCACGAACGGCACCATCACAATAAAGCTTGTCTCCATACATTCGACTCATTCTTCGATAAATTTCCGCTGCACTATTCCCTTCTGCCTTCAATAAACCAATAACATTTCGCAATTCGCACTTGGCGGAAGAATCAATAGAGACAGTCATGTTTGCGTGACTGCAGCCCAACAAGAAATGGCGCGTTGGACTCGGCAATTGACAGAGCATGTGGAGGGGACGTGCGCAGTTGCCTACTACGGACACCAGCTAGCAGCCGCATTTTTGGCCTTCATACTGTGCGATCGGAGGTTGAAAAACAGCCCTCACAATTTGGCTTTTTGTTTTAAATACAAGGCATTGGACAGGACCTACATTAATATTTGAAAATGCATCTTAAAACACTTAAGCAAAAAGGAAACTTCTAATTTTTGTTACGGAGTCGAATTAAAGTGTTGGAGAACATGTAAAACATGAAATCAAAAAATTTCGGTTTCATTTTTGCATTGTACTTAGAGTTGTACAATCCGTTAGTACTTTTATAGTATATATGTATGTCTACGGAATGTTGAGTGGAGACGCTCAAGTTGCTGCCGTCAGTAAAGCAATGGACCGCGCTAGTCGTTCAAGAAATAAGATCATTTGTGTATAACAGAAAAAGTGTAGGCGCCCCACATGATCCCTGTGGCACGCCGCGTTAATGCCAACTTCCGTTGAAAAAAAGCCATCAACTATGACCCGTATTCGTCTTTTTTCAAGGAAACCAGAAACTCAATTGATGAGCATATCATTTAACTCAAACTAGGTGAGCAAGTAAGCACCTATGTCAATCCCGGTCAAATGCTCTTGAGATATCCAAAGCGACTACAACGGTTTCACCGAATTATTCCAATGTATTGCTCCAAACTTGGGTCACATATGAAAGAAGATCACCTGTTGAACGATTGTGCCCAAAACCATCCTGGTGGCCACTAAGGGCATTTCCAGTTTCAAGGAGTTACTAATTGATGGCTTTATACATGATTTTGGACAAAATGGAAGTGATGGAAATTGGTCGGAAGATCGGTCTTATCGCCTTTTTTGGGAATAGGTTGAACTGTTGGTAACCTCCATGATCGAATAGAGCTTAGATAGGACCGGTACTAGTTCGGGGGGCATCTCCTTAAGACGATAGCTGGAATACTGTCTGGACCAGTCGCCTTAATGAGATCAAGCCCACTGATTGGTTCTAGGAGCTTGTACCGTAAGAAGAGGTGACTAGGCATACAACTTTTCCAGAATCACCAAAACACGAGTTTGATGCAAACAAATCCACTAAAGATTGGCTTTATCTACAGAATCAGCAACCACACTTTAATTTTTGCCATTTTTAGAACATGTTGCATCATCACAAGTCTCATTGAACCAGGGTTGGGAACGAGAATGACCTATATGATTTTTTTTTTAATGTATAACTCCATGCCCATGAGAATGACTTCGGGTACTGAAAGAGCAATGTGCACAGGTGAGGACTTAAAACAATATTTACACCATGGAAAGGTTGCAATGAAATCGAATAAATTACTCCATTTAGCTGACTTAAAACACGACAAGGTTCTATCAGAGTTGAGGAATTTGGATTGATGTAAGAAAAAGATCCAGAAGATGTGTAGTATGTTAGGGTTATCAGGAATTCAGAAATCACCCGCGTAAAATCACACGAAATAGCAAATGTGTCTGCACCAAGACCAGCAGGATTAGTAGTAGATGAATATTGGAGCCAATTAGAGTTATAGACTTCCAAAATTGGGACATAACAAAATAGAAACCGAGACAGAAGGTAGTCATTTTCAAACAAAGGTAATCGAAGAAGTCTCGAAAGTTAGTGTCATTAGGAGACCTTTAAATGCAACAGCAGAACTTCATAAATTTAGGACCAGAATGTTTAAACCACATCACATCGAATTATTTATTCTTCAAAGAAGAAATCATCTTGCAAGTGATACTTTTCTTAATGTAGACACACACTCCACCTTTGTATTGAAAGTTAGAGCGAATATTGTATTGGGGAAATTGCAAGTCAGGTGAATGGGAGATTTCATAGCAGACCCGTTTTTCAGATGGAAACGGAAGGGCAGGTTGTAATTGCTGTTGGTGAAGAACATCAAGGTTAGACCTAATATTGCGGATGTTGCAACAATAGAAAGTGAGTATTTTCGATGACCGAGGCCTCTTGGGCCGTACCCTCCCGGACATCTCACCGGGGCAGGATTCCACGTCCGGCATTTATTACCCTAGAAAACACAGCCATCCTTCCTTTTTAATTTTGGACTTTCAATCAATCAAGGAAGACAGTGAGGGCGAGAGGAAGAACAGGATGAGAATAGATTAAGGATAAGGAAAATGACGGCCGGAGCCCATGGTAAGGTTGGAGGTACCTCCCCGGCTGGCATGGGGCAGTCTTTCTCGCTTATTTCAAAATGACAGAAGAAAAGTAAGAGTGCCATTATGCTTATGTCATAGTACACAAGTATTGTTGAAGTCGGTGAAATGGTCACATTCGACGTTTTAAACCAAATGTGGAGCCAGCATTTTGGAAATTCGGCGGAATGTCAAGCTCCCGGACGGCCTTCTCTTTGTATCCATATTGAAAATAACGGAACTAGCCGATACTAGAAAGTTGGGCCCGGTTCTTCGCAATTTCGAATAATCCGTTTTGCGTTTATTTGTAACACATTTTGTATTTGAATGCATTCATTCTTATCTTTAGTATATTTAGGAGAGAAAACATCTCCAGAAACTACTTAAAGGTAACGGTGTTGTAATATTCCCATTTTTTTTAAGTGGTAAACTAGTTCATAGAGTTGCTTTAAGACTATGATAATGCACAATTTTTAATTAGTACCTTGAATCTCAAGGAAGTGCAACTAATTAAATTAAACGTTCAGTTATGTATTTAAAATTCTTTTTGTTGATAAAAAATATAGGAAACTAATTAATATATACAGATACGGTCGTAGACGTTTCAATTTTGATTAGCATATTAAATAAGAAATTAATTACTTTCTGTATATGGAAGTACATTTTAGGTTCCGAAATGTGTTTTTTACCAATACGGTCAGACGATCACGACGAGGATGTTGTCGTGTACACACTGGGTTCGTGTAATTGCCATAATAGTACTTTGTACACAGACGGGTTCACAGTTTTCACACGCACAGACAGGTTAAAAGCAAATCACAGATGTATGTATAAAAGTGTGGGAACCCTTTAGGAAAAAAAAGATCATTGAACGTATTTATGTGTGTGCATTTTGAAGAGGAAGTTAGGAAAACGAACTAGGTGTACGTTCCCAGTTGGCTTAATCAACTTTTCACCACGATGTTCCGTTTTTAAGTTCCGCTATATTATAACCCGCATTTGATAACGGTTTCCGTAAAAATGTTGTTTATTGTTATCTTTAACAGTACAGTGATAAAGTAACATGCTCGATTTCAAACTTTATTTATAATGAATAGTCATGTTCTTGAAAATCAGAATAAGGTCAAGCAAGACAAGCGCTAGAACCGCTTTTTGTAGAGGTTGTAAAAAATTAACCTTCACTAATTAAAAATTTATTACGTATTGTTATTAAATTCTTGTTTTATGCTTTGTTGGCGTAAACAAGAAATTAACTTACGCCATATTTAATATTATTCAGTCGTTTCACAATCACAACAGGATCTTAGGTATTTACCAAAACGAAAGCAAATTTTCTTTATTGTTCTCATATTTATAGTTTATGCCAAAATCTAATGTTCACCTAATCAAAATACTTATCTTTTGGGTTTTTACATCGTGTATTTTTCTATTTATATTTTATATAAATTTATACATTTCGATAACAATTACAGTTATCGTCTTCAGTAAATGGTAATTACTTGAGATGTTAAAATAAATTTATGAAATATGAAAACACAAATATAAACCTGCTATTAATGTAACAGTTTGATAAACGTATAACTATGGAATCTAAATTTCGTGAGAATTGCTAGATACTGAATACATAAAATATTATTAATCTACCTTGAAGGTGACAAATCAGAACGTCTGATAGTCGAAGGTTAACAGCGATGTTATAATCAAAGAGCAAATTTAACAAAATTTAATCGAATAATAATGGAAGTGTAAAGTTGTGGAAAACTTTAATTTGAAATTGATAAAAGCATTGCCAAATAGAAAATTGACATACCAATTAAAGAAATGGTATAGTATAGTATAGTATAGAATAGCTAGATCATATTGTTAAACTGCTTTGTGGATGACAAATCAGAACACCTTCTAACGATCGAAGGCTAACAGTGAAAACTGTCATTGATCAAAGAACACATTAACAAAATTTTATCAAATTATAATGTAGGTGTAAAGTTGTAAATAACTTTAATTGGATATTGATAAAAGCATTCACAAATGGAAACCTGACATACCAATTATAGAGTTTGTCAAATCTAACAAAGAAATAGTTATTTTTTAAAAATTGTAATTGTTATTGCACAGTGAAATCACATTATGTACGTTCAATATGATTTTTAATTTTAAATATGTATGTTAAATTATCATTGTAATGTGATAACTTAACACATCTAATTGGTAAATGATTTACTTCAAAGTCAAGGAAAAACAGCAAAAAAACCTGGACATACGAAAAGCTATTGTGCCTTTTTTTAATATTAAGATGCCAAAACCTATTTACACGGAGATTTTCTGCTTACTTATTGAAGTTCCGAGGTAGTGTGAAACCCTGCGTAAGTTATCCCGAACCAAATTTAAAAACACGCTGCTCCGCTTGCCTCCTCTCTCGTATTACCTATATTAAGATGTTGGAGTCGTCCCCGAGGCGGCGACTCCCTCATCTGTACTCGGGCTATTTCCTCGCCCTTTAATTAAGGACACCGCAGGTGCCTGTGTACGGGCTATTCCGGTACCCGCCCTAAATCGTATTTTCTAAGATGCGGCAATCGCATCTGTTCGTAAGCTAATCCTACCCCCGTTCCTACCTTCTTATCTTTAACTAAGCTACCTAGTGGCAGCTGTCCACCGGATAATCCTGCGGCCGCCTATTCCTAATTTAAGAATTACTCTAAACCTTCTCAAATGCAGGTTGTGAAGCGGGCTGCCCGCTTCCCGCCCTTAGGTTCCTTATCTAAAGGCGTCACATGACACCTGTACGCGCCCTAACACCGCGCCCTTTCCCTAAATTTCTTAACTAAGACCCCAAAGTGAGTCCGAGCGGCGGCTACTCCGACGCCCCGTGCCTATTTTTTAAATCTACCTTACGAAATATTTAAGAATCCTGGGCTTCCGGGCGTAGCCGGCGGCCCAGTCATCTGTGCACGAGTGATGCTCGTGCCCTCTATTTAAATTAATATTAAGTATTTATTCTAAGTAAGTCGCCCTTGTTCCACGTAGTGGTGAGGGGCGGCTGTACGCGAGCGCAATAATGGGGTCATAAGAACATTCCTTCCAAAAATGTATAAAACGATATCTACTTACACTATTTATGATGTGGTGGATATGTAATTAATAAAGTGTAGCACCGACCTTCTCCTTATGCGTTTTATTGATATAATTATTAGCATTTAAAATGGCTATAAAATAGAAGCTGAAGCTGCCGAGGTTCCATGCCAAATCGGTCAACATCTCTACATGAGAAATTTTGTTCATTCCATGCCATCCGACATCGTAGAACGCAGTCGCATCTTAACACGACGCATCGAACTGAAGTTCCATAGTACCATACGCATCGATCGGAATAATAAGGTTTCAGTGATTGTGCCAAAAAACTCGGATTATAACAAATCCGAAACTACACCAGATGCATTCCATTGAAAAAGCCATGTTTAGATTCAGCCATGATGTTGTCCAACACCAAGCGATTTATTGCAAAGTCGTACTAAAAGTTACGTGAATGTTCATTTGAAGTATTAAATTGTTAATCAATTGCATCAAGATATGGGATATAAAGTTCCTGCAATCTCTACACCAGCTTTGTGATCCGTCACTGTATATCCATTCACAATTCATTAAATGTTTCCATGTCATTTCCACAGTGAATGCAAAATGTGCTTCTCAATAATTGATCTGACCATTTCAACCCCATGAAATGGTAATAGCAACTGCTTGCCTTCGTACATGCTGACGTGCATGCTCGCGCAAGATGGCAGCATTTTCGGCTAAAAGGCGTATGCTATTGTGTTTCAAAGAACAATGGGAGATTGGCAACGCGTTTCGCGCTGTCTCGGATAAAAAGTAATTGATGTTGTCTTACCGCATGCGCTTCTAACCGTATAACCTTCATTCACACAGTTGCGGACATGTATACCGCAATGATAATACACCACTTTAAGGAACTGGTCAACAACTCGCTTCTGAGTGCACTCAATTTTTCCCTCCATTGTTCTGCATCTGTCTATCCTTGGTGAAAGCAATTTGACATGTGCAACGTCCAAATGTGCAAATCCCAAACTGTTCTCCTTGACTACATCTCACAAAAGTATCGGACACTAATTGAAAGCTTTGTAGTGTCCTCATTATTCAGCACGTCCAGTGGCTTTTTGTTTAGTGATTTGTTTATGTTGAGAAAACTGCACGCGCTATTTGTCGATTACAGATGCCACGTATTGGTTCGATAGTTGCGTCATTTTACATTTTAAAAAATGCGGATTTGAACACATAATGGTACTGTAGCCAAGGATAATATTGAATCCATTGTCGTCGAAATGTACGAACACCAAATGTCGTTTTTAAATACGTCATCAGCTCCAGACCAGTTGTAAGACACCGAAAGAATATTCAATTTGCCTGAATCCAATGGTGCTCCCTGGATTTAATAAGCGACATCGAATTCTTGCGGTGTTGTTCCAAACTGTAGTTCTTCTTTTCGGAGCAGCATCCAAAGATCCGTGTGAAGGTTTGCTGTCAATGTGAGTTCGATTGATGAAAAACGGATCTGCAGATTTAACAGCCTGTTGTTCCTTTCATTTGAAAAGTTCGTATATACTAATAGCCGATATTTGAAACGGTATCATAGAATAGAATAGTAACAGGACCAAATAATTAGAGAGCAACTGCAGTTACACTTCACAGAATACGTATAAAGGTACCAGAAAGGCACCTCGCTTTAACCACCCACCTGTAAGACAGAAATACCCTTCCAAAATGTAGGAAGCATATAAATATATGGACCAGGGCATTCGCAATATATTCTACTTGACTCAAAAATTGTCATGATCACATTAGTGGTCCCATAAAATTATTTGTGTATCTATCAAATGTAAAGCTAACTGATATCCAGATATATGCAAACATGCTCTCGTACTACCACTGCCTAGGGTACTCCATAATATTTTACGGGTTTGTGGTAAATTGGTGTCTTCCCCATACTGTAAAATTTAATAGAAAAAGTAATGTGCAGTTAGCTGCAACATTTAGTCGATTTCGATATATTATTTATTATTTTAGTGCAAGCATGTATGTATGTATGTATGTATGTATGTATGTATGTGTATGTATGTATGTATCGTATGTACGTATGTACGTATGTACGTATGTACGTATGTACGTATGTACGTATGTACGTATGTACGTATGTACGTATGTACGTATGTACGTATGTACGTATGTACGTATGTACGTACGTACGTATGTACGTATGTACGTATGTACGTATGTACGTATGTACGTATGTACGTATGTACGTATGTACGTATGCGATGTACGTATGTACGTATGGGTACGTATGTACGTATGTACGTATGTACGTATGTACGTATGCGATGTACGTATGTACGTATGTACGTATGTACGTATGTACGTATGTACGTATGTACGTATGTACGTATGCGATGTACGTATGTACGTATGTACGTATGTACGATGTACGTATGTACGAATGTACGTATGAACGTATGTACGTAAGTACGTATGTACGTATGTACGTATGTACGTATGTACGTATGTACGTATGTACGTATGTACGTATGTACGTATGTACGTATGTACGTATGTACGTATGTACGGATGTACGTATGTACGTATGTACGTATGTACGTATGTACGTATGTACGTATGTACGTATGTACGTATGTACGTATGCACGTATGTACGTATGTACGTATGTACGTATGTACGTCATGTACGTATGTACGTGTACGTATGTACGTAGTAGTACGTAGTACGTATGTACGTATGTACGTATGCACGTATGTACACGTATGTACGTATGTACGTATGTACGTATGTACGTATGTACGTATGTACGTATGTACGTATGTACGTATGTACGTATGTACGTATGTACGTATGTACGTATGTACGTATGTACGTATGTACGTATGTACGTATGTACGTATGTACGTATGTACGTATGTACGTATGTACGTATGTACGTATGTACGTATGTACGTATGTAGTTTTACGTAATGTAGCACTTCGTATGTTGTTGTTTATGTTACGTTATGTACTGTTATTCTGAGTACGATATGTACGTATGTACGTATGTACTTGTGTATGCTTAATAAATATAGTATGTACGTATGTACGTATGTACGTATGTACGTATGTACGTATGTACGTATGTACGTATGTACGATATGTACGTATGTACGTATGTACGTATGTACGTATGTACATAATGTAAATGTATTCGTATGTACGTATGTACGTATTGTTACGTATTGTTTACTGTACTTGTATTTTGTACGTATGTTATTTTGTCTGATGTATTTTGTATATATGACATATGTCGATGTATCACTATATGTATATGATATATATATATGATATATATATATATATATATATATAAATAAATGAAATAATATGTACGTATGTACGTATGTACGTATGTACGATGTATGTACGTATGCTATGTACGTATGTTTTACGTATGTACGATACGTACAGTATGTATCGTTATGTACTATGTAGTATGTACGTATGTACGTATGTACGATATGTACGTATGTACGTATGTCGTATGTACAGATATGTACGTATGTACATGACTATGTCGTATGTACGATGATATGTTTAACTGTAATCAGCTACGATTAACAACCTTGATATATATATATATATATATATATATATATATATATATATATATATATATATCGAGGTCGACCGCTGATATATGATAGCCTAGCTGTTGGAACGCGTTCGGTGTTTTCTATGTTTGTATGGTACATTTTGTTTGTTACAAATTACAGTTCAATGTCTAGATTATTCGAAAATTAAGATGCTGCTTCATTGTTTTAACTGTATCCACGATCGTAAGTTACTATCTTATTTTAATTTATATGTATTATTAACGCATAACATCTTGTAGATTGGTTGACAAAGGTAATAAATTTACTGAAAGCTTCCTTGAACAAAGGATCATTTCTTTATTTTAAACTAGCCCCACAACCTTGGCTGCTACCCACTAAATTTTTCTGATTGTTTTTAACTTAATCAGCCACGATTAACAACCTTGATTATATATATATATATATATATATATATATATATATATATATATAATCCCGAGGTCGACCGCTGATTATGATAGCCTAGCTGTTGGAACGCGTTCGGTGTTTTCTATGTTTGTATGGTACATTTTGTTTGTTACAAATCCTCCCACAGTTCCAGTGTTCTAGATTTTTCGCAAATATCTATTTTCCGTTAGATTTTCATCGAAAATTTTGTGCATAAAGCGGTGTAAAGTAAAACACCGTAAAATTCGACGTTCTCCCATAATATCGGGACCACTTTTTTTAACGAAATTGAGCTCTGATTACAAGTTTTAGAGATGGCGGAAACAAAATGATGTATTGCAAAGTATATTTGTACCACTTTTGTGACGTTGGACCGTATAAGGTCATAGTGATTTACGTATTGTGGGTTGTGTAGCTTGGTTTGTCTTTAATTTTATGTAATAGTTATATATCAGCGTGACTAACTTAATGGGGTCTAAACACTTATGTCTTATACATTTAGCCAAATTTAAACATCTGTTATGTATGCCTAAACAAGTCCTAAAATTGGTAAAGTGTTCAGAATATTATGTTTACCTTTACAAAGATTCTTAGAAGACAATCTTTCCAACGTTTTAGTAAAACTTGTCTACACTTATTCCAAATCAACACCTTTTTGGAGGAAATCCGCCAGGTGTGAAAGAAAAAGTTGAAAACAGACGTGAGGTACTGATAGAGATATGGTATTACATATGAGTCTGGCGTGGCAAACCTTGTCGAAGACTTGTTTAATGCTTAGGAAAACTGCGAAGTAACAGTTTCTGTGGTTCAGTACTTTGAATGTTTTTGTATGGGGGTCTTGATATGCCTGATATGGTTTCTATAATCATTTGGTACAAGTATGCCACGATATATTGAGTGCAATATACCCACCACGCTATGATCCAATGAAAATGCACTAAAGGCAGGTCTAAAATCTGTTGTGAGTAATAATATATCGAAATCGACTAAATGTTGCAGCTAACTGCACATTACTTTTTCTATTAAATTTTACAGTATGGGGAAGACCCCAATTTACCACAAACCCGTAAAATAAAAAAAAGTAGAATATATTGCGAATGCCCTGGTCCATATATTTATATGCTTCCTACATTTTGGAAGGGCATTTCTCTTTTACAGGTAGGTGGTTAAAGCGAGGTGCGTTTTTGGTACCTTTATACGTATTCTGTGAAGTGTAACTGCAGTTGCTCTCTAATTATTTGGTCCTGGTACTATTCTATTCTATGATACCGTTTCAAATATCGGCTATTAGTATATACGAACTTTTCAAATGAAAGGAACAACAGGCTGTTAAATCTGCAGATCCGTTTTTCATCAATCGAACTCACATTGACAGCAAACCTTCACACGGATCTTTGGATTCTGCTCCGAAAAGAAGAACTGCAGATTGGAACAGTACCGCAAGAATTCGATGTCGCTTATTAAATCCAGGGAGCACCATTGGATTCAGGCAAATTGAATATTCTTTCGGTGTCTTACAACTGGTCTGGAGCTGATGACGTATTTAAAAACGACATTTGGTGTTCGTACATTTCGACGACAATGGATTCAATATTATCCTTGGCTACAGTACCATTATGTGTTCAAATCCGCATTTTGTAAAATGTAGAATGACGCAACTATCGAACCAATACGTGGCATCTGTAATCGACAAATAGCGCGTGCAGTTTTCTCAACATAAACAAATCACTAAACAAAAAGCCACTGGACGTGCTGAATAATGAGGACACTACAAAGCTCGTGGAAGAAAACCGAATGAAACTGGAACCAGTTGTAAAAGCGATTCGAGGTAAATATGACGAATCTTCAAATTTCCGGGATATAAACTATAGGTGAGAAGACGCCGCTGGTGACGGCACTTTTAACAAATGTATTGGATTTTCTGTACTGACGTTCAAGGAGCACAGCAGCTTTCAATTAGTGTCCGATACTTTTGTGAGATGTAGTCAAGGAGAACATTTTGGGATTTGCACATTTGGACGTTGCATATATCAAATTGCTTTCACCAAGGATAGACAGATGCAGAACAATGGAGGAAAAAATTACGTGCACTCAGAAGCGAGTTGTTGACCAGTTCTTTAAAGTGGTGTATTACCATTGCGGTATACATGTCCGCAACTGTGTGAATGAAGGTTATACGGTTAGAAGCGCATGCGGTAAGACAACATCAATTACTTTTTTATCCGAGATAGCGCGAAACGCGTTGCCAACCTCCCATTGTTTTTTGAAACACTATGGGCTATGAAACATAAGAGCATACGCCTTTTAGCTGAAAATGCTGCCACCTTGCGCGAGCATGCACGTCAGCATGTACGAAGTCAAGCTTCATTGTTACCCTGAGTACAATCAGAACATTTTCAAGTCGTCTGAAACCAGTTGCTATTACCATTTCAAGGGGTTGAAATGGTCAGATCAATTATTGAGAAGCACATTTTGCATTCACTTTGGAAATGACACGGAAACATTTAATGAATTGTGGATGGATATAACAGTGACGGAAGACAAAGCTGGTGTAGAGATTTTTCGCAAAAGATTCGTCAACAAGCAAACTACCCAAGCGATAATGTTGAAGAATGCTATTGCAGGGAACTTTATATCCCATATCTTGATGCAATTGATGAACAATTTAATAGTTCAAATGAACATTCACGTAACGACTTTGCAATAAATCGCTTGGTGTTGGACAACATCAACGCTGAATCTAAACATGACTTTTTCAGTGAAATGCACCTGGTGTAGTTTCGGATTAGCTATCATCCGAGTTTTTTGACACAATCACTGAAACCTTATTATTCCGATCGATGCGTATGGTACTATGGAACTTCAGTTCGATGCGTCGTATTAAGATGCGACTGCGTTGTACGATGTCGGATGGCATGGAATGAACAAAATTTCTCATGTAGAGATGTTGACCGATTTGGCATGGAATCTCGGCAGCTTCAGCTTCTATTTTATAGCCATTTTAAATGCGATTAATTATATCAATAAAACGCATAAGGAGAAGGTCGGTGCTACACTTTATTAATTACATATCCGCCACATCATAAATAATGTAAGTAGATATCGCTTTATACATTTTTGGAAGGAATGTTCTTATGACCCCATTATTGCGCTCGCGTACAGCCGCCCCTCACCACTACGTGAAACAAGGGCGACTTACTTAGAATAAATACTTAATATTAATTTAAATAGAGGGCACGAGTATCACTCGTGCACAGATGACTGGGCCGCCGGCTACGCCCGTAAGCCCAGGATTCTTAAATAGTTCGTAAGGTAGATTTAAAAAATAGGCACGGGGCGTCGGAGTAGCCGCCGCTCGGACTCACTTTGGGGTCTTAGTTAAGAAATTTAGGGAAAGGGCCCGGTGTTAGGCCGCGTACAGGTGTCATGTGACGCCTTTAGATAAGGAACCTAAGGGCGGGAAGCGGACAGCCCGCTTCACAACCTGCATTTGAGAAGGTTTAGAGTAATTCTTAAATTAGGAATAGCGGCCGCAGGATTATCCGGTGGACAGCTGCCACTAGGTAGCTTAGTTAAAGATAAGAAGGTAGGAACGGGCGTAGGATTAGCTTACGCACAGATTCGATTGCCGCATCTTAGAAAATACGATTTAGGGCGGGTACCGGAATAGCCCGTACACAGGCACCTGCGGTGTCCTTAATTAAAGGACGAGGAAATAGCCCGAGTACAGATGAGGGAGGCGCCTCTTCGGGGACGACTTCAACATCTTAATATAGGTAATACGAGGGAGGAGGCAAGCGGAGCAGCGTGTTTAATGTTTAAATTTGGCTAAATGTATAAGACATAAGTGTTTAGGCCCCATTGAATTAGTCACGCTAATATATAACTATTACGTAAAATTAAAGACAAACCAAGCTACACAACCCACAATACGTAAATCACTCTGACCTTATACGGCCCAACGTCACGAAAGTGGCACAAATATACTTTGCAATACATCATTTTGTTTCCGCCATCTCTAAAACTTGTAATTAGAGCTCAATTTCGTTAAAAAAAGTGGTCCCGATATTATGGGAGAACGTCGAACTTTACGGTGTTTTACTTTACACCGTTTTATGGACAAAATTTTCGATGAAAATCTAACGGAAAATAGATATTTGCGAAAAATCTAGAACACTGGAACTGTGGGAGGATTTGTAACAAACAAAATGTACCATACAAACATAGAAAACACCGAACGCGTTCCAATAGCTAGGCTATCATAATCAGCGGTCCACCTCGGGACTTATTATATATACATATATATATATATATATATATATATATATATATATATATATATATATATATATATCAAGTTCGTGCTTATTTACTAACATGTTTGATTAACGACACCTTATCTACTACACGGTTTTTATCAAACATATGGAGGGCTACGGCAGACTTATCCAAACGTTTGTATTTTATCTGACTAAATGTTCTTTAAAGTAAATTTTGACAGTTCGTTCAGTTTGCCTCATATATATTTGTTCACAATTTGTCCAATTAATTTTATTAAGTTCCCGACCTATCCTGCTTATCCACTTGATCTTTTGGATTGCCTAAAAGAGTTTGCAAACTATTCTCTTAAGTAGTGACTGTTATCAAACTAAGAGGAAAATTAAGCAATCTATGAACTTCATAGATTGCTTAATTTACCTCTTTCTGTTCAAGATTATAATAAAGAATTGCGAACTATTAAAGAAATTGCTACATAAAACGGGTTCTCAGATGAAGTGGTTATGAATATAGTTATTAAACAAACACATAGGATGAGGGTTAAGAACGTAACTACATTAGGTAATGCTAGAGAACAAATAGAAACAAAGTATGTAAAATTAGCAAACTATCCTGTTTATACAAAAGGTCTATCTAAAATCCTTTCTAAAATTAACTTGTAAACAGTCACTACTTCAGATAATACTTTGCAAACTCTTTTAGGTAATCCAAAAAATAAAGTAAATGAGCAGGATACGTCGGGAATTTATAAAATTAATTGTACAAATTGTGAACAAATAAATATATGTGGTCAAACTACGTACTATCAAAATTCTCTTTAAAGAACATTTAGCTCACATAAAATACAAACTTTTGAACAAGACTGCCGAAGCCCTACATATGTTTGATAAAAATTACATGGTAGAAAAGGAAATCAAACATGTTAGTAGTAAGCACGAACTTAACTGTTATGAAAGTGTAGAGATCTTCCAAAACAGACAAATTCTAATGAATAATGACGACCAAGGACCTTTAGGCTACTCAGAACTCATTAAACTTTCATAATATATATATATATATATATATATATATATATATTAAAAATTTAATTCGTCCCAGTCGCCCGTTGATGATGATAGCTTAGCTATAGAAACGCGTTCCGTGTTTTTATTTTTGTGTAGTAGGTGGGTGGAACAAATCATTCCTGCTATTAGGAATCAGGTGATGAAGCTCGTCAGAAAATATTATTTCGAATAATAGCCACATTGCTTGGCCAGCGAGCCAGATAGGGTTACAAGATGTTTTAACGAACAACAGAAACACGTTAAAAAGAGTTAGGGAGACCAGGGCTAGTTAGTGCAGGGACAAGTTGGCGCACTGCTATTTCCAATTAAACCGTGGATCTGACAACATTGGTATAATGGATGGTTTTAATGTACGTGACAAAAGACACACTTACAGGACGTTTCCATGTTCTTAGTGCTGTGTGGGCGATGTTTGTTTACACACCTGAATTTTTACCTTATTGATCTATTTGCATTTTCGTTTAATCTACCAATGGTAGGTACTCGCGAAAACATTAATTTAAAGATTGGAATGTCTAGTTTATGGGACAGGCTTAAATTTTGGTGCAAATGTCAGTGTTGTTCAAGAAAAAAAAAAATCCACAAAAATTCAATGGGGTTAGTTGAGGCACTTTTTCTGGGGTAAGTTGGTGCAGTATTTTTTTGGTATAAATATAATTTCAATGTCTGTTTTTATGATTTATAAGCAAAAGAATAAAAATCATGAGAGTAAGCGAAACGAGGATCTACACAACACATACAATGTTACTAGCGGCATAAGAGCTTAAAAGTAATAAGAAACCTATATGAGCAACAACCAGAGATTGCGACATTCCAAAAGCTTCTTTAAGACGATTTTTAAAAAAATTTACTGATGAGGAGGTGCATGGAACTAATGATCTTCCTACAACAAATATAGGATATGCAAAACAGAGACAGATTTTTTCGAGCATCAAGAAGAATTGTTAGCAGAGTATCTATTACAAGTAGCAGATATCTGTTACGGGCTCAGTCCAAAAAAGCAGTGAGAGTGTTCGTTTGAATATGGTATGAGCCTCCTGGATCGAGAAAGACCTAGCACACGAAGATTGGTTTACTGCATTTATGAAACGACACAAAACGCTTTCCATTAGAACTCAAGAAGCCACCAGCTTGGTAACAGTGTTAAGTTTCAATAATGAAAATGTGGAAAATCTTACACAAATTTACTAAAGATAATAAACCGTCTGCAATTTGGACCAGAATACATCTTTAATATGGATGAAACAGGAATCACAACTGTGTTAACACCCGATTGGGCCAGAAGAGGATTCAAGCAAATCGGAAGGATTACTTCGCAAAAACGAGGAACAGCATCTCTCGTTATTTTATCTTTTCAGATCCACATGGTTTTAAGCGGTGCTACTGGTTGTGTTGGGAACGCTAGTCCTTTTGGGAACATATTTTGAAATGGTCAAAGCACTTCGTAAAACATGTCCGACCGTCAAATAAACGGCCTGTGTTATTGGTTTTAGATAATCACGGTTCCCACCTGATCTCTGCAGGCTTGGACTATCTCAAGAAAAACGGGGTCACTGTTCTTTCATATCCACCACCGTGTTCACATAAGTTGAAGCCACTTGGTGGGTCGATACCAAAAAGTCTAGATAACTGCTTTATCCTTGGCCATTACACCAAACAATATTTGTCCCTTTTATCGGGATGTATTTCTGATGAGGAGTTTCTACCTTCATATTCTACGATCGCAATAAACCCAATTATGTTGACTTAGGTAATGTTCAAAGAGAAGAACGTCGAGATCCGAAGGTTTCCCAATCGTCATAAACTAAAATGCAAGAGTCTCAGGAACATGATATTACTCAACAAGCCCAACGAGTTTTAGGAGTTGGTGAAAATGAATTTCAGGAAGTATGTCCGGGGCCTTCATGTAAAATTTTAGGAGAAATAAATAATTCCAGAAAAAACGAAACAACACCATCTTAAATACGGTCCTTACCTAAACCGGAAGTAAGATAAATTCTTAATAAAGGTCAAAAGAGGCGCATTACGGCTATACTTACCGATACACCCATTAAAGAAGTTTTAAGAGCAGAACAAGCTCCAAAGGGTAAGAAAGTTGAATTTAAGAAATCTCTAAAATAAGTCAAAAAGCATAAAGGGCAAAAATAGTGGAAAACGAAAATCGAAGAAAAACCAAAAGATGATCAACACTTCAGCAACGATGATGAAGATGACTGCGTCTGTCTGTATTGCCTGGACACGTATAGTGCTTCCAAATGCAACTCGAGCCAAGGTTGGACACATGAGATATGTGCTGGTAAAATTTTGACCGTTTTCTATGCATAATTGCTTAAGCGAGTAAACAGTTTTTTTTTATTAGTTTAAATTTTTTTATTTTTCTTCCATGATAGTTTTTATAGTTTGTTGTTTAAAGCTTTAAGTCTAAGCTTAGCATACGTTTATTGGCAAAATTAAAGTTATTTTCATTCTCATTTAAACCGTTTTGGCTAAAATCGAAGGATTCAAGCCTATTATCCAATAGACCCCTACCTTGCGTCAACGTACCCCAGAGCTGGGCATGAGTTACAAAAAAAATTAAAAAACTGGAAACTGCGCCAACTAGCCCATAAGGTTTTGGAGAAATAATTTGTTTATTAGATTTTTGTTCCATAGTTGTATTAATTCTATTAAAATTCTAATTACATAGTATAAGCATAATAATACATAGGAAATTCTAAAACGTCTCTTGTTGCCTAGATGTCAATTTTTAACTTAAACTTAAGGAAATTAATGACACCATGCATTCTTTTGTTTCATGACGGCGGCCACGCCTAATCAAAGCCCACAAAGAATCATTTCTCATTTTGAAGCTTAACCTTTATGATGTCATATGGAGTACCCGGGTACTATTTCGTCTTTACAACCCATAACTACTTTAGTTAGTAGTTTCATCAATGAAAAACATATTTTTAGTCAAAATAGTTTTATTTTAACTATTTTACAAAGTGCACTTTGTGTGTCCCGTATGAAGTACCCTGGTACTGTATAATGCGTGAATTTTGAATAAAGCATTTAAAAGTAACTAGAGACACAAAAATAGTGATGCATGATTTGGATGTTAACATGCCATCTCTTCATTCTACACATTTTTGAAGATGGGTTCGTGTGTTCATAGCACACTGGGTTCTTGCATTTTGAGCATCTCTTGCGCGTTCTCCTTTTCCTCTTTTTATCCGCGGTGTTACACATGATGTAGTAACCAGTGAATTACAGGCGCCAGTCACGTTCTTGGACATAGGTTTCTGCTGGTGGTCGGTTATGTATGGTGGCTACTTTTACGCCAAGAATGTTTTCCATAGCGGTTTTCACTAAACTGCGAAACTAGCGATTCCTTACTTCTTTTTATAATCGAAGAGATCTCTTCCCATATTTTTTTGAAATAATCTACGACGATCAGTTTTACTGGCAATTTCTGGATTGTTCTCGGTATATATGATGTGCGCTGCCAATCAAGCAATATCCAAAATGTTATAGAAGAAGACCAGCGATTTGTTGTTCTCTTAGTCGTGAATTGCGTTACCATTTGATACATTTCATCAACTCCGGCTTTGGTAGAATTGTAGTACAAAATCATTTCAGGCATCTTGGCTTTACCTGTGTCATCTATTTCTGAAGTTGTGTGCATACTTGAAAGCAGCACGACAGCTTTGTTCTTCTTAGATAGATAGGAACATAAGGTTCCTTTCCACGAAAAGCAAAAAGGATTGATGTTACTTCCTTATTCTTCGATGGTAGCAATTCTTTTGGAATGTAGGGTTTGTGTTTCCTTAATGTTCCAACTAAAGTGAGCCCCTGTTCTCCGAGACAGTTTAGCAAGGGTAGTCAGGTAAAAAAATTGTCGGTAGTTATGTTTCTTCCGGAGCCTTTGTAATAGTCGTCCTCTTCTTCGGACATCGCTCTTTTAGTATCTGAAGTCATCCTCATGGGAATGGAGTTATACATTCTGAAAAAATAGTACCGTGTAGGTCATTCACGTTCCCAACCCTGGTTCAATAAGGCTTGTTCTGATGCAATATCTTTAAAAAATAAATGTTACATTAAATGGAAATCTAATAAATCGGTTGGTGCTAGAAATATCTGCAAAAGTGTCATCACTAAAACTAAAAAGTTGTTCGAACAACGAAAATGCAATGAACTACCTACATCTCCTTTAGGCAGTCGTAAATTTTGGTCTTTAGCTAAAGCCATTAGTAAAAACTTTGGAACATCTTCATTTCTCCCCCTGACGTCTATTGACGGATCGGTATTTGCTGATTCTGTAGACAAAGCCAACGTTTTTGTGGATTTGTTTGCATCAAACTCGTGTCTCAATGATTCTGGAAAAGATGTGCCCCTAGTCAACTCTTCTTCATACATTATGAAACCAATTCATTTTCGGTACAAGCTCTTGGAATCGATCATCAGTAGGCTTGATCTCAATAAGACGACTGGCCCAGACGGTATCCCAGCTATTGTCTTAAAGAAATGTTCCCCCGAACTAGTACCAGTCCTATCTAAGCTCTATACGATCTCTATATCTTCTGGGGAATTCCCTTCATCATGGAAGTTAGCAAATGTTCAACCTATTCCCAAAAAAGGTGATAAGACCGATCCCTCAAATTACAGACCAATTGCCATCACTTCCATTTTGTCTAAAATCATGGAAAAAGCCATTAATCAGCAACTGCTCACGTTCCTTGAAACTAACAAACTCCTTAGTGACCACCAATATGAGTTTAGGCAAAGTCGTTCAACAAGTGACCTTCTTTCATATGTGACCCAAGTTTGGAACAATACAGTAGAGCGAAAAATAATTTTTGAGGTACGCAATTAAAAACATTCCACCAACGAATACGGAAATATTTATTTAGATGTAACTAATTAGTTCATTCATTAAAATAAAGTAACGGAAGTTATCGAAAATACACGTTATTCGCGATAAACACGTAACAAACTGCTCATGTTCCTTGAAACTAACAAACTCCTTAGTGACCACCAATATGGGTTTAGGCAAAGTCGTTCAACAGGCGATCTTCTTTCATATGTGACCCAAGTTTGGAACAATACAGTAGAGCAGTCCGGTGAAACAGTTGTAGTCGCTTTAGATATCTCAAAGGCATTTGACCAAGTTTGGCATAAGTGTTTACTTGCCAAACTCACCTCGTTTGGGTTAAATGATACGCTCATCAACTGGGTTTCTAGTTTCCTTGATAAAAGACGAATACGTGTCGTAGTTGATGGCTTTTTTCAAAAGAAGTTAGCATTAACGCGGGCGTACCACAGGGATCCGTTATAGCGCCTACACTTTTTCTGCTGTACATAAATGACCTTATTTCTTCAACAACTAACCCCATCCATTGCTTTGCTGACGATAGCACTCTTCACTGTAGTTCATCTCGGTCTACTCATAGTGATAATCCACCTTCTATGTCAAATCAAGAAATTAAAGCTGAAATGGCAAATTCAATCAACAAAGACATTCAACGTATTCTCGAATGGGGAAGCAATAATCTAGTTAAATTTAATGCTAACAAAACTCAGTGTTGCCTTATGTCCGCCAAAAAAGATCGATCATTTCCTGTTGTAAGTATGAATGGCTCAGTTCTTAAGTTTTCAGACTCTATTACTTTGTTGGGTATGACTGTATCTTCAAATCTGTCAGCTACCAAAACAGCTGCTCGTAAAATAGGCTTTTTGTACAGATCTAAGCAGTACTTTACCTCTCGACAACTCCTGCTGTATAAGGCCCAAATTCGGCCTCATCTGGAATATAATTCTCACCTCTGGGTTAGTGCTCCCCAATACGCTCTCGATATCGTTGATCGTATTCAAAAGAGAGCGATTAGGCTTATAAATGACCCGTCCTTAACTTCTCACATACAGTCCCTTGAGCATAGAAGGATGGTTTCAGTTCTTTCTTTGTATTATCGTTATTACAACGGCTATTGTGCTGCTGAATTATATTCTTTGATACCATCTCGGGCTATCTTTGCGAGAAACACTCGGTTCGCTCATTCACATCATCAGTATGCATTACAAATCTCCACTTGTCGTACCAAACGGGCGCAATCCACATTTTTCTACACGGCTTCTAAACTCTGGAATGATCTCCCTAGTTCCTGTTTTCCTCTCACTTATGATATGAGAAAATTTAAGGTAGCTGTTCATAGGCATCTATTGGCAATTCATTATCCCTCTATCCATCCTCCTAAGTGTTCCTGAGTGCTTTAGCACGATAGGCCTTATTTAGCCTGTTCAGGTTCACAATCATAAAAAAAAAAATACTGACATAGATCCATTACTACTTTCTCTCCAACATTGACTTGGCGTGCTCCTCCTTGTTTTTTGTCTGCACTTTCATTATTGAAGTGGAACGTGAAAAACGTTGTTTATTACCTGTGTAAATTATTCCCTGAAATGGATAACCCGTTTTGGAATCAACTAGCCAAAACGCTTTAATACCGTCCTTCGCTGATTTCGATGGGTTGTATTGTGTAAATTTTGTTCTTCCCCTGTATGGAAAAAGCTGTTCATCGACGGTTAGATTTTGATACGGCTTGAAGTTATTATTTAGCATTATCCAAATGTCTCTTATTGGGACTGCCTTGTCTCTTGCTAGTTGGTGCGGCCGTGTATTCACGTTATCAAATCGAATCTATTTCTGTAGGTCTTGGAATCTTTCACGCCTAAGACTTGCTCTATAGATCGTACCATTATTCCACAATTTTTTACGTGTTCTGAGTTAGAATGGTGAACACCTGCCGAGATACATGTTCTCAGAAACGCGTTAAATTCATCAAGTGTAATAGCTTTCCACTGTTTTTGTCTATCAGGATGGGCTTGATTATGTTTATTGATGGATTGGTTTGATTTGCGATTTGTTGCTCTAATTATAATGAGCTTAGTTTCATCCGTAAATATTAAATTCAAGGTATCTAAACGTATCAATAAATTGCTGCTTCGATGTAGTCCATCTGGGAATACAATATGCGTATGGTAATAGAATATACAATGAAATGGAATAGGTGTATTGTTCTTACCTGATTCTCGTATGATACTGTCTGAAAGTGTTTGTGATGTTGACAATGGAGTTTCACACTGTGTGGAAGTATGGGAGTCATCTTGGTAATTTTCATCCTCACTTATTTCGTCATCACACTCTGATTGAACTTCAACTGCATCTGCAATTCGGTCAATTTCAGCTAGATCTTCGACATCGGAGTTTTCGGCGTTTGGTGGTTTCAATCAGCATCTGCCTCACTGGTATCACCACTTGCGAAATGATCTGGTTCGTCGTCGGAATAGTCTTCGTATAATGCTCTTCGGTAGAACTACAATAATTCATCAATACCTATAAAATAAATATGTAGGTACATAACAAACAAAACACACCCACGTATCACACAGAAATAAAAAAAAACACCGAACACGTTTCATCAGCGGTCGACTGGGACCCTGTGTGTGTGTGTGTGTGTGTGTGTGTGTGTGTGTGTGTGTGTGTGTGTGTGTGTGTGTGTGTGTGTGTGTGTGTGTGTGTGTGTGTGTGTGTGTGTGTGTGTGTGTGTGTGTGTGTGTCGTGTGTTGTGTGTGTGTGCGTGTGTGTGGTGCTGTGTGTGCGTGCGTGTGCCGCGTATTTGTTGGGTGCGTGCATGCGTAGGTGCGTGCATGCTGTGCGTGCGTGCGTTCGTGTGTGGTGTGTGCGTAGTGAGTGAGTGAGTGTGTGTGTGTGTGTGTGTGTGTGTGTGTGTGTGTGTGTCGTATGTGCGTGTGTGTGCGGGTGCGTGTGTGTGCATGTGTATCTGTGTGTATGGATGTATGTAAGTATCCACGATAACTCTAGAACGAAAATACCTACGTACTTAAAATTTTGTATTTAAGCTTGTTTTCATTTGACTTAGAGGTGGTTAGAGTTTGGCAGAAATCCAGCGGCGGAGAGCGGGGGTTATTAGTGGCAGTTTTTGGTTTTTATCAAATGTTTCTAAAACAGCTGCATACTTCAAAGGTATAAAATACCTAGATGTAGATCTTAAACATATCGATTAATTATGTTCTATGTAATTTTTTGATATGACGCGTAATTTACCGGCAAAAAAAATCCTAAGGTAGAATTTAAGTGTTATTCATTATCTGAATAACTATTAATTTTATAAGAAAAAGTGTAGACGTATTTTTTGAAGAAAATTTAATTTTACGTAAATTTTCTTTATAAAGCTTTTTAATGTAAAGCGAAATAAATGTAAAAATTAAATAAATATGATTGAAAATGCTGAAGCTGTATTATTGATATATTTATAGAAGCGGGCGGCGATTTTTTTTTTTTTACTTTATGTCTGTTAATCTCTATGTGACATGAAGTTTTAAACGTTATTCTGACATATATTATTGTTTTTCCAATGTTGCCTGTTTCCGTTATGAACGTATAAAAAAGAGGTTGCATAGTTATCCTAAAAAAATTGAAAATAAAATTATTTCATTTCTTGTAATTTAAGTGAGCATCAAGATGTCTATTATCCTCTCTCTGTCATGAAGTTTTAAACGTCTGTTTGCATAGATTATTGTTTTTGCGTTTACAATGTTGCCTATTTTCTCTATGAACTTCTTGTAAAAGAGGTTGCATAATTATTCTAAAAAATTTTATTAAAACCGTTATTTTCTTTTAATTTCAAATTTAGAGGTTGGAAGGTCGTGTGGTGTTCCACACCAGATATTTGTTGAAGCACACACAAACCCACAGCTCTCTAGCTCGTAAAGGACCTAAGCCTCACAATTTCATTATGATAGTTTATGAAATTTGAGAAGAAAGCATAAATACACAATAATTAAGCTACGGTGCAGGAAAACAAATGTCCGAAACGACAACGCAGGCAAACTATGCACTAAAATGCATATCATATGGTACGAGAGACAGAAAGATAAATCAAATTTTATGACGGATTTAAATTTGTAATCAAGCTCTTTAAAATTTTCCGAGTTTAACTAACCCTGTAGCTAAAACAGCTTCTGAGATGTATGCCAAATTAGGGACACACTGTATATCTTCATTTGTTCTTTTTCTTTTAACTCCTGAATATAAAGCGCTTATTTCTGTTTTCTCTGTGTTCACTCGCGCTGTATAATAAAATATACTGTAAACAAAACAAAATAATACCTTAATTGATATTAATTACTAATTTGATAAGCAAAATGAAAAATGGATTCTCTTTTATTGTTAGCAAAGTAAATAAGTGTACAAGAGCCTTTGTATACCTAATTAAACCTAAATAATGCCTGACTATATCTAATATTTATCCAAAGTTTTAAGCTGCATTCGACCTTTCAGTTAGGGGAAGGCAAAATCTATTTACTCTGATCAAATATTAAAACACTTGCCATTCAAAGCTAGTTTTAAATGTTATGGGGTTCTATTTCTAACACATTTATATCAATAGATAATAAGGATCAAAATTGTATAAATTGTTTTCCAGTGCCCCTTTAGCAAGATTGACATAACGTTTCAAGAATATTTTATTATACATGGTCTTAAGACGTATTTTACTTGATAGATTTGAATTTCGAATAGGTTCGAGGCATAACGTAACTCAATTAGAAATTATAAACACCTGCTTGTATAATTAGGGATGGGAGAAACAGAAGCCGATATCTTCGAATCGGTAAATTGTATTTTCCGTTTGTTTTAATTGTGATCCTTATTAACTATATGAATAAAAATCAGGGCCGTACTATATATGGAGTGCCTTATCTCAAGCGTGGACGTTCCACCGGATGCTCTTTTTGTGATATCCGTCTGAATCAACTTAGCGTGGCTTACTTTATAATAAATCTTCATTTATTTTCATTGAGTTATACCTGTTGTGTATATATGAATGGAACCTGCTGCTTTAACATCATATTAAGGTTATTCCATATTCATTTTACGGAAATGTGATTAACTGTACTTACAAAACTTAACAAGCTGGAACATGATGGAATTCATAATGGCTTTTATTTCAATTCATTTTTTTTTATTTCATTCATTATACTTTCCCATTAACTAAGAATTTGGTTATAATTTTTCATTGAAACAAAATTTATATATGATGCGCTTCCGCCATGGTTTTGGAAAGATTTTGGGCCGATGCATACATACAAATCTAATCCGGGCATAGGGTGGTCTTCGGTGAGGAATCCCGATTCTGATTGGGAATGCACGATGGTCGCATGAGGGTCAGACGTAGACGTGGAGAACGTTTCATTGTGCAGTTTCCTGTTGAGCGGCATGTTCACCACACTGTGGGGGTTATGGTATGGGATGCTATTGTTTATGGAAGCAGGTCTCAGTTGGTATTCATCCGAGACAATATGAATACTTAACCATATGTTGATGAAGTGGTAGAACCCCATATCCTTCCATTCGTCTAGGAGCTGGAGGAATGGTCCCCACATTGCAAGGCATTCTATGGAGCGCTTCGAAGAGGCTATCGTCAATATCTTGCCGTGGCCACCCAGATCTCCCGACCGTTCGCCCATCGAACATGTGTGAGACATGATGGGTAGAAGACTCAAGCAATTAGCCAATCCTCCACCGACACTAGAAGCTCTCCAGCATGAATTACAGATTGCCTGGGATGCAATACCTCAGGAAGAAATCGACCACCTGTTGGAATCCATGCTAAGAGGGGTGGTCCAACACATTATTAATAAAAAATGTCTTTATCTTTTGTTTAATTTCTTTGAAATTTTAATCAATTACTACATTTGTCTAGTTAAACATTTCTGCAAAGTTTGGCCTAAAGATTCCAACGCCAGCTTGGTGTTGCATTTTTATGTCACACAGTATGTTAGTATATATATATATATATATATATATATATATATATATATATATATATATATATATGCTTTAAAGAACCATTTTCTCCGTCACAACGTTTTAGCTGAATTGCATTATCCATCTTCAGGTCGTCCGTGCTCGACTTCTTGTGATTCGAACCGGTATTTGAGTTGATGTCCTTTCAGTTCCCGTTGTCTTTCGACTGCCTGCCCTTTTACTACTTTCTCTCCTTTCTCAATTGGTTTTCTAGTTGTTTGGGCGTTGCTCCGTGTGGTAGCTGGTTCGTGCTCTTTAGAAGCGGCATTCAGGTATTGGGTAACCTTTGTGGATCATCTCGTGTGTTCATTCTTTACGGTATTTTTTCTATTTCAAGGGTTCCGGAAATATTTGGTGTATTTCATTTTGGATAGTGGTTAGCACTTAGACTTTATCGAAGTGTCTCCTGCACATGTTGGACCAGTGAAGAGGTTGCCAGCCAGGTTTTTCAGTACCGCCGTAAAGCCCTTTTTTGGCTACTTCTATAATTAGTTTATCTATCGCGGTTCTAGCTTAAACCGTAGTCGGATGTTCCAGGCAGACCAATAAGCACTAAAGGGTTTATATATATATATATATATATATATATATATATATATATATATATATATATATATATATATATATATATACATACATATAATAATACATACATATACATTATATTGTAGCGTCTCCGAGGTACCCTATCTTGAAAAGTGTAAATTGAACTTATTTGCAATAATGCAAATTCAAGAACAAAACAATCGCAAAGTGATCTATCTTGACTTTACTGACAATAACGTTACTACTACTCAAATTAATTGCTTGCCTTACTTTGACTTTCCTGGCAATAATTAAAACAGTCTGATATTTAATTACTCGCAAACCTCAAATCTGATCAAACGAATTGACCGTCTAGTGGTAGGTGCGTTGTGCGATCTGCCTGAGATACGCTGGACGAGGTTAAGTGTTGCATCATGTGGGGCGGGTAAACAATGAAACTACTCAAATTAACGAGATTTGCGCAATGGTGGTTCTGCCCGTTAATACACTATTGTGGGAAAGAAACACCAATAAAATCCGCTGTATTCATAAATAAGTAATTGAACAAGTACATTAATAAATCAAATAACAAAAAAAACATGAAAGGGTTAAATATATAACAACACCATTAAATCAAGTTAAAGTGCGTACAAAATTGTAAGCTGAAGAGAAGAATAAATAAAAAGCAGTTTAGTTTCACATAAACACAATAAAGAACCCATACAGTCACACCCACAATTGTGCTGAAATAATCAGAAAAATCTTAATACCAAGCATGTGGCCCTTCAAAACCAATCATGCCGATTTTTAAGTAAATAATCACATAAAACAATAAGGCAAACTACGGTACATATAAAGTACAACAACAGTAAAATTGCACAGGTGATAATAACGTAGATGCAAGGACAAAAGAAAATTGACAAGTAATTTGCACGTACACAATTGTTTAGCAACTATTAAAGCACAAAATACATACGTAAAATTACAATAAATTACATATAACGAGAAATTTGTTCGCAGGCAAACAATTCTACTTAACAAACTGACACAAAAAACTCCTTAAACAAAGCCTTACAAGGGTAAGTTATAAATAGATGATAACATCGTGACCGATATATAAGTTTGAGTGCGTTAGACAAATACAGCACCCCTTTCTCAGGTTACACATTCATCTATACAAGAATAAAAACAATAAAAGTAAAATTCGAGGTGTTTATTGGTCATCTAGAATCGGGAGTATGTAACCACTTGGCAGTCGCCCATTACAATTAGTAACCAAGGATTATCCTGTACCCGTTTTCCAGGGTACCACCTCTACATAAATATAAATATATACAACGAACAACAATGCTAATTCACATAAATACAAGAGTGAGGGAGCCCTGTAGTATCTTTTATTTTAGCAGATTTCAGCTTAATGAGCTCGCGTGCGAGTGAGATACATTTGCAAGGCAATGCCTGATTTCTTATACGTTATATAGGCTTGTAGAATTATTTTCTGCCAGCCTTAATTTATATAAAAATGCCTACTTACACTTTAATTGAGGACAGATACAAATCGTTAACATACGCGGTTTAACCTCAAAAAGGGTGCCTGTTATTTATAGATTAATATTTGAAAAACACATTAAAACTAACACCCGAAAGAAAAGACAAATTAGCGTTGGCTGTACAAAGTAAATGTACACGCAAGAAACATTTTAAAGACAAACTGTTTACAATGAAGGTATTTAATTAATCAAATCGATCTTTATACATAACATATGAATTCGACTCAAGTGCGAAAACAGTCCTTCTCAGGACTAAGCCTGATGACGGAAGCAGAGTCCGCTTCCGAAACGCACAAAAAGCATAAACTGTGGAAATAGGCCGATCAACTCCACTAACAAACAATTCTACTTGACAAACTGATACAAAAAAACTCATTAATCAAAGCCTTACAGGGTAAGTTATAAATAGATCATAACATCGTCACCGATATGTAAGTCTCAGTTGAGCGGCATGTTCACCACACTGTGGGGTTATGGTATGGGTGCTATTGTTTATGGAAGCAGGTCTCAGTTGGTATTCATCCGAGACAATATGAATGTCCACCCATATGTTGATGAAGTGGTAGAACATATCCTTCCATTCCTCCAGGAGCTGGAGGAATGGTCCTACTGCAAGGCACTCTATGGAGCACTTCGAAGAGGCTATCGTCAATATCTTGCCGGGCCACCCAGATCTCCGACCTTTCGCCCATCGAACATGTGTGGACATGACGGGTAGAAGACTCAAAATTAGCCAATCCTCCACCGACACTAGAAGCTCTCGGCATGAATTACAGATTGCCTGGGATGCAATACCTCAAGAAGAAATCGACCACCTGTTGGAATACATGCTAAGAAGGATGCCGTAGTGTGAAACGAATCGTGGTCCAACACATTATTAATAAAAATGCCTTTATCTTTTGTTTAATTTCTTTGAAATTTTAATCAATTACTACATTTGTCTAGTTAAACATTTCTGCAAAGTTTGGCCTAAAGATTCCAACGCCAGCTTGGTGTTGCATTTTTATGTCACAGAGTATGTGTGTGTAGTATGTATATATATATATATATATATATATATATATATATATATATATATATATATCCGCTTTAAAGAACCATTTTCTCGGTCATAACGTTTTAGCTGAATTGCATTATCCATCTTCAGGTCGTCCGTGCTCGACTTCTTGTGATTCGAACCGGTATTTGAGTTGATGTCCTTTCAGTTCGACTACCGGTCCTTTCACTACTTTCTCCTTTCTCCCTTGGTTTTCTAGTTGTTTGGGCGTTGCCCGTGTGGTAACTGGTTCGTGTTCTTTAGAACGGCATTCAGGTATGGGTAACCTTTGTGGATCATCTCGTGTTCATTCTTTACGGTATTTTTCTATTTCAAGGGTTCCGGAAATATTTGGTGTATTTCATTTTGGATAGTTGTTAGCACCTTGACTTTATCGAAGTGTCTCCTACACATGTTGGACCAGTGAAGAGGTTGCCAGCCAGATTTTCCAGTACCGCCGTGAGGCTATAATTAGTTTATCTATCGCGGTTCTAACTTGAATCGTAGTGGTGTAAGTTCTTAAATAGAGCTGATTGTTTGCTATCGGATGTTCCAGCAGACCAATAAGCACTAAATTCATATATATATATATATATATATATATATATATATATATATATATATAATACATACATACATACATACATACATACATATATATTGTAGCGTCCTTGAATAATGCAAATTCAAGAACAAAACAATCGCTAACTGATTTATCTTGACTTTACTGACAATAATGTTACTATTACTCAAATTAATTGTTTGCCTTACTTTGACTTTCCTGGCAATAATTAAAACAGTCTGATATGAGTTACTGCAAACCTCAAATCTAATCATACGAATTGGCCGTCTAGTGGTAGGTACGTTGATTTGCCTGAGATACGCTGGACGAGGTTGTGTTGTATCATGTGGAGCAGGTAAACAATGAAACTACTCAAATTAAAATTAACGAGATTTGCGCAATAGTGGTTCAGCCGTTAATTGTGGAAAGAACCACCAATAAAATCCACTTTATTAATAAATAATTAATTGAAAAAGTGCATTAATAAATCAAATAACAAAAAAAACAATGAAAGGGACAAATATATAACAACACCATTAAATCCGGTTAAAGTGCGTACAAAATTATAACGTTAAGAGAAAATAAATACAAAGCAGTTCAGTTTCACATAAACACAATAAAAACCCATATAGTCACACCCACAATTGTGTTATAAATAACCAGAATAAAATCTTAATACCAAACATGTGGCCCTTTAAAACCAATCATGCCGATTTTTAAGTAAATAATCGCATAAAACAATAAGACAAACTACGGTACATATAAAGTACAACAACAGTAAAATTGCACAGGTGATAATAAGGTAGATGTCAGGACAAAAGAAAATTGACAAGTAATTTACATGCACACAATTGTTTAGCAACTATTAAAGCACAAAATAGATACGTAAAATTACAATAAATTACATATAACGAGAAATTTGTTCGCAGGCAAACAATTCTACTTAACAAACTGACACAAAAAACTCCTTAAACAAAGCCTTACAAGGGTAAGTTATAAATAGATCATAACATCGTCACCGATATATAAGTTTCAGTGCGTTAGACAAATACAGCGCCCCTTTCTCAGGTTACACATTCATCTATACAAGAATAAAAACAATAAAAATAAAATTCGAGGTGTTTATTGGTCATCTGGAACCGGGAGTATGTAACCACTTGGCAGTCGCCCATTACAATTAGTAACCAAGGATTATCCAGTACCCGTTCTCCAGGGTACCACCTCTACACAAATATAAATACACACAACGAACAACAATGTTAAATCACACAAATACAAGAGTGACGGAGCCCTGTACTGTCTTTTATTTTAGCAGATTTCAGCTTAATGAGCTCGCGTGCGAATGAGATACCTTTGCAAGGCAATTCTCGATTTCTTATACGTTATATAGGCTTGTAGAATTATTTGCTGCCAGCCTTAATTTATATAAAAATGCCTACTTACACTTTAATTGATCACAGGCACAAATCGTTAACATACGCGGTTTAACCTCAAAAAGGGTGCCTGTTATTTATAGATTAATATTTAAAAAACACATTAAAGCTAACACCCGAAAGAAAAGATAAATTAGCGTTGACTAATTCAAAGAAAATGTACACGTAAGAAACATTTTAAAGACACACTGTTTACAATGAAGGTATTTAATTAATCAAATCGATCTGGCTCCGAAGACACTCTAACTGTAATTAAACTTTTCCTCCTATTTCAAACTAACTACATTTACTCCCACTATCAACCCCCATTTTTTAAAAGTAATAAAAAAACAAAAAATTATTATGTTGGAATAGTTTCATATTAATTATTGACCTATATCTTAATTTTAAAGATATGCATTCGTCCGTAACAAACGCTACATTTAGGTCTCAAGTTTTAACGTACCAAACAAAGACGTATTTGATTGCAGTGTGTTCCAGCGTAATTAGTTACTAAACTAGTGACACTTTTACATCAAGAATGTACGCCTAAGAATTTCCAATGATTCGTTACGCCCCTTCAGTAAAGCATCTTTTAAGCGTACACCTGATAGTTTTTCAACCCTTAGCCAAATATTAGTTATAAAAATAAAATATCCCGAAAACCATGCTCAAATAACGACTTAATGTTTAATAAAATATATTAAACCCCATTAATTAACTTTTCGATCGCGGTGACAATTGCGATTTAAAAAATGTTTGTTGCAATAATAAAATTTTCGCGGTCCGACAATAATGTTACTATTATTCAAATGAAATGCTTGCCTTACTACGAGTTGCGCTCTCGTCGAAAACTCAAAGAAACCACATACATCGCACTAGCAGAAAATCCAATAAGCCAAGCCAAGCTAGTGTAGAAATGAAACCCATATGGATTCCAATAATGCCCGAAGAGCTTAAGCAATACACCTGCGCAAGAAGTTACTGCGCAACATGCGCTATAAACTTCTGCGCAACCACGAAAAGTTTAATATATAAATACACCGTGTCCAAGATAAGGATGCCCACTATGGGGATCTCGGAAACAGTAAGAGATGGAAGGTCGGTTAAATGGAACAAAAGTTACGCATTTGAGAGGATATTTATGGTCTTAGTAGAACTCGAATATCTTTTAGTTTTTGAGATATTTGAAAAATTGAATTTTCTGATTTTCATTTATATTTTTCTGACCTTATTTGAAGAGCTATCAAGAAAGAAGAGCACATTTTCATTGCCACTTTTCTAGCTCTACTTAATGCTGTTATTCAATTTTTGATACAACGTTTCGTTTGTTAGCAACCATCATCAATTTTATTTTTAAATACACGAAAAAATTATTTTTGCTATATTTAAATTCTCTCCTTGATTCTGAATGTAACCATATATCACACTTTATATTTTTGATATGTTTCGGATGAGAAAATTCATATTCAACGTAAAACATCGAAAACGTACAATTAAAACTAATAAAATACATCTTCCGTCGTACTTATGCATTTGATAAAAATAAGTTGGCTTTGCATTTTGTTTACCTACCTGTCATAATTACGTTTGTTTGGTGGTCTTTGAGTTAATTACATTTTGTGTTTACCTAAAAACAATATGGTAGGAGTACATGAAAATTCGATATACTGACGTGTTACATTTTGTGTCAACGTAATTGTTCGAAGCCGAAATAATGTATTTAAACAAATATCCAGAAAGGCGTCAACCGCACAAAAGAACTTTTCGCACATAAGCAGTTAATCTAAAAGAATATGGTGCTTTCAAAAACCTGTAAAATCTCGCAAAAACCTTGCAATGAAGAAAAGCCAATACTGTTTTATTAGCTGTAACGGAAAATCCAGAGATTTCTACTAGGAAAATTGAAGAGGCAACTGGCATAGCCCATTCCGCAGCTCATTATGTTCTAAAGAAGGATAAAGTACATCCATATACATTTAGAATTTGCCAAGGACTTCGACCAGGTGACTCAGAAAGACGTAGAATATTTTGCGAATGGTATACACGTCAATCTCAAGACAATGAATATTTTCCGAATAAAATAATATGGTGCGACGAAAGTATGGTTAATAATAATGGAATTTTTAATCGTAGAAATGCTCATTATTGGGCAAGAGAAAATCCACATCTGCACAAAACGGCCAAACACCAACACCGTTTCGGATTTAATATGTGGCTGCTATATTCGGTACTGAATTATAGGTCCTTTCATTTTCCACGAGTCCTTAAATTCTGAGCTTTGAATGATTTGCCTTTCCAAGAAGTTGAAGGTTGTTGGTTTATGCAGGACGGTGCACCAGTACATAGTTCCAGACCTGTCAGAGAATACCTGTCAGTTAGATTTCCAGAAAGATGTATTGGCACTCATGTAAATGTACTGTGGCCAGCCCGTTCTCCAGATATAACACCTTTGGATTTTTTCTTTGGGGATACATTAAAAATTACATTTATGGAAACGATATTGAAAACGAAGAAATTTTACAAAGATTAGTTCTCGAAGCGTTTGCTGAAGAATGTTTTAGACACTACAGTTAGAAGATGCTATTTTTGTTTAGAGAATAACGGGAATCTTGTTGAACATCTTTTGTGAGTTTATTACCCTTTAAAATAAATTTGTGTTTATTTGTCTATCATTTAAAATTACAAAACATTATTTTATAATAATTTTACGGTTTTCTAATGTTTCTAGTATTAGTTTTAACTGTACGTTTTCGATGTTTTACATTGAATATGAATTTTCTCATCCGAAACGTATCAAAAATATAAAGTGTTATATATCGTTGAATTCAGAATCAAGGAGAGAATTTAAATACGACAAAATAATTTTTTCGTGTATTTAAAAAATAAAGTTGATAATGGTTGCTAACAAACGAAACGTTGTATCAAGAATTGAATAACACCATTAAGTAGAGCTCGAAAAGTGACAATGAAAATGTGCTCTTCTTTTCTTGATAGCTCTTCAAATAAGGCCAGAAAAAATAAAACGAAAATCAGAATATTTTTTCAAATATCTCAAAACTAAAAGAGATATTCGAGTTCTACAAAGACCATAAATACATCCTCTCAAATGGGTAACTTTTGTTCCATTTAACCGACCTCCCATCTCTTACCGTTTCGAGATCCCCATAGTGGGCATCCTTACCTTGACACGGTGTATATATATATATATATATATATATGTATATATATTGGATTACTCAGTGGCTCAGCGGTAAAGGTGTCAGACTAGTAAGTGAAAGGTACCAAGTTCGTATCTGAGAGTAGTCAAGTGCTTGGGAAAAATTATATATAACATATGAATTCGACTCAAGTGAAAACAGTCCTTCTCAGGACTAATCCTGATGACGGAAGCAGAGTCCGCTTCCGAAACATCGCGCTCAAAAAGCATAAACTGTGCAAATAGGCCAATCAACTCCACTAACAAACAATTCTACTTAACAAACTGACACAAAAAACTCATTAATCAAAGCCTTACAGGGTAAGTTATAAATAGATCATAACATCGTCACCGATATGTAAGTCTCAGTGCGTTAGACAAATACAGCGCCCCTTTCTCATGTTACACATTCATCTATACAAAAAAAAAATAATAATAAAATTCCAGGTGCTTAATGGTCATCTGGAACCGGTAGTATGTAACCTCTTGGCAATTGCCTATTACAATTAGTAATTAAGAATAATCCTGTACCCATTCTCCAGGCCCACCTCTACACAAATATAAATATAAACAACAAACAACAATGCTAATTCACACAAATACAAGAGTGATGGAGCTCTGCACTGTCATTTATTTTAATAGATTTCAGCTTAATGAACCCGCGTGCGAATGAGATACCTCTGCAAGGCAATGCTCGATTTTTAATACATTATATAGGCTTGTAGAATTATTTGCTGCCAGTCTTAATTTATATAAAAATACCTACTTACGCTTGAATATATATTTCTTTAATTGATCACAGACACAAATCGTTAACATAAGCGGTTTAACTTAAAAAGGGTGACTTATTTATAGATTAATATTTGAAAAACACATGAAAACTTACACTCGAAAGAAAAGACAGATTAGCGTTAGCTAATTCAAAAGAAAATGTACACGCAAGAAATATTTTAAAGACAAACTGTTTACAATGAAGACATTTAATTAACTAAATCGATCTGGCTCCGTCAGCCTGTAAGCGTACACCTGATAGTTAGACCTCAAATACATGTTTTTCAACCCTTAGCCAAATATTAATTACAAAATAGAACATCCGAAAACCATGCTCAAATAATGACTTAATATTTAATAAAATATGTTAAACCCGATTAATTTACTATTCTATCGCAGTAACAATTGCGATTTAAAAATATATTCCTATACGAGTATGTCTAAATATGCACACTTAAACCTAACTTATACATTCAACATATTTACATGTAATTAATTATTAAAACATCCACCAATTGGTTAGCGCCGGACCTTGACTAGTCTCTGGCCTGTACTGGCGGCGGCGTAACTGGAGTTGGTCCTGGACCAGCCGACACTCAGGTGGTTTCCTTTAGGGCTTCTGTCAAAGTAACATTATCTGCGTAGAATTAACAGAAATGATCTTAATTCCCTATACGAAAAGGATAAACAGAAAATAAATAAAAAAAGTTTACGAGAAATCGGGAGCGGGTAACTGATTTATACAGTTATAGCAAAGTTATTTCTCGTTGGAAATGTTTTTAAAAGAGTGTAATATAGAGGTGAATGACTTAGTACCTGCTTTTCTAAGTCGTTCAGAGAATGAATTCTTGTAGAGGGACATACACGGCTTGTATTTATACAATTCTTACATCTATTTTTATTATAGAATTTTACACGTATCTAACTAATCTCTTTAAAAGGGTTTTATTTAACAAACAATAGTCGTCCTAATTAATGTTTAATACTAATTACGGGCAGTTAGAATATTTTCTAGTTATGTTTCGTAACTAGTTGGGATTTTAATGTAAGGCGTTCCCTCTGGCCCTTTTATCTTTATTAAGACACAATTAGTAATGGAAGTATTTGTGGGGATGGTGGCTGATGTATTTATAGTTATTTACACACCGAGCATTTGGCAATGTCTCCTTTTTTCCATGCAGTTGTTGGTAAGCGTTCGACTTGCCTAGAATGGTAACTTGAATTATCCAGAACAATTACAGCGCCCAGTGGAATGTTCGCTATCATTTGTTCAAAATATTCTTCAAAAACATCAGAGTTCATATCTTCGTGATAATGGCCCTGTGTGCTTGGACTCAAACACAAGTAAGCCATCTTTAATTCCAGTTGACTGACCTTGGAATGCTTGATGTGACTTGTAACATCTGTATCTTGCCAAATTTTTTTACAGTGTATCCTTCGTTCAGCCAAGTCTCATCGAGATAAAAGATTTCCCGTCCTTCGGCACGAAACTCCTCCATTTCACCAAGGTACTTGTGTCTCCAGGAAACACTTTGGAGATTATCAATTAGCATTGATTTTCGATTAACTGTTTCCCATAAAAAGTTAAGTTCCTGGAGTGCCCTGTGTATTGTCAACCGAGACCATTGTGGTCCATCAACGTCTTCTTCTACTATTTTGTAGAAGTATTAGGAATTTCTTTATTGAAATAGAAGGAATGGATTTTGCTTCTAATATTTTGCTTCTTTACTTAAACGTTGTTTTTTTCTTCCTGTTGAGCAAGCCCGTTCTTTCAAAACACCCCCTTTTTGTTCTTTTAATAATAATCTGTATACTGTTTACTTCCTCACTCCCGTCATATTTTAACTCATTTTACTACACTACACTATTTGTCGGGTTTTGATACTGTAAGGCATTAACATTCAGAACGATAATTTTTTCATTCTCAAAGAGCGAACTAATTTACATATAATCAGATAATAGTGTAATGAGCTCTTTCTAAACTATACAAATGTTCTTGGAATTTTGGACGATCCTCGCTATCCTGTACAATAGTGCATTACCTGCTTCAGTAAAGATGACGTTTGTATTAATTCAATCTCAAACAATTTGTACGTAACTAACAAAGATAAAGCTGTCGCTTCATTTCTTATTAAATAAATTGCTAAATTGATTTACCTAAACATGATAATGACGTCACAGACGGTTTCTCTGCTGAAACTTGAAACAGATTGAATGCACGTTAACAAACATTGCTGGGTTTGATAAAATGCACTTGCACTTAGATATTAATTTTGCTTATAAATGACCCGTCCTTAACTTCTCACATACAGTCCCTTGAACATAGAAGGATGGTTTCAGTTCTTTCTTTGTATTATCGTTATTACAACGGCTATTGCTGCTGAATTATTTTCTTTGATACCATCTGGCGCTATTTTTGCGAGAAATACTGGTTCGCTCATTCACATCATCAGTATGCAGTACAAATCTCCACTTGTCGTACCAAACGGGCGCAATCCACATTTTTCTGCACGGCTTCTAAACTCTGGAATGAACTACCTAGTTCCTGTTTTCCTCTCACGTATGATATGAGAAAATTTAAGGTAGCTGTTCATAGACATCTATTGGCAATTCATTATCCTCTATCCATCCTCCTAAGTATTCCTGAGTGCTTTAGCATGATAGGCCTAATTTAGCCTTCAAGGACAGAATTGCTTGCAAGAGGGTTTCTTTCTTTGAAAATAAAAATTTGACGTGATTTGGTTTAAACATTCTGGTCCTAATTTTGTGAAATTCTACTGTTGCATTTATAGGTCTCCTAATGACAATAACTTTCAAGACTTCTTCGATTACCTTAGTATGAAAGTTGACTATCTCCTGTCTCAGTTTCCATCTTGCGATATCTCAATTGTAGGCAATTTCAATGTTCATAACTCTAATTGGCTTGAGTTTTCATCTACTACAAATCCTGCTGGTCGTAGTGCAGAAACATTTGCTATTTCATGTGATCTCACACAAATGATTTCTAAACCCACAAGAATCCCTGGTAACCCTTACCATACTCCACATCTTCCAGATCTCTTTCTTACATAAAACCCTCTTGTTTATAAAACTTCCGTTCATTCGGCTTTAGGTCTTTCCGACCATTGTCTAATAAAAATACTGTACCTAATTCCACTGTTGTTCGCAAAACCTATAGAACCTTGTGGTGTTGTAAGTCAGCTCGATGGAGTAATTTACGGATTTCTTTGCAACCTTTTCCATGGCGTGAATATTGTTTTAAGTCGTCCTCTTCTTCGGACATCGCTCTTTCAGTATCTGAAGTCATCCTCATGGGAATGAAGTTATACATTCCCAAAAACAGTACCGTATAGGTTATTCACGTTCCCAACCCTGATTCAATAAGGCTTGTGCTGATGCAATATCTTTAAAAATAAATATTACATTAAATGGAAATTTAATAAATCGGTCGACAGTCATGTAGAATACGTTGGTGCTAGAAATATCTGCAAAAGTGTCATCATTAAAACTAAAAAGTTGTTGGAACAACGAAAATTCAATGAACTAGCTACATCTCCTTTAGGCAGTCGTAAATTTTGGTCTTTAGCTAAAGCCATTAGTAAAACTTTGGAACATTTTCATTTCTGACATCTATTGACGGATCGGTAGTTGCTGATTCTGTAGACAAAGCCAATGCTTTTGTGGATTTGTTTGCATCAAATTCGTGTCTCAATGATTCTGGAAAAGATGTGCCCTAGTCAACTCTTCTTCATACGCTATGAAACCAATTCATTTTCGGTACAAGCTCTTGGAATCGATCATCAGTAGGCTTGATCTCAATAAGGCGACTGGCCCAGACGGTAGCCCAGCTATTGCCTTAAAGAAATGTTCCCGAACTAGTACCAGTCCTATCTAAGCTTTATACGATCTCTATGTCTTCTGGGGAATTCCTTCATGATGGAAGTTAGCAAATATTCAACCTATTCCAAAGAAAGGCGATAAGACCGATCCTCAAACTACCGACCAATTGCCATCACTTCCATTTTGTCTAAAATCATGGAAAAGCCATCAATCAGCAACTGCTCCGTTCCTTGAAACTAACAAACTCCTTAGTGACCACCAATATGGGTTTAGGCAAAGTCGTTCAACAAGTGATCTTCTTTCACATGTGACCCAAGTTTGGAACAATACAGTAGAGCAGTCCGGTGAAACAGTTGTAGTCGCTTTAGATATCTCAAAGGCATTTGACCAAGTTTGGCATAAGTGTTTACTTGCCAAACTCACCTCGTTTGGGTTAAATGATACGCTCATCAACTGGGTTTCTAGTTTCCTTGATAAGACGAATACGTGTCGTAGTTGATAACTTTTTCAAAAGAAGTTAGCATTAACGCGGGCGTACCACATGGATCCGTTATAGCACTCTTCACTGTAGTTCATCTCATTCTACTCATAGTAATAATCCACCTTCTATGCCAAATCAAGAAATTAAAGCTGAAATGGTAAATAATCAATAAAGACATTCAACGTATTCTCGAATGGGGAAGCAATAATCTAGTTACATTTAATGCTAACAAAACTCAGTGTTGCCTTGTATCCGCCAAAAAGATCGGTCATTTCCTGTTGTAAGTATGAATGGCTCAGTTCTCAAGTTTTCAGACCCTATTACTCTGTTGGACTGACTGTATCTTCAAATCTCTCATAGGTTGTCCATCTTCTGTCAGCTACCAAAACAGCTGCTCGTAAAATAGGCTTTTGTACAGATCTAAGCAGTACTTTACCTCTCGACAACTCCTTCTGCTGTATAAGGCCCAAATTTGGCCTCATCTGAATATAATTCTCACCTCTGGGTTAGTGCTCCCAATACGCTCGATATCGTTGATCGTATTCAAAAGAGGGCGATTGCTTATAAATGACCCGTCCTTAACTTCTCACATACAGTCCCTTGAGCATAGAAGGATGGTTTCAGTTCTTTCTTTGTATTATCGTTATTACAACGGCTATTGTGCTGCTGAATTATTTTCTTTGATACCATCTTGGGCTATCTTTGCGAGAAACACTGGTTCGCTCATTCACATCATCAGTATGCAGTACAAATCTCCACTTGTCGTGCCAAACGGGCGCAATCCACATTTTCTACACGGCTTCTAAACTCTGGAATGATCTCCTAGTTCCTGTTTTCCTCTCACTTATGATATGAGAAAATTTAAGGTAGCTGTTCATAGGCATCTATTGGCAATTCATTATCCTCTATCCATCCTCCGAAGTGTTCCTGAGTGCTTTAGCACGATAGGCCAAATTTAGCCTGTTCAGGTCCACAATCATAAAAAGAAAACCATTATAGTAACTGTTCAAAACGTCTCCTCATCGATCAATACATGTTCAAACTCTGCTGTTGATACTGTCTCGTCCCAGAGAAAAATCTAGAGGAGTTAAGTCCGGCGACCGTGGAGGCCATCTAACAGGTGAACATGCCCATTTGATGACATTTAGAAGGATACAGGATACGTACGAGACTGTTGAGTAATTATACAAAATAAGATAATCGATACCGAACTAATAAATCAGACATACCGTACAACAGTTCTGAAAGCTACCAACAGTGTCCTCCTCGATAGAGTTCAAAATGTATGACGAGGGTGTCGCTATGAACATGTGTTATAATGGTTTTGTTATTGGGTATCATAAACAAGTGTTTGCCATTAAAAAAAAGTTACTTTAGCTAATAATTCGAAAATCCGATTAACAATTATTTGTATCGTAGTTGCAACGATAACAAAGCTGTCAATGGTGCGCACTAAACTTTGAACACACAATCTTCTCGTTATCGTAAGTGTATTAGTTTCGGGCCGGCCTGAATAGCCCCAAAAATTCGAGTCCTTTGGCCCGACCCGGCCCGAAAAAAGTTAGGCCCGGCTCGAAGCCTGGCCCGGATAAAATTATGCTGGCCCGGCCCGAATTCGAGCTCGAAATCGTGTCGAGTTCGGGCCAAGTTGACCCGAAAGCCCGGGCCCGAGTCCATCCCTACACTTAAGTCATTATCTGAAGCTGTCTTTTAATAAATTGATATTCACTTTCCAAATCTCTATTAAATGCACACTTTCGTTTTGGCATTTTCTGATTTTCTACCGTCGTAGATACACGCTACACTATAACGATTATTTGTTTAAAAACACACCATCATAAACAAATTTTTTTCGCGCTAGACCTAATACTTAATGCTGCCTTGTAAGCGGCATCGCGACAAAAGTGCTAGAGAAGTCTCGTAAATTGTTGAACTGGTGACGTCTCCTATCTTTTTCCTACTTTAATTAATTCCTTCTAAACAATGAAACGTCAGAAGCGGGACAAAAAGTGGACTTCTTCATAAATACGAAACATTTATGTAATTTATTAAAATAATTACTTATACAAAAGGATGTGTTTAAAAAAGGGACTGTCCCGTATAATACGGGACGAATGGTTGCCTTATCAATGAGTAAGAATAAACATGTATAGCTTCACAATGTTGCACATCGTTAGGATCTGTGATGACTGTGAGCAAGGTCTTTTTATTCATTCTAGAATTTCATTGGGAAACGATCCAAACCATAGATTGCAAATAGTATTTCATTGGCTCCTACTCATGTGTAACTGCTCGCAAATAACGGACGTCAAACTCGACATCTAGCAAGCAGTGTGACAATTTTGCATGAACTATTGTGTCGTCGAGAGGATTTATAATTGACTGTTACGTATGTCATTTCCTGTAGGAAACTGCGCATGTAACAAGTTCACAAGGTAAAATTGCAGGAGTGAGAAAAATTCATTTATTATATTGCTTTGAGGCGATTTAAGAACCATTAAGTATTAGGGAAATGGTAATCATTTATATTTTTAAAAGCAGTCAAAAAGATTTATTCCCTTGCAAGTTTAACATCTGGAAAAAAGTTAACGAGATGCCAATTCCTGTTAAAAACTACACAAGAAAATTTTTTAAAGCGGCAACTTTGTACGAAAATAAAACATTTTGCTATCTGGACATGATTTTTCTTTTTGTACATGTGTTTTTAAAAATCAGAATTCCAGCTGCATAAAATAATACGTGAATAACAGTTTTATAATAATCATCGGCGTCTGGCGTATCACATGTTGAACTATGAACTGCATCTGCACATGGTTTTATTTAAAACAGTTCGTTAATAAGAATTAATAAATGATATCTGCTGTTTTCTCTTTTAAAATACACTATTTCCATTGATGTCTGGCGCTATGCACGCGACAACGCTGACATTTTAGCTTGCTGCAACGGAAATGCATCGCTTAATTAACTGTAAATAGCTGATTCTTAATAATTGTAGCAAAATTCTTCCTCTGACATTTGCAAATGTCTCTGATTTAAGGGGTTACTCAGCTTTTTTTTAATAATCTCGCAATTGGTTATTATTCACTTTTAAAGTTATCGTTGTTTTTGAGAGGTGTGGACATTTCAAATCACGTGCATAATGATTGAATTATTTGTTCTGGCACACATAAAACGTTCTTCGAGTTCCACAGTTACGAATCATTGGGTATAAAAATATCTCGATCTCGATCAAATATTTAACCTTCTTTGTTTTGTAAAAAAATGACATGTATATTGACGCCATCTATTTATAAACATGATATTTTTTAGTTATCGAAAATTTTCTGAGTCTTGAACCTTACCTTGTTGATATTTTGTTAATAATCAGACGGGTGATTGACCTATAGTGTTCTTAGCTCATGATTCATATTCAATAACATAGTTGTAAAAGTTATGAGAAATGACAAATAATTTGCGGGCGCCGATCTAAAAGGGATTATCTCTGAAATATATGAACTGCGAAATGGAGGTTTAAAATTTTGTATTATCTTGGCATTAACTGCTAGAACAAATCGTTTTTCCGCAATTACTGCAAATACAACTGAATTTATGGTAGTATCAACAGGTAAAATGAAAATAAAATAATCTCAAGTGTTTACCTTTAACAAACCAAATACACCCACGTAGCACACAAAAAACGCGTTTCTATATGTAACCTACCATAATGAACGGTCGACTAGGACGAACTAAAGAAATTTTTTCAAGTTTGCACTTATTATTAACATGCTTGATAAAAAATACCTTATCTACGACATGATTTTTATCAAATATACAGAGTTTGTCGGAACTAGTGGGAAATAAGTCGGAAGCGTATAGTACAGGGTAATTAGCCAATTATTAGTAAAGGTTTCTTAAAACAATATATAAAGCTAAAAATTGGTAAACGGGTTGCCTTAAGTATAGCAATTCTTAATTTCTGGTGTTGCAGCGTGTGTTTGGTGGGGGGACGCGGGACGGTGGAAGTCACTGCGCACTGCGCAGAGCAGCAGCATTGCAGCAGTGCAGTTCTCCTCGGTACGTAGCAGAGGAAGTCGCGTCTAGTTTTCAAATAGGGCGGAAATTTTTACATTCTGGTGTAGAAATAACTTTGTGTTTTATATCCCAATATGGAAACTTCGAAAATTTGTGTTCTGTGTAAGAAAACTTTAATTGGCGGACAAATAGTTAAAGTGTAAAAAGGAATTGATAATATGAAAAGAATGAGTGTTTTTCGAAATGATAATGTTCATATACTGCTTGAAAACAAAGATTCCGTTGAAGTACATACAAAATGTAGATATATGTATATACGGCGTGTTTTTTTTCATGATTGTGGACCTGAACAGGCTAAATTTGGCCTATCGTGCTAAAGCACTCAGGAACACTTAGGAGGATGGATAGAGGAATAATGAATTGCCAATAGATGCCTATTAACAGCTACCTTAAATTTTCTCATATCATAAGTGAGAGGAAAACAGGAACTAGGGAGAGCATTCTAGAGTTTAGAAGCCGTGTAGAAAAATGTGAATTGCGCCCGTTTGGTACGACAAGTGGAGATTTGTACTGCATACTGATGATGTGAATGAGCGAACCGAGTGTTTCTCGCAAAGATAGCCCGAGATGGTATCAAAGAATATAATTCAGGAGCACAATAGCCGCTGTAATAACGATAATACAAAGAAACAACTGAAACCATCCTTCTATGCTCAAGGGACTGTATGTGAAAAGTTAAGGACGGGTCATTTATAAGCCTAATCGCTCTATTTTGAATACGATCAACGATAGCGAGAGCGTATTGGGGAGCACTAACCCAGAGGTGAGAATTATATTCCAGATGAGGCCGAATTTGGGCCTTATACAGCAGAAGGAGTTGTCAAGAGGTAAAGTACTGCTTAGATCTGTACAAAAAGCCTATTTTACGAGCTGCTGTTTTGGTAGCTGACAGAAGATGGTCAACCCATGAGAGATTTGAAGATACAGTCATACCCAACAGAGTAATAGAGTCTGAAAACTTAAGAACTGAGCCATTCATACTTACAACAGGAATTGATCGATCTTTTTTGGCGGACATAAGGCAACACTGAGTTTTGTTAGCATTAAGTTTAACTATATTATTGCTTCCCCATTCGAGAATACGTTGAATGTCTTTGTTGATTGAATTTGCCATTTCAGCTTTAATTTCTTCATTTGACATAGAAGGTGGAATATCACTATGAGTAGAGTGAGATGAACTACAGTGAAGAGTGCTATCATCAGCAAAGCAATGGATTTTGTTGATATTTGTTGACGAAATAAGGTCATTTATGTACAGCAGAAAAAGTGTACGCGCTATAACGGATCCCTGGGTACGCCCGCGTTAATGCTAACTTCTTTTGACAAAAAGCCGTCAACTACGACACGTATTCGTCTTTTATCTAGGAAACTAGAAACCCAGTTGATGAGCGAATCATTTAACCCGAACGAGGTGAGTTTGGCAAGTAAACACATATGTCAAACTTGGTCAAATGCCTTTGAGATATCTAAAGCGACTACAACTGCTTCACCGGACTGCTGTACTGTATTATTCCAAACTTGGGTCACATATGAAAGAAGATCGCCTGTTGAACGACTTTGCCTAAACCCATATTGGTGGTCACTAAGGAGTTTATTAGTTTCAAGGAACGTGAGCAGTTGCTGATTGATGGCTTTTTCCATGATTTTAGACAAAATGGAAGTGATGGCAATTGGTTGGTAGTTTGAGGGATCGGTCTTATCGCCTTTTTTGCTAACTTCCATGATGAACGAAATTCCCCAGAAGACATAGAGATCGTATAGAGCTTAGATAGGACTGGTACTAGTTCGGGGGAACATTTCTTTAAGAGAATAGCTGGGATACCGTCTGGGCCAGTCGCCTTATTGAGATCAAGCCTGCTGATGATCGATTCTAAGAGCTTGTACCGAAAATGGATTGGTTTCATAGCATATGAAGAAGAGTTGACTAGGAGCACATCTTTTCCAGAATCATTAAGACACGAGTTTGATGCAAACAAATCCCCAAAAACATTGTCTACAGAATCAGCACCTACCGATCCGTCAATAGATGTCAGGGGGGGGGGGGAATGAAGATGTTCCAAAGTTTTTCCTAATGGCTTTAGCTAAAGACCAAAATTTACGATTGCCAAAAGGAGATGTAGCTAGTTCATTGCATTTTCGTTGTTCGAACAACTTTTTGGTTTTAGTCATTTCACTTTTGCAGATATTTCTAGCACCAACGTATTCTACATGACTGTTGACCGATTTATTAGATTTCCATTTAATGTAATATTTATTTTTTAAAGATATTGCATCAGCACAAGCCTTATTGAACCAGGGTTGGGAACGTGAATGACCTATACGGTACTGTTTTTTGGGAATGTATAACTCCATTCCCATGAGGATGACTTCAGATAGAAAGGTTGCAAAGAAATCCCGTAAATCACTCCATCGAGCTGACTTAAAACACCACAAGGTTCTATCGGTTTTGCGAACAACAGTGGAATTAGGTACAGTAGAAATGATTTTTATTAGACAATGGTCGGAAAGACCTAAAGGCGAAAGAACGGAAGTTTTATAAGCAAAAGGGTTTAATGTAAGAAAGAGATCTAGAAGATGTGAAGTATGGTTAGGGTTATCAAGGGTTCTTGTGGGTTCAGAAATCATTTGTGTGAGATCACATGAAATAGCAAATGTTTCTGCACTATGACCAGCGGGATTTGTAGTAGATGAAAACTGAAGCCAATTAGAGTTATGAACATTGAAATCGCCTACAATTGAGATATCGCAAGATGGAAACTGAGATAGGAGATAGTCAAGTTTCATACTAAAGTAATCGAAGAAGTCTTGAAAGTTACTGTCATTAGGAGACCTATAAATGCAACAGTAGAATTTCACAAAATTAGGACCAGAATGTTTAAACCAAATCACGTCAAAATTTTTATTTTCTAAGGAAGAAACCCTCTTGTAAGCAATTCTGTCCTTGATATAGGCACATACGCCTCCTTTACATCGGAAGTTAGAGTGAAGATGGTATTGAGGAAATTGCAAGTCGGGTGACTCGGAGCTTTCAGAGGAGACTTGTGTTTCAGATAGAAACAAAATATCAGGTTGTAATTGTTCAAGATGTTGGTGAATAGCATTAAGATTAGACCTGATACCGCGGATGTTGCAGTAGTGAATCAGAAAGTTGATACTTTCGATGACCGAGGTCGCTTGGGCCCTGCCCTCCCGGACATCCAAATAGGGCAGGATTTTACGTCCGGAATTTATTACCCTGAAAACGACAGCCATCTTATTTTTTAATATGGGACTTTTAATCCGATAGGAAGACAGTGACGGCGAGAAGGAAGAATAAGGATGAGAATAGATTAAGTATGATGGAAAAGGTAACTGGCAGCCCGTATCGAGCTCAGAAAATGGGAGACCCAATATTAGGGAGCCCATGGTAAGGGTGGTGGTACCTCCCCGGCTGGCGTGGAGTATACATGCCTACCACCTGTGTAAAAGAGAAAGAGCAGGAATCCAAAGAAGAGCCTCATCGGGAATTACGGCAATTAGACTTTCAGTTTGACTTTAAAACCATGTGTCTTTTTTGTGCCGAAATTCCGGACTATAACCATCCGAAGCGAAATCCCATTTCATTAGCCTCAACTATGAAAATAAAAGATAATATTATCAAAATTTGTAACGAGCGTGATGACGAATGGTGAAATCAAGTTCTGGTACGTGTAAAATTCAGTTATAGACTTAGTAGCGTCCAAATCCCGATACCATAAATCGTGCTATGCTTTATTTAACCAACATGGAAGTAATTCCAAGGGAAATAAGTCAAAATCATGTGATAATAAAAACGCTTTAAACTTGACAAAGCATAACGCGTTTTATGAGCTGTGTACTTTTTTAGAAAATAATGATGAATGTCAGTATGACATAAAAGAATTGGTATCAGTAATGAAAGGAAATTCCCCCGACGGAGAAGTTTATTCTGAAGAATATGTTAAAATGAAACTCAAGGCTCATTATGGTGATGCCATTTGTATGACATCGAAAAGTGGAAAATGAACTGTTTGTTTCCGTGGCACAGCTTCTCGTATCTTGAATGATAAGTGGTATAAGGACAGATTAAATAATGGTAAAGACGAGCGAATGCGTATCGTTGAAGCTGCCGCAATGACAATCAAAGAAGATATTTACTCCTTCACCTGTGAATATGATAACTACCCTTGCGTTGAGGAAATAGCCTCAGGAGGTTATAATCTTATCCTCGATAGCTTGAAATGCTGATTGCAATCTGTTTTGAAATCCAAAGGTAAAAATTCGCAGCCCTCAGACAAGAAAATTGTTACTGTGGCAAATTCTATAATAGCTGCGGCCCGACCAAGAAGTTATTTATGTCCTTTGCAGGTTGGCTTAGGAATATATGTACACGGGAAGTTTGCATCAAGAACACTTATTGACATGTTGTCCAACATAGACATTTCCATTTATTACAAAAAAGTGTTAAAATACGAGAATTCGTTAACCGAAAACGACGTTATGAGGATAGATCCCAAAGCATTTTTACAATTTGTATTTGATAATGCGGACCATAACGTTCGAACAATTGACGCTTATGGAACATTTCATGTGATGGGAGGAATTGAATGTGTCACACCAGCTAACCTACTTCAAATTGACTTACCTGTTCTCCGACCAAAGAAGCTTACAAACACTGACACTATTGGCAAATACAGAAACATTAAGATAAAAATATACAATCGCCGACAAAACTGCGGTTTAGGTAAACTCATTTTTTCTGATGTTGGTCTTATAAAAATAGAGCCCACTACTGCTAAAGTTGCACAACTTATGAATGTTGTGTGGATGTCAAGTCCTTGCTGTTTTGATATCCCTCTTACAGCTTCGAGTGGTTTTATGGATAGTTCAATGAAAAATCAAAGTCAGGAATATCAAACGTCAGCAATATGTCCCCTACCTTTTGCAAATATGTCACCAACAAATCCATCAACTGTCTACACTTGTCTTCAACATACATTGGAAGAATGCAAGCAACGAGGACAAAAAACATGCATTGTAACGTTTGACCAGCCATTATATAATAATGCGTTAGATATTGTTTTAGCAGCCGAAAGTGGAAATCCTTTGTCATCAGTCATTGTTCGTCTCGGTGGATTTCACCTTCTAATGTCGCATATGGGCGCTATTGGGTATATAATGGAAGGAAGTGGTATTGAACAGTTGTGGGAACAAGTGTATGCGAAAAATACAATCAGTTGCTTGTTATCTGGACATTCATATGCTAGAGCATTCCGAGGCCATGTATTAACTCTACTCGCTCTAGGTACTATACTTCTGGAACAACTAATCGAAAAGGAAATGATTTCAGGTAACCAAATTAAGAAGACTAAAATGCATTATGAAAACATATTAAACTCAAGTAATAACGATTCCGATGATAGTGCTATTTACGAGGATGTATCTTTAATTGCCTCAGCATTAGAGTCGATTTTAAAGAGTGAGTCCTCCAGAAATCGTGCCGCAGCGCTTTGGAGCCAGTATATTGAGATGGTACAAATATTGCTTACTTTTGTTAGAGCTGAAAGAACAGGCAATTAGCAATTGCATTTATATTCAGTTCAGCGTATGTTGCCTTTTTTACACGCTGCTTGACGTAATCACTATTCACAATCAACTCATGCTTATTTACAGCTTATGCTAGAACTTGCCACTCATATGCCTAAAGAGGAGTATGACAAATTTGTTGCCAGTGGATATTTTACTATTCGTCGAACATCAAAATTCTGGAGTGGCATTTGGACGGACCTTACTATCGAGCAGGTGTTAATGAGATCCATGAAAGTGGGAGGAGGACTTACGCGTGGCCGTGGTCTGACAGATTCAACAATCGCACGCTGGGTTAATACAATTCCGGCTACTGTAAACCTTATATGTGCGGTAGAAAAATTTACTGGGGTATCGTCCTTATACAGTGAGTAACATGTAGAGCTACGCGACTCCCTTAAAATACGAGACACCGCTGATTTTAATAAATTTTTAATTTGGCTTCAAAATCACTCTCCATTTGAAGGCGCTTTCGACGACATTGATTTCTTTAAGTACTGGCCTAAAAGCAGATATTTCAGTAAATTGTGATAACGTAAAAGTAATAGGTCAAATGTCTCAAAACAAGTTGAAAAACCTATTGATAGAGCAACGTTCTTGCGCAAGGATAAAGTGAAAAATATGGCAGCTATTATGAAAACAATAAACATGGGCAATGAAGAAATCAACATCAATTCCAACCAACTCTTTCATCGAATAGTTTGCACTGTAAAGACTGACGAAGAACTGGAATCATGTTTAAAGTATGAATTAGCTCCACGGTCAACATCCCTGTTTGCTTCTATTTCATTGAGAAAAGGGAAAAAGTCATCTTTAGAACCTTGTTTTGTGATAGACGGTGGTTACCTTTTGCATAGAGTGGTTTGGCCAAAACCTGCTTCGTTTTCCCAAATATGTGACAGTTACATCGACTATATAAAAAGACACTATAGCCCTATTGTTTTTGATGGCTACAATGGAAGTGAATGCGGTACGAAAAATGCAGAGCATATTAAAAGAACAAATAAGAATAAGAAGTCTGTGGATATTGTTGTAGCTGATTCAATTTTTCCTTCTTCTACGCAGTCAGAATTTCTGAAAAATTTATCGAACAAAACTAACTTTATTTCATTCTTGGCCGCAAAATTGACAGCTGCTAAATTTAAAGTTCAAAATTCTCCGGGGGATGCTGAGACCTACATCGTGAATACAGCTCTCCCATTTTCTAATCAAAATAAGAAAGGAGTTGGAGTCGGCGAGGACACTGATCTCCTGGTTATAATGATAACTCTAGCAAAAAGTAATGAAGAATGTTTTATGTTAATTCCAGCAACAAAGTTTAAGCCACAAAAAGTGTTTAATAGCAAGCTAATCCAGGAAGCATTTGGAGATGTAAAAAATCACATTGCTTTTCTACATGCAGTTACAGGTTGCGATACAACCTCTTCACTTTTCAATAAAGGCAAAAAATAAGCTTTTAAACTTTTGCAATCGAACGAGACATTAAGGCAAAAGGTTTCTGCATTCAATGATACACATTCCACTAAAGAGGATATTGCTCAAGCCGGGGAGTATTTCCTAAAATTATTATGCAATGGCCGCGTTTCTTCAGATGACTTAAGCAAAACCAGATTTACCTGTTATAAAACAGTTATAGCTAAACAACCAGTTTATGGAAAGTTTGATCTCTCGGTGCTACGACCAACACCCGGAGCAGCAAAGCAACATAGTTACAGAGTTTTTCATCAAGTTCAGTCTTGGCGTGGAGTAGAACTTCCTACTACTGATTGGGGATGGAAGAAAAAAGAGAGACAACTCTTGCCAATTCCTGCACTTGACCCTCTGGTCCCCGAACATTTATAAGTTGGTTTTGGTGTAAAACTGACTGTGCTCAAAGATGTGACTGTCGCCGAGGAGGGCTTCCATGTACCGCGATGTGTGGAAAATGCAATGGTGAAGCATGCAGCAACAGACCCTCCATGCTAGATGACGAGGAAGAACAGTCGGAGATACAGGAGTGCTCCATAGATGATAATACTGCTAAACAAACGAACCTGGACCATCCAGACTAGCTGACTCAGCTGATCGAACTATCGATTTTTAAGGTATGAAAATTATATTAAATGTTATAGGACATAAAATTGCAGATATCCCTGTCGCAAATTTCAAGCAGTTCAATGCATTTTTTTGTTCTTGGTTAAAACTGGCTTTACCGTATGGCCAACAAGATGGCGGCGCGGCGGCTCGAAATACTTGAAACTTGGCTCCTTCCTAGCATTTTTACCACATTTTTAATAATTTATTTGCTTGGTTTGGTGATTTAGTTTTGAAATGAAAATTTTTGGCGCATTTAATTTTTTTTCTTTCAACTTCCAAGATGGCGGTCAATAGCAGTTACCCCCCATCTCGCACAAGCTGCAAGGCTATAAAATTTTATTTGCTCACTTATAAGGTCCCTCCAAATAAATTTTTAGTTTTATATTTTGTTTTTAGTTTAAATAAGCCAATTACCCTGTACTATAGGTAGAGCCAAAATAATGTTAGCACTTTTCTAATACAGGGATTCGTTTCAGAGTTCTAGGCCTCCAAAGTGAAACTTTTACATTCGTTTTGTATCTTTAATTTTAGTACTGTCTATTAATTTCATCTGTATACATTTTTCAGTATGCGTAGAATGTATGAATGTTTATTTCGGAAGTGTAAACATATCTACAGTATTGTCTTTAACCCAGAAACGTACTAGTCGTAAAGCTGAATTTATAAACTTGACGTTCAAAACGTTGTAGTTGTGGTTGCCGTTGCGTTACCGTTGGTGTCCGCCGTTTAGTTTATACACAATTTATAAACTTGACGTTCCAGCGTTGTTACCGCCATGCGTTTTAATAAAATTGGTATTAAGTTTGGTTCCAAACCCCATAGTTATGTATCACGTCACCGAAGGCGCTGGCGACACTATATTTAGTGACTTTAGTCAAGCAACATTTAACCACCATAATACCCTAAGACCCGGTGTTTACTTAGCCTTATTGTTTCCGTTAAAATGGTGTAAAATGATTATTACTTATATGTGTACGTCAAATTTTTTATTTTATGAACAAAGTATTGTATAAATAAATATTAATACGTGTTTGAATCGATTAAATTTTGTTACTTTTATAATGTTAATTTACTTTGACGAATTTAGTGTAAGTAAATGATAGTATAGTAAAGTATAAGTGGATCAAAAGGTCTTTAAGAGACGCGCGATTTTTCGAGCACGACGGCGCAGTCGGAGTGCTCGAAGTAGAGTAAGTGTTTTAAAGACCAGTTAGTTATCCACGAATACTTTACGCTATTTTTTTTTATTGGTGCACCTTGAAATCATAAATACTAGTATTACTACAAGAAATGGAAATAAGAACTAATAATGTAAAATATGTAAATAAAAATAAATATATCTAACAATACTAACTGTACTTTCTATTTTCATTTATAAAATTAAAAGTGTTAAATAATGTTTATAAAAAGGTTTTGAATTTGTTAGTAATATTTTAATTTACGTTACAAGGTACTCCTGTCAGATTAATAATCAAAGAATTCGTCATTTAGACCACGTTTCTTGAGTTGTTGATGTTGCCATGGTAACTTTAAAAAACGCGCGTTTTTGAAAGTTCGATTTAAATGCGCTAAGGCGTGCTTTAAATAGGTAAAATGGGACACCAATAAAAGAAATTGTAATTAGACACTTTTTAATTATCGTGATGTAAAAAAATTTGTATATTAGAATTCATATACCTACTTATGTTAGTAAATACAATATTATGGAAGTTAAACGTTTTAATACTTTTAGAGCCATTTGCAACACCTCGGTTTTAAACTGCAGATGGGCCAGCTCTTATACATTCACAATAAGGCATTTGAATATGAATTTTTAAAATTCCCGCCTGAGCTTCATTAGCGCTTAGGTGACGTAATACACAACTAATTTATTAAAACGGCGCGAATGGTAGAAGTCTTGTATCTATCCCCTCACTTATCTATGGTTACCGGTGGACATGATTGTAACTACGATTTCAATAAAATAACCTATTACGCACATAACCTGACTGTTGTTCTTACTGTGTCGTGTTGGTTATCCTCCTATAATTATGGATGATATTGCAGGCGTATTGGTGTGTTATACAACCCTGAAATTATTAAAACAAAGACGAACGCGCCGATTTAAAACACGGCCCATCAATAGGGGAAGACATTCGACGAATTATCTATATTACGAAAAAATAAAACAGTATGACGCTCCCCAATTTTTTAAGTATGGACGCGCAAGCATGTTAGGTATTGTAAAACCATATCTAAAACGTCAAATAAGATGTGATACCATTTCTCCTGAAGAACGGTTATTTATAACTTTGCAGTAAGCACTTTTCGCTATTTGCTACCTAATACAATTAATGTGTGTTTAGATATTTATCTCAACGTACAAATATGCAAGTCCTGGTTTGGACATTTAACATGGGCATAACAACTGTACACAAAATAATCCACGAAACGTGTGCAGTGGTATGGGACCAGCTTAGCCCGATTTACTAAATTCTATTTGCTATTTACAATTGACTTTCTAATTGAATTCGTGCATTGGGGAAGAAAAAGGTCAGAAAGGCAAGAGAAAGAGGGTATGAATAAAGGGAGAGGGAAGAAGAGGAGCCGGAAAGGCAACGAGTGTTTAGAAAAGGGAAAAAGGTAGTAAGATCACCTGACATAAAAAAGACAGAGCAGAATAAAGGTGGTAACAGAGTAATAGTGCAAAGTGAAAACAAGGAGGGAGATGAAGAAATGAAGGAAATAAAGCAATTAATTTGTGAGCTGAGGAAGCTGATGGAAGAAAATATGAAGGGAATAAGGAAAGAAATCAAAGAAATGAAAGAACAAATGGAAGAAAGAGAAAAGGAATGGAAAGGGGAAAAACAAGAATTGTTAGAAATAATAGAAAAATTAGAAAAAAAGCAGACGAAAAGGAGAGAAGGAAAAGGAAAAATAACATTGTAATAAAGGGGTGGAGAAGCAAGGAACCGCAAAAGGAATTAAAAGCGATGATGGCAGAGAAGCTAAATGTAAGAGCCGAAGTTAGGAAAGTGATGGTGATAAACAGGGAGAGGGGAAAAGAGATGGTGGTACAAACAGAAATACGGAACACAGCGGCGCAAAGAAGAGCGGAGGGAAAAAGGTATGGGTAGGATACAGAAAAATGGAGATAGACGGAGTAGGATATGTATGGAACGTGAGAACGAAGGAGCTAACCAGAGAGAGTGGGGAGGCAAGAGACATACAACAGTTAAAAAACTAAAAGAAGAAAGGGGAAAGGAGGATGACGAAACGGCTGGGCAACAGAAAAATGAGTAAAGGAAATGGAAAAGAAACAATGAGAAAGTAGGGAATGAAGACAGGCAGGGAGGAACGGACTAAAGATAATGTTCTGGAACGTAGCGGGATTAAAGAATAAAGATTAGGATTTTTGGGAGTTTGTTAAGGAGCAGGACGTGGTAGGAATGCAAGAGACATGGATAGAAGAAAAAGATCGGGAATGGTAGGAAAGGGAAACGCCAAGTGATTTCACATGGGTGGTACAGTACGCGGAAAGGAAGAATAAATAGAGGGATAATAGTGGGAATAAAAAGAAAATGGTTGGAAAAAGAAGAAGAGAAAGTGCGACAAAGAAGAGGGATGGTAGAAAGGAACATATAGTAAGGAACAGAAAATATAAACATAGTGAAAATAGTGGCGGTATACAGTAGAAAGATGAAAGAGACAAGAGAAAATTTAGAGGTGTTGACAGGAGAGAGAGAGAGAGGAAGGTATGATAATAATAGGGGGGAATTTCAACGAGAGAATAGGTGAAGAAGGGGAATACAAGAGAAGGGAAGGATGGGAAAACGACAAAGGACAAAATGTTAAATACGGAAGGAAAGTGGGGGAGGAGAGTATACGTACATAGGAGCAAGGGGAGAATCAGTAATAGATTACATCATAACCAATGCAGAGGCGGAGAAAAGGGTGAAAACATTTAGGGTAGGGGAGAGGATCAAATCGGATTATCAGCCATTGGAAATGATAATGGAAGGGAGAGAAAGAGAGGAGACGCGAAAAGTAGAGAAATTCTCGACCAAGAAGAAATGAGAGTGAGAATGGAAGAAGCAGCAGAGAAAGTAAAATTTAAAAGATGGAAAGAGGAGAAAACGGGTTGGAAGCAATGGTGAGACAGAGAATGCAAGGAGGCCAAGAAGAAGGAAAGAAGAACACTAACACAGTGGAAGAAAGCTAACGTAAAAAAAGAGGAATATAAAGAAGCAATACATACATAAATACAAAAAAACATGCGAGAGGAAAAGGGAAGAAAATAAAAAGAAAACTGAAGAACAGATAAGGAATATAAAAAGTGAAGAGGACGTATGGAAATTTCTAAAGAAAGTAAAGAGGAGAAGAAGGACGCAAGAGGGAATACAAATAAACGAATGGGAGAGATATTTCAAGAAGGTACTGGAGGCGGAGGATATACATAAAGGAGAAGGAGGACAAAACAAGAAGACATATGAAGCACATGAAGCAGGACAAGGAATTAAAGAAGAGGAAGTAATAGAGGCGATTCAGAAGGTAAAAAAAGGTAAAGCAGCAGGAGAAGACAGGATACAAGGTAAGGAATGGATACATGGAGGAGAAAAGATAACAAAAAGGATGTCTGAAATAGTAAATAAAATATGGAGAGGGGAAGGATACCCAGAGAGGTAGAGAGAAGGACACATATGTCCGGTGTACAAAAAAGGGGACAAAAAACAAGTGACAAATTACCGAGGAATCACTTTACTAAACACGGCATATAAAATATACGCAACATATACATTCTGGCAAGGATGTCCACTGAGTCCAAGGCTGTTCGCGATATACACAAGAGATCTAGAGGAGACATTAAAGGGGCAACAAGAAGGAGGTGTGGTGGTGGGGAACAGAAAAAATGTAGTCGCTGGCATACGCAGATGACATAGTGTTAATAGAGAAGGAAGAAAAAGAAATGAAGGAGATGTTAAAAACTATGGACAGATATTTAAAAAGAAAAGATTTGGAAGTAAATGAGAACAAAACAAAGGTAATGGTATTGAGAAAAGGGGGAGGAAACAGGAAAAAGGAGGAGTGGAAATGGAGGGAAAACGAGATACAGTAGGTAAAGGAATTCACCTACTTGGGATATACAATGAGACAAGACAATAAAGATGGAGAGCATATAAAAGAACGAGTGAGAAAAGGGAATAAATTAATAGGGCAAGTGTGGAGTGTAGGAGAAAGACTGTTCGGAATGGACTTAATGAAAAGGAGATTATTATTTGAAAAACTAATAAAAAGTGCGGTGTTGTACGGGGCGGAAGTGTGGGGGTGGAAGGAGTATAAAGAGATAGAGGGACTGGGGGAAATACACTGGAAATGGGTACTGGGAGTGGAAAGAGAAACACCGGGATACATTATCAGAGAAGAGATGCAAGCAGAAAAAATAAGGGTGGAGGCGGGGAATGAGAGCAATAAACTACGAGGAGGAAATAAGTAGAAGATCAGACTGTAAGGTATTACAAGAATGCTGGAAGAAGTAAGAATAACATATGGACAAGAAACCAGGAAAGAATATTACGAAAGCAGAAGTGGAGAGATTGAGAAGGGAAGGTGTGAGCGTGAGAGAGGACATAATTAGAAAGGACAGGGATGTCCAAAGGCAGGAAAGATGGATGAAGGTAAATATAGTACAAACTATAAGAAGATCAAGGGAGAAGGGATACCGGGATACTTGAAAGCAGAAGGGAGGAAGGAAAGAAAGAAAATGATAGCGAGATTTAGGTGCAGAAATGAAGAAAGAGGCAACAAATATTGGAGAAGAGACGAAGACAGAGTATGTAGGCTATACGGGAAGGCGATGGAAACGATCCACCATATGATGAAACCATGCAGCGAGGTAAAGGAAGAGGAGAGGACGGTAGAGGAAGTACTGGGGGAAAAAGGAAGGGGACGAGATTGGATAGAAGAAATATCGAAAAGAAGAAGACAGTTAAGGGGCGAGGAAGACAGTGCAGGTGAAGTGAGGAAAATAGAGACATTAGAAAGTCAATTGTAAATAGCAAATAGAATTTAGTAAATGTAAATAGTGTACACAGTCCTTTGCAATGTTGTTGAAATAAGTAAATAAAGATATGAAGTGTGTCTTAGCCCGATTTATCTGAAATCCCTGTCCACTGAAAAAGAATGACGGAATATGTCAGATGGCTTCTTACGGCATTGGGATATGCCCCATTGCTTAGGTGCCATCGATGGGAATCATGTTAATGTCCAAGCTCCTCCACGTTCAGGATCCCTATTTTAGAAATATAAACATAATTTTAGTATTATACTTTTGGCAGCTTGCGATAGTCAGTATCGATTCACCTTTGTCGATATTGGAGCTTATCGTTCGCAAAGTGATGGCGGTGTTTTGAAAAATAGTATTTCTGGAAAGCGCTTAGAGTAAGGTGAACTAAATATTCCTAAACCAAGTACTTTACCGTTTAGTAATATAGTGTATTACAACATTTCTTTGTTGCGGACGAAGCCTTTCCGCTGAAGGAATATATAATACGACCCTTACCAGGAAAAAAATTATCCGACAAGCAACGCATTTTTAATTATCGTTTGCCAAGAGTTAGGCAAACTATAGAAAACACATTTGGTGTATTGGTCGCCAGATGGAGAGTATTGAAAACAACTATAAATGCCAATGTTGTGAATGTTGATAATATTCTCAAAGCTGTTGTTGTTTTGCACAATTTTTGTCAAAAAGAAGTGTCGTCTACTTCAGACCTATATTACCCTGCCGGATGTGTTGATTCCAATGGCAATGAAAATGGACGCTGGAGAGAGGAAACACCTCTTCCATCAGAACTCGGGCCAACATTGCTTGTGGCGATATGAAATGATAAATAGAGGAAGGCTTTTCAATTAGCCAGTTTATTATTTAATAACTTAAATATAATCTGTAGTAATACATTGAAACTGTAAACTGTAAATATTAAATCGTAACTTACAAACTAGCAATATGTTCAAACTTAAGAGTTAAGACTATAAATATTTAACCAAAACCATTGATTATATATAATCAATGCCAAAACTTAGAAACTAGTAATAACATGTACAAACTTAAAATTATAAGTATTTAATCATAAATTATAAATCTTCTAAAATACCTAATAAATTCCGTCGTGTTTCCTTTGCCTGATTAGGAGGCATTTCAGATAGGCGGGAATATACGTCCTTCATAAAAGTGCGATTCTGATCTGGAACAGCACTGTTTTTCTTTTCAATGCCACCAACAATCTGCTTGGCTGATTTAGGTACAGCTCCTATTTCTCTTTTTTTGCTGGATGCAGTGCTCACTATTCATTAAAGTTATAAAGTACTTATAAAGTTAACTGTGCATGTAAAAATTACCTTTTTTACTTCGTGAGGTGGTTTGGAATGAGATACCACTGTCTCATCCAAGTCCACACCAGTATTTGTATATGTGTCACCTATTACCTCCTCTGGTTGAGGAGAGAGAATAGTATCTATTCCGGTCCATCCTGAGGAAGAAGAAGCACTAAACTACCTATAACATAAACCACGAAAGAGTGAAAGGCGAAATGCACGAGCCGTAGTTCTTTTTACTTAGGCAGGAGTAGGTTATAGGGTGTCAATTTTGTAAGCCCTGCTATTGGTTGAATGTCGAACAGCAGCGGCAAAAGAAAAAGTTGGTTATGTTTGAGCTGCACGAACGTCCGTGGAAAAGTACTCCAAACAGTAACGGCAACGTCAGCGTAGTTTATAGATAAGGGTATATAATTCGCTTATTTTAAACCTAGAACGTCGAACTGCAGCTGTAACGGTAACGGCAACGTCAAGTTTATGAATCCAGCTGAATGGTTGAGGATCCAAAATTTTTGCAGGGATGATAGTCCCTGTAAGACAATATCAAAGACTTGCCCATACCTTAAGCTAACGAAAAGGTACTCGTTGGAATTCAAAAAAAAAAAAATTCGTTTGGCTAATATCTGCCATTTTGTTACTGCACTACAGGTAAATTTTTCACATTCCATGTTTTTACCTGAAGAGTCGTATTTACCTCGATAAACCAAATAACTTAAATGAACTAGTGCAACGAATTCGAGAAGAAACAGCAAATATTCCTTGCGAGTTCATGTTGAATTCAGTTGAAGGATTTTCTAATCGAATTTATTACTGCCAAGAGTCTGAGCATCGCTTATAAATTATTCTTGTACGAGAAGAACTTCACAAACTTAAAATACGGTTTCAACAATCTGATGTTACATTAAACACCATAAAACTGGATATTCAGTTAACGAGTTAATACCTACTCCCAATCTTTAATTTACAATAGCGAAGTTATCTTTAGAGATAATTATGGCAATCGGCATGCTACTTGAAAATACCTTGCAAACGGTATACGATTTGACCCTCCTTCCTATTTAAAAAAATCAAGTTGGCTGTGCAGCTCCCGACCTTGTCAGTTAAAAACATAAAACTGTGTAAATAATAGAAGGCTTTGTAAACAGCATGCATATTAAATTTTATCGATTTAGTTTGAAAAGTTTTGAAATACAAGGGTTGCCCAATAAATAATGCCCAACATTTTTTTGTCCAAAAGTATTTGTTTAACACAATTGAAATTTACATATATGAAAGAATAATGTTTTGTATGGTCACTCTATTTTTCTACATAATCGGCTTCAAGTTCCACGGCCTTTCTCCAGCGCATGTATTCCCTGTTGGTAAAAATCTTTACTCTGCCTACGGAGCAAGGTTTTCACTGCGTGAATCACCTCGTCGTCTTCGAAATGCCTTCCACGAACGGCATTCTCAGTGGCCCAAACAAGTGAAAATCTGAGGAAGCCAAATCCACTGTCCAACCCTGTTTAGCGATGTGGGCAAAGTCCTCAGACTTGTGTGGGGACGAGCGTTATCATGCTGAATGAAAACCTCCCCTGGGTTGACATGGCGCTGCAGTCGCCGGAAGCGCTGCTTAAGTTTGTCTAATGTTTTGACGTAACTTTCTGAATTAATGGTACCGCCTTTTGGCATTACATCAACGAGAATTACGCCCTCACAATCCCAAAATACTGTGATCATGATTTTTCCGGCTGAAGGAACTGTTTTGAATTTTTTCTTCTGTGGAGAGTGAACATGACGCCATTCCATCGATTGTCATTTGGTTTCCGACTCAAAGTGATCCACCCTCGTTTCGTCACCTGTCACAATCTGGGACAAGAAGGCCTCCCTATCAGCATCAAAGCGTTGCAACAAATCGGAAGCAATGTCGTTTCTTTGGAATTTGTGATCGACAGTAAGACACCGAGGAACCCATCTTGCACACACTTTTTTGTATCCGAGCTCATTGATAAACGCATCCACACTTCCCTTGCTTACCGATAGTTTCAGTGCCAATTGCCGAGTGGTAATGCGTCGATTCTCTCGAATGACATCAGCACGCTGTAACATGTCAGGCGTGACATTCGTGGGAGGCCTTCCCGCGCGCGGCAAATCTTGGAGCTATGAAGCACCGCCCTCTGATGCTTTCACCCTCTGTACCCAGTGACCAACGATACTCCTATCGACTGCAGATGTTCCGTAGACTTTGCACAAATGTTTACGAATATTTCCCATGGTTTCGTTCTCTGCCACGAGAAATTCAATCACAGCACGTTGTTCATGACGAATGTCACTTACAGACGCCACTTTAAAACATTGGTACACTTACGCTATCGTTCGGAAGAAAATGAAACTTTGCTCACACACGCGGCAAACTTCAAGTAAGTCGCACCTAAATTTGTACATTTCTCAGAAATGTTTTGCACTGCAAAATAATTTGTGGGGAATTATTTATTGGGCAACCCTCGTAACAAGGCCGGTTCCATACATTTGGTAGGCACTGTATTATAAAGTTGGTAAAAACTTTGTAAAATTGTTTGTAAATTGTATCAAGTTACCTTAGGAATAGTGGTCAATAGTTCTCATGGAATAAGTGTCAGTATTTATCATTAATCAATTACTAAACGTCTTAAATTACAGTTACTATGGTAGATTTCACTTTTAGTGAGTATGCAGACATGCAGTTAATGTATGGATTGGTTTCTCAAAGCTGTTTAGAGACCAGAAGCCTTTATGCCGACAATTTTCCGAATAGGGTATTACCAGGGAGACGAATGTTTCGTGCATACCTTGTTTCTTTCTGTGTCAGTAGTAACATATCTGTTTTGTAATCTTATACTAATTAAGGTATCCAAGGTGTTACGGGTATAATAATGCCCCGAGGTCGACAGTGTACTTCCCAAGGGCCTCTGGCCCGAGGGATGTACGTTGACCGAGGGCATTATTCCTGTAACATGCATGGTGTCTTCTATATTTAATGTCCTTTTAGTATGGTTAGAATATTTATTTTTTGACGTTTTGTTATTTGACATTTTAATTTGGTGTTAATAAAAGTTTCACCAAACATACTTTGTTTCCATAGTAATTTCATAATGCCCTAGGGCATTATATCGTTTCTAACGTTTAAAAATAGGTGCATTATTGGAAAATAATACATTATAAGGACATTAAATTAATAAATAATGTTTAATTCTTGGCTGATGCGACTTTGCTATTTATTTCCAAGGGTTACTTGGCTTAAATGATTGTAAATTTTTGATAATACTTTTTTTTTGCAAATTTGCTTATAATTTTTCAACAGAAAAAGAGTAATTTTTTTTCTTTACAAAATTTGTTCAAAAAAACTAGCTCTTTTAAATATTCCAAAATATAGATGTTTCTGAAACAAAAAAATTTTATGATGTCATTACTTCAATTTCAAAATATGAAAAAATATGAAAATTCGACTTAAAATGCACCTCACTCAATCCCATTTAAGGGTCTCTTTTCAGATTTTTTCTATCGTTTTTCCTTTTCTTATAATAGAGCTGAGACGTCGAGTTTCGCTTACCCTGTACTTGGGGCACCAAATTACCGAGGGTGGGCCTCCTCAATGCTTCACAAGTGGCAGAGGTACTACGAATGCAGAAGACTTTTCTATTGGATTACGAAAAAAATAGTGGTTCTTCACAACACAGACCTCAGTTCTTCGCCGACGCTAAGCTTGTATTATGGGGATCCATTCGGGGATTATCTATGGCCAAGCTCATTTTTTCCAATATTAGCAGAACTAATAACTCCTGATAATTTCTGTACATTGATTTAAGGATTGTCCCAAACCAACTATTTGGATCAGAAGTCTAGGTTTGCTGTTGATTGTCTACTAGGCAGACATTCTTCTGTGAACCTGGTATCGCAACGCGGTCAAGTGATTTCATGATTATTGACTTCTCCCATAATTAATAGTAATATTCCTCTAGTTTTCCCCCACCCGCATTGACTCTCTAATGAGTTACCAATTTTTCTCTTCCACACTTGCCATTTAATTTCACCAGTTAGATTTTATTTGAATACTTGTAGGTAGCGGATTGCGAAAATTTTATTATTGCAACAAGCATTATTTTTTAAATCGCAATTGTTAATGCGATAGAAAAGTTAATTAATGGGGTTTAACGTATTTTATTATACATTAAGTCATAATTTGATAATGTTTTCTGGATATTATACTTTCTGTATTTTAAGTAATTGATATTTAATTAAGGGTTGAAAAAAAACACGTGTTAGGATAGAAACAGATGTTCGCTCGAACTGCCTTTATTGAGGTAGTGTAACGAATCTTTGAAAATCGCTGTATGCGCATTCTTGTGGTAAAAACTTCACAAATGTAATAATAAATTGTGTCGGTAGAGACCGCGATCAAAAGATATCTTCGTTTGGTACGTTGAAACTTGTGACAAATGTAGCGCTTGTTACGGACGAATGCATATTTTTAAAATTAAGATATCGTGCAATAATTAATATGAAACTGTTCCAACGTAAATTAATGTTTCTTGTTTTTTTATTACTTTTGAAAGACGGGGGTTGATTTTGGGGAGTAGATATGGTTAGTTGGAATCTAGAGTGGAAGGCAGTTGCTGTTGAAGTTTTGATTGAGCCGTACGCTTTGATCTGTTTTAATTAGAAACGCCCGTTGTAAACCGTTCGGTCTATAAATATTTTGTCGTGTACCTTTTAGCAAAACTAAAACGCTAATTCGTTCTTTTCTTTTTGTGTATGTTTTAATGGAAATTTTTCCAAAAATTAATCTGTAATTAATCGGCCCCAAGTTTCAAACCGCGGATCTTAACTCGTCGTGTTGGTGGTAAAGTGTTTAACTAAAGGAATATATTCAAGTGTAAGTAGGAATTTTTATATAAATTAAGGCTGACAGCAAATAATTTTACAAGCGTATATAACGTATTAAAAATCGAGCATTGTCTTGCAAAGGTATATCATTCCCACGCGGGCTCATTAAGCTGAAATCTGCTAAAATAAAAGACACTACAGGGCTCCCTCACTCTTGTATTTGTGTGAATTAGCATTGCTGTTTGTCGTTTATATTTATATTTGTGTAGAGGTGAGGCGTGGACGAACGGGTACAGGATACCGCTCTGGTTATTAATTGTAATGTGCAATTGCCGAGTGTGTACATACTCCCGGGTCCAGATGACCATTAAACACCTCGAATTTATTTTTATTGTTTTTATTGTTGTATAGATGAATGTGTAACATGAGTAAGGGGCGCTGTATTTTTCTAACGTACTCAAACTTATATATCGGTCACGATGTTATGATCTACTTATAACTTACTCTTGTTAGGCTTTGTCTTTTTTCTTTATATGTAATTTATTGCACTTTTTCCTATGTATCTTGTGCTTTAGTAGTCACTAAACAATTGTGTACTTGTCTATCTTCTTTTGTCCTTGCCTTTACCGTATTATCACCTGTATAATTTTACTGTTGTATTTTATAGGTACCGTAATTTGCCTTATTGTGTTATGTGCTTATTTACTTAAAGACCGGCATGATTGGTTTTAAAGGGCTACATGTTTGGTATTACGATTTTTCTCCTGATGATTTATGACACAATTGTGGGTGTGACTAAATGGTTTTTGTTATTGTTTATGTGTAGCTAAACTGCTTTTTATTCATTTTTCTCTTAATATTATAATTTTGTACTCACTTGAACCTGATTTAATGGTGTTTTGTTAAAACTGCAGATTCTAGAACTTATTTTATGTCGATTTAACGTAAATTACCTTAATACAAAAATACTTCCTAAGAGAGCTTTTGCTCTTGGAAGATGGCGCCTTAAAATCGGTTTAATTCAAATATCTTCAAAATGGTTTTCCTTTAAATGATAGCGTTCTGTACATTTATTTAGTGGAATATGCCCAATCGTATGGCGTGAATATGATTTTTTAGATGTACTCATAAGGGGCTCGTTTGGGTGGGGCATTGGATATTGTTATTGTTTTTTGTTTTTCAAAATTTCGTAATTTTAACATGAAATTTAAAAAATTTCGATTTTTTCATAAAAGAATGATACTCTTGTCTGAAGTCGCTACGACGCACCGTTTTCGAAATAAATCGATTTGAACTTTTCATGCGTTAATCATACTTTTATAGAATTAAGTAACGAATTGATTTACAATCAAAAATCTTTCACTTAAAATTTATTTGACACTTTAACCTGAAATAGTATCTGTAATACTAGTTATTTTGACGTTCACGCAATTGTTATTTTGTTTATTTTCCATAGCCATCTTTCATAATTGTAAATGAATTCGTTAGTTATTTTATAAAAGTATGATTAACATATGAAAAGTTCAAATCGATTTATTTCGAAAATGGTGCGTCGTAGCGACTTCAAGCAGGAGTATCATCCTTTTATGAAAATATCGAAATTTTTTAAATTTTCTGTTAAAAGTGCGAAATTTTTAAAAACAAAAAACTTATGAATAACAATGTCCAATGCCCCGCCCAAACGAGCCACTTATGAATACAACTAAAAAATCATATTCACGCCATACGATTGGGCATATTCCACTAAATAAATGTACAGAACGCTATCATTTAAAGGGAAACCATTTTGAAGATATTTGAATTAAACCGATGTTAGTCCGGCATCTTCCAAGAGCTCACAGAGATGGTAGCGTGGTGATGACACGACCTGCGTAGCATTCGAGAGGTAATGGGTTCGATTCCCGTTACCGTCTACCTTGTATGAGGTTTTTTCAGGGGGTTTTCCTCATACACATGTAGCGGCATGGTCACTGCGTATATGCACACCATGTGCAGCTACTTAGTCGAATGCTGAGGTAGTATTTTCCCATTCAGAACCCTAACTCCGTTCCTTTCGATCCTATCCTGACCACACCCATCTTTAATCCCACCATGCATATATACGTAATGTACGTATGTATGCTGGGAACCCATGATTGTGGCTGAAGGAGCTCGGAAAGCTCGAGCAGCCCGCGCTCCCCCTTGGGGAGGGAATGAAATACGTGGCCCTTTCCTTTCCTTCCAAGAGCTCCAGCTCTCTTAGGAAGTATTTTTGTATTAAGGTAATTTACGTTAAATCAACACGAATCAGCTTCTTTTGTGAAAAGAGTTTGTAGACACCCTGTATATTTAACCCTTTCATTTTCTTTTTTTGTGTTATTTGATTTATTAATGTACTTGTGCGATAACTTATTTATGAATAAAGTGGGTTTTATTGGTGGTTCTTTCCCACAATAGTACATTAACGAGCTGAACCACCATTGCGCAAAGCTCGTTAATTTTAATTTGAGTAGTTTCATTTTTTTTCTGCCTCACATGATGTAACACTTACCTCATCCTGCCTATCTAATTCAAATAGCACAACGTCCCTACCACTAGGTGGCCAATTCGTTTGATCATATTTGAGGTTCGCGAGTAATTAAATATCAGACTTGTAAATACATTCTAGTGTTTTAATTATTGCCAGGAACGTCAAAGTAAAGCAAGCAATTAATTTGAGTAATAGTAATATTATTGTCATTAAGGTCAAGATAAATCACTTTGCGATTGTTTTGTTCTTAGATTTGCATTATTCTGAATCAGTTCAAATTACACTTTTCAAGATAGGGTACCTGGGGGACGCTACATACTTTAAAATACTAAATACAATAACCATATCGGGTCCATAGCTTATTGAAGCGTCTCGAGTGGTTTGTATTGAAACAAAATCTAATTTTAACAGAGTATACAAAGTATATTTACTTAAATAGGTTTTTTTTATATACGAATAAGTTCAAACGTAAATATGTAATTAAAATTTATTATTAATTTTATTAAATACATAAATAAAAAGTTTACCTCGAGTAGGATTCGAACTTACGACCTGTACTTTGCTAGAGTACCGCGCTAACCAACTACGCTATCGAGATTCAAGCCCCAATCGATGTAAGTTTTGTCTTTATGTCTGTAGAACTTATGTAAATTCTAAATATAATGAGATTACAATCAAATTACTTATATTAATGGAATGTGAGCCTGCAATATCGCAAGGATTCACACATACCAAAGCTTATAATAATAATAAGAAAAAAACATAAATAGAAAGTTTAGCTTGAGTAGGATTTGAACCTACGACATCTACTTTGCTAGAGTAGCGGTCTAACCAACTGAGCTATCGAGATACAAGCACAATCGATGTAAATTTTGTCTTTATATATTTACATCGATTGGGGCTTGTATCTTGACAGCTCAGTTAGTTAGAGGGCTACTCTAGCAAAGTAGATGTCGTAGATTCAAATCAACTCGAGGAAAACTTTTTATTTATTTATTTAATAAAATTGATAATAATTTTTAATTATATATTTTCTTAAATTCACATTTCTAAAAATTAATGATTCATTGAAAATTATGCCGCAATATCTGTGTTCAAATACAACGAATGTTTGATATGCTGTCTGTTGAGAACAAAGCAATTAATTATAAAATAATATACCTAATTACTTTGTCGCATTTTTGTTGCTACGTGCCACATCTAATTATTGTTCTTCTTTATATCGGGGGAATTTTGTTTTAAACATGCAATGCAATGTGCTCTGATTGCTGGATCCATTAGATTTCTAAAACCATTGTGTTTATAATTCTCTTAGCTTAAAGCAAACGTTTATGGGAGTATCATCATCATACCTGCCATGTGTAACAATACCGTTCCTTTTCTTTTTAGGTGAGAGCGTTTTACACAAAAGAGTGGAAAATATGTATAACTTTCAAAATAAGTGATTAGCCGGTTTATACTCCGTTCGTGAGATAATTTACAGTACCATTGTTTTCGAAAACAATATGAATAAATAATGCCGTAGACCTTGTGAATTGAATGAGTTAAAGTTGTGAAAGTTGTCGCTTTATTAAGACAACGTATTTAAGATAGGGACAATATATTTAACCCGATAAGAAGTAAAGTTTTAAAATATATTTTCACCTAAAAGTAAAAAGAAAATTAAGTTTTCCCATAAATCCTATTCACAAGTCACCGAATCCGAGAAACCGTCTAAAAATACGGAGCGAGAACTTGAAAGTATCATCATACTTAGTGTACAACTGTCGTATCTATAACAAGATCACAAACACCCCGTTTGCGTCTTGTATTTTAGACTCTCGGTGATATGTTGCGGCGTCGCGGCGCTCCACGTGTTCCACCATGTGCGGCTGACGGACGCTCACATATGCCTCGCTGTATGTCAGTACGCCACCCAAAATAACCCACAGCTGTTACACCTGGCCGGACATTTTTTGCAGGTTATTTTTCTTTTCCATCTGTAAGTACATATTTATTGTTAGGTTTCCCTGTAATTCTTTTATTAGCGTTACGTAGGACGTTCTTAATTGAATTATTATACTCTTGTCTTCGTTGTTGTAGTGTCATGTAATTTTCTAAACAAGTTATTGTAAACTGATTTATCGTCCAGTTTCACGATTCATAAATAATTACCAGAGACATTAAGAAAAAAATGGACTAGTGCCTAACTGATTTATGTCAAATTTTATTCAAACGTGTTTAATGTGGTCAATGGTCTATTTTACCTAGAACGTTTTGCAGGAATTTTGTTTTTTTGGTCCTAATCACATACTTCTCGCCAAAGGTTTTAGCGGGAAAATATGAAAAACAATTGAAAAACACGAATTTTCGGTTCAAGTTAGTCTATAGAATAATTATTCCTTTCAACGATGGAATGGGTTATGCGAAATCTTCACACTCTTTACTGGATTTAAAGATTGACTTGAGTGACTTTGACCTAAATGTGTAATAAATTGATCATCTGTACGTTGCTTTCGAATGACAAACGTATCACTGTGTGAATTGAAAAATTAGTATTTTCCTCAATGAAGGAAATAAGAAAAGAAACAACAACAAACAAACAATAAAAACAAACCGAAGGAACTAAACAAACAAATACACAAAAGTCGCAAATACACCAACAGCCAAAGACATGCATACTAACAAAAGAATCTAAAGAAGTAAATAAGCTAACCTACTCTTAATAAAAAATCCTAACGCTGAGATACAAAACAAGAAAACTAACAAACATGGAAACACGTAAGACAGGGAAAAGCACAAATAACCAAACACACGTAAACAATCCAAACAAACAAACAAACTTTGCATTGATGTATACACACAATGTAGAATCCAAAAGTACAGATGCTTGTCTGAGGTTCATATACGGTATTCCTAGTCGCAATCATATCAGATTTGCTTTGCAATACAATGGATGGTTAAGTATGATGGAAAGGCGGGATCTACACATGCGCGTATATTTCCATAAAAGTGTTTTGTATGAAACTCCTCCATACCTTTATTTGAAACTTACATTTCGTACAGACGTTCATAACCTTAATCATAGGCACCCCTCTTTCATCGATCTTTCTCATTTTGCATTGCTTTTTATTACTTTCACAAAATGTCATTTCATCTCAGGCGGCTAAATCCATCTTCATTTAAAAAACGTATAAAGGAGTTATTAATGCAACATTCGTATTATTAGGTATTGTCAAAATTGCATCGTTTTCTAATCTTTGTACTCTTTTTTGATCTTGTATTGTTAGATACTTAATTCACCATAGTTATGACAAATTCGGCAGAACACATTTTGATTTTACTGAGCACGTGCTATTAATTATTCTTTATCAAACTTATATATTTTTCTTTTATGGATATCAAAGGAATAACGAGTCGCCTGCATTTCATTGTGGTCGAACCAATTTGATAGCCTTGATACGTTACACGTACACTATTTCATACTAATAAATTGTAAAATCAAGATCTACTTGTCAATTAATACTATTATTATTACTATTATTATTATTATTATTATTATTTTGTGACAGGTGGGGAAATGCTCCTTATGCACACACCGGGGGAATAACCGGGTAGTGTGGGGCTCTCGCGTTTCCAGGCATACCCACTAAAACCCCACCTTTGGCGTCGGCTTCTGAGGCGATTGGCCTTTATACTTTTCTGGTATAATAATAATAGGAAAAAAAATATATCACAGGTGAAAATAATACTTATGCATTCATGGTTTGGTTTAAACTGTAATGGAACTATTTACAATTTATCCAATTTACCGATTGCTCGCATAAAATTTAATGTATTCCTACACTGTTCGCTGTTTGTCAAGTTGGCGTCCCATATTGCACTAATAGCGAATAGGTTTCGTTGTACCACATACTGTTTACAATGGCAAAGTAAGTGCACGGGAGTCAAAACTACTCCACATATCTCACATCTTGGTGGCTCTTCACCCGCTAACAAGTAGCTTTGAGTGAGAGTAGTATGTCCTAAGCGGAGCCTATATAACTTGATCAAATTGCTGCGTTGTATATCGAAGTGAAATAACGGCTTAAGAGTCGGTTTAACTTTCTTTAACGTAGTGTTGCTTTCCGTCCATTGTTCCTGCCAGCGCTCACATACTCGGTCCTTTTTAAATTTTTGTCGATCTTCCTTCGTCAAGTTGGACAGGTCCTCATCGTTTGGATTAAGATCTCCAAGTTGTTCCCTTGCTCTTTGGCCGATTGATCTACATCTGTATAGTCGTGTATGCCTAGTGTCATCAACGAGCATCCCATAATTTGGCTGCCCATTGTCTAACGATGCTTTTAGGTAATAGTTAACTATTATCTGTTTCCGACGGAAAGCAAGAGGAGGAATGTTCGCTTCCACGCAAAGAGCACTGACTGATGTTGTCGGAAAGGCTCCTAAGGAGTACCTGATAGCAAGGTTTTGTACCTTATTGAGTTGGCCCAGCAATGTTTCATTACACGTAGAATACACATGACACCCGTAGTCTATTCGAGACAAAATTAGAGCCTTGTAGATGTCAAAAAGTGTTTTAGGGTGAGCTCCCCACTTCTGGTGGGCAAATACCCTAAGTATATTCAATAATTTTCTGCTGGAAGCTATAAGACTTTCGAGGTGTCTATTCCATCTCAACTCGCTATCAATAGTGAGCCCCAGAAGCTTTATTTCTTGAGTTATGCTAATTATTCTGCCATTCATGAGCAATACTGGACCGTAGTGTGGTCTCCTAAGTCGGCAAAAATGTATACATTTTATTTTTTCTTCCGAGAGTACATACCCTACAGAATTTGCATTCTTATGTATTTGGTTAACTGCCTCTTGTAATTTCGCTGTAATACCACCAATCGATTTACCGGCGTAACAGATCATAAAGTCGTCAACGTATAAACATTTATCAACTTCCTCCGTAACACTTGAGGCTATTTCATTTATGGCAATAGCAAACAATGTACAACTCAATGTAGAGCCTTGCGGTACCCCATTCTTCAGGATGTATTCTTTTGAGTAGGCATCTCCAATTCTAACGACGAATTTTCGATTTTGCAAGAACGAATACACGAATTTAGGTAAGTTTCCGCGTAAACTATATTTAAACATATTTTGCAGTATGCCGTGTCTCCATGTCATATCGTACGCTCCTTTAATATCGAAGAACACTGCTACCAGATGCTCTCTATTATCAAATGCTCTCAATATTTTGTCACTCAGCTTGACCAAGTGATCAACAGTTGATCTACCTTTCCGGAATCCAGTTTGGTAAGAGACTAATATATGTCTATTCTCTAAAAATAACTGCAGGCGCTCATTTACCATATTTTCCAATAATTTGCCTAAGCAGGAGGTCAAACTGATTGGACGGTAGTGTTTTGCCAACATTGGGTCTTTTCCCGGTTTTGGTATTGGGACCACAACAGCTTGTTTCCATTCTGAGTGGTAGGTACATTCTTTCCAGCATGTATTAAAGAATTTTAAAATAGTTTTCTTCATTTCTGTACTGCAATGGCGAAGCATTTGATTATGAATACCATCGTATCCCGGTGAACAAGATTTAGTTCTCTGAATTGCAGTTTCTAACTCTTCCAGTGTAAAAGGTAGGTTATATTCTAAATTTTCTTCCGTATCAAAATCAATAAGTATTGCTTCCTTATCAGTCTTGACCTCTAGGAAAGAATCAGAGTAGTTTGAAGAACTACTGGCTTGATAAAATTGATCTGCAAGAGTATTGGATATATCCATCAGATTATTTGTTAAAACCTCATCTGCTTTTCGGAGAGATACCGGATGGTTACATCCAGTTTTACCGGATATAGCCCCAATCTTTCTCCATATTTCTTGGCTTGTTGCGTATGGTGTGATGGTAGATACATAATCTCGCCACGATTTTCTTTGTGCTTCTAGAATTCCCCTTCGACACTCTGCTCTACGCTTTTTAAACTCAATGAGGTTATCCAATGTAGGGTTATGTCGGAATCTGTTTAAAGCTTTTTTTCTTTAATGATATTTTTTATTTTATTTCAGATGACCACCATGGGACCATCTTAGTGATGTACCGAGCCTTGGATTTTAGTATGCTATCCTCCGCAGCTTCCAAAATAGATTGCGTTAACGTTTCAAGGTTCAATCTATCCTGGTTTGGAGGGATAAGCAGTTTTGTGAAACGTTTGGATTGTCACCTCGGATACTCGTAATTATTGGGAAATGATCACTGTTGTGAAGGTCATTTTCCACTTCCCATTTCAAGTTAGTATGTATAGTTGGTGAACATATCGATAAATCAATGGTATCAAACCTTCCTGATCTTACGTTGAAATAGGTAGCCGAATTATCATTTAAGGTTTTTATTTTCTATAAGTTCTAAAAGTTCCGTACCGCGGGCATCGTTTGTTGTAGAGCCCCAGACTATATTGTGGGAATTAAAATCACCAACAATGATCAAAGGTATTGGTAGCTGGTTGATAATTTTTCCAATCTCTACAACATTATAATTTGTATTAGGGAGATAAATATTACATAGTGTAAAGCCTCCGTTAATTTCAAGTTTTATTGCTACAGCTTGAAGCGGCGTGTCTATATTTACTCATTTATATGGTGTGCCCTTTCGGATTGCAAAAGCTACACCGCCACAGGACCTTTGAGGTGAGTGAAAATCTCTTCTTATGAGCTTAAAACCTTTGATACTGCATTTGCTTCTCGGTTTCAAGTGCGTTTCTTGAAGAGCAACACACACCGGAGTATGCTTTTGAATTAGCAGTTTCAGCTCGTTCAGATTGTTGGATAGTCCCCTACAATTCCATTGGATAATTTTTATGAATTTTATTATTTATTGTAAAATAAACACTCGATGTGTTTTTTACAACGATTGACTAGATACATGAACGAGGACAAATATACATATATCACAGATAATAATTGATAATATAAAATAAATTATAAAACACAACAAACACAATAATAAAATATCACAGATTTTAATCACATAGGTTTTAACCTTGACTAGTAGATATCACAGACTATTCTTGTGACCCACGTTGAGTACTAGAGCCCCTAGGCTTTCCCTTGGGCCATCCTTTCTTCTTTTTGGGCTGTTTAGCATGTTCTAATGTCTTTTCATCTACAGAAATTACACTAGATTCTGTAGATTGTGACCTGGTCAAAGAAGGTTTTCTCTTTGCACCCCTGGATTCTTCGTCCATTACAATTTCTATGTCTTTCGTCGCCTCTTTATATACTGTTGGCGTAGATAGCGACTTTCTGACGTACTCCATTAAGACTGAAGTAAGTGTTTTTATTTCATTATTCACTATATCTTTTACTTCAGATATAATATTCACCTGAGAGTGACTGCAAGCAGACTTACGTGTTGCAACGTTTGCGTATGAGTTACCGGATGTTACCACACTACCCACCATACGCCTCGCTTCTGGATATGTAATCTTCTGTGTAACTCTGATCTCTTGTATCTCAAGCTCTTTTTTATATACCGCACACGCTTTCGAATTTGCAGGGTGATCTCCACTGCAGTTAGGACAGCAGACTGGGACTTCACATGGGAGTCCCTCATGTATGGGTTTGCCGCACACACTAACTTGCGGACCTTCACATTTAAAGATAGTGTGACCAAACCTTTGACATTTAAAGCAACGCATAGGAGCCGGGATATATGGTCTCACTCGCAAAGTATAGTCGGCTGCATTTATGGTCTTAGGTAAAGACGTGGAATTAAAAGTCAGTATAAGGTTAGGAGTATCTTTAAGAATACCTCCAATTTTCGTTTTTATTCGTTTTACAGCAATTACATTTATTTCCGATAATCCATCCAAAATTTCTTCCTCGCTGCAGTTTAAGAAATCCCTACAGAATATAACACCTTTTGAAGTATTTAGGGTTTCATGTGGTTTGACACTTACATCAAATCCACAGAATCTATTGAGCTATAACAAACGTTTGGATTGTTTATTCGACACTGTTTTAATAAGCAACATTCCTTTTTCACTTCCTCTACTCTTCCAACTAATCAAAATAAACTTTTTGAGATTAAGAAAGGACTCAGTGTGGAGAAATCTCCTTCTATTTTTCCTATAAACAAGAATCGGGGACAGTTATCCTCCTTTTCAATGTTTATATTAGAGAGTGGGGGATTTTGGACGGACCCCCCCACCGTATCCACGTTTAAAGAGGTGGACGACTCTTTGTTTAATTGTAGACTCTCCATACAATTCCCACGAGAATGGGCACAAAAACAGGTCCACTACGGCAGTGGTCCCATACCGTAGCAAGGCTTAACTGATTACAACTAGAAGCAGCCAAGTATCTAGAGGGCTCCGTTAGCGACTAACTTCGCATAGCCATTCATCTCTAGGCACGGATCGCATAACACTTTAGATTTCAGATTTTACAGTGGAGTTTACTTTCTGAAAGGAAACACAAATGTAGACAACGGACGTAAGGAACGAATATATGACGAAACGGTATGCGACCAGCGTTAGCATTACCCAGGGAGTACCACGTGGAGGTGCTGGTTCGACTTTACTCCCCTATTATTATTATTATTATTATTATTATTATTATTATTATTATTATTATTATTATTATTATTATTATTATTATTATTATTATTGAACAAGTTAGTCAACAAATAAAATACGCAAAAGGAAGAAACTAGCAAATAAGCAAACTAACAAAACGAACAAACACACAAACGTACAGTTACACATTCAGAGAAACCACACTATAGAAACAAACCATAGAAATAAACAAAAGAAACTAAACCACTAGCCAACAATCAGACAAAACAAAGAAACTAGCATACAAGCATATTAAGCAACAAACAAACAAACTAACTAACTAACAAACAAACAACACACACACTTACCGGAACACACGGAAACGATTCAAGCAAACTAACAATAGCAAGTAAACAAGCTTTCCCATAAAAAGTTAGCAAATTAACCAACAAAACAACTGGCCATCAATCAAGCAAAATATCCAACTAACCCACAGGTAAGATACCCAAACACAAACGCCAAAACATACGTAAATAATCTGAACAAACAATCGATAGAAAACAAACAAGTAAACAATCAAACGAAAACCAAAACAAAAGAACTAGTAACAACCTGCAAACAAACACTCAAACATACAATAGGTGCCCACGACCCACAACCAAACAAAACAAAGAAACTAGAAAATAAGAAAACTAACCAACAGACACACACTGACATGCAAACACACAAACACCTCAACATACGTAAGTAAACCAATCAAACAAACCATATATAAACAAGCATACGAACCAGCCAAAGAAACTAAAAAGGAGCCAACAATCAAACACAGAAATTAGCAAACAGGTAAACCGACCAACCAACACGCAGGCAAAATACAAACACACGTAAACAAACCATAGAAAATAAACAATCAAACGACCTAGACAAAAATAAAAAAGAAACCAAAGCTAAAAACCGGCAAAGAGGCAAACTAACTAATAAACATGAAAATGTCAACTTTCACCATTATTACACATATTTAAAATATTTATCTTTTTGGGTTTTTTATAGTGTATTCTTTAAGATTTATGTTATACAATCTAAACGTTCAATAACACTTACAGTTATCTTCGTCTGTAGTAATACTATGTTTTAAAATTGTTTCAACATCTTAAACAATTTTGAAAAATAGTATTACTACTGACGAAGATAACTGTAAGCGTTATCGAAACGTTTAGTTTGCATGACTTAAATATAGAAAATACTCCATAAAAAGATAAATATTTTAAATAGCCAATAAGCAAACACGCAAATACAAAAGCACATTCATACAAACAACACATAGAAACGCTAGATACAATCCACAGAAACACACCAAAGAAACTGAACTAACCAGCTTTTAAACAAAACAAGGAAACTAACAATCAAGCAAATTAACGAATAAACACGCAAAGAGAAACACCCAAACACCGTAGAAGCAAAAAAAGGAAAAAAGCAAACTAGCTAGTCAAAAATCAAACAAATAAACTAGCGAACAGGCAAACTAAATAACAAACAAGCAAACATACAATACACCCAAACCAACAAAACACATAAACTAACGAACCAAACAAAAAAAACAGATGAAATTAGTATCAACAAACAAAAACAGACAAAACAAGCAAACACCAAATAGAACACACAAACAAACTATGCAAAGTAGAGTCAACAAACTATCCAACAATCATACAAAAAATTAGCGAACAAGCAAGCGAATTAACAAACAGATTCTCAGTACACGCGAATACAAAAATATACAAGCAAACACCATTAGCAAATTATACAAAGAAACTAAGAGACAATCAAACTAATCAACAAACACACAGATAAGACATGCAAACACACAAACAAAAAACTATAAAAAAATTAAACTAACCAATCAACGAACAATTATAGAAAGACGTGTAAACAAATCAAACTAACTATAGAAATAAACCCTAGAAAGAAACCAGAGAAACTAAACAAACTAGTCAACTATCAAAGAAAACAAAGAAACTAGTAAACAAGCAAACTAACAAACACAGCCAAGGCACGCAAACACGCAGGAACAATCCAAACAAACAAACCATAGAAATTAAACAAGAAAACAAGCTACTCAATGAGCAAATTAACCAAAAAATACACACAAACCAAAAATACACACCATAGAAACTAAACCAACAAGTAATCAAACAAAAAAAAACTTGCAAAGAAACTAAATAACCTACAAATAAACACACAAACATACAATAGACGCAAACGTAAAAGACATACAAACAAGCAAACTATACACATAAACCATAGATAAAAACCGAAGAAGCTAAACAAACTAGCCAAAAATCAAACAAAACATAGCAACTGGCAAATAAGCGAACTTACCAACCAGCACACACACACACACTCACAAAGACACACACACACACACACATATACACATACATACAGACGTGGAAACACGTAAACACACGTAAACAATCCAATCAAACAAACTGTATAAACAAAGAAATTAGCAAACACGTAAGACAACCAACCAACTAACGCGCAAAAAAAACACTCATATACAAAAGTACATTCATACAAACAAACTACAAGTACAAACCATGAACAAACTAGCCAACTTTCAAACAAACAAGGAAACCAGCAAACAGGCAAATGAATCAACAAATACAAACACCCAAACGAACCATAGAAGCTAAGCGAGCAAAAAAGCTAGTCAAAAACGAAAAAAGCAACTGGCAAACAAGCAAACTAACCAAAAAAAAAACCCGCAAACATACACTACACGCAAGTAAAAAATACGTGCAGACAAACAATACAAATAAACTGTCGAACAAAAGAAAAAACAAAGCAAACTAGATAACAACCAAACTAGCAAACAAATAAACTAATCAACAAGCAAACACGTAGACAAGACAAGCAAACACGCAAATACCCAAATACACGCAAACAATCCAGACAAACTATAGAAAGTATAAGAACAAACAAACTAGCCAACAATCACACAAAAAGTTATCACACCAGCAAGCAAATTAACAGACAACGAAATTTTCAATACATGCAAATATAAAACATACAAACAAACAAAACAAGCAAACTATAGACACAAAACAAACTAGCTAGCGTACAAACACCTAAACACACGTAAACAATTTAATTAAACAAACTATAGAAAATAAAAAAGCATGCGAGCTATCCAAAAATCAAAGAAATGGACTGAAATAAAAAACTAACCAATCAACATGCAATTACTAAAATAGATGCTAACAAATAAAACAAACTATAGAAACAAACCACAGAAACAAACAGTAGAAATGAAACAAACAACCAAAGAAGCAAACAGAGCCATCAAACAAAATAAAAACTAGAAATCTAACCAACAAACATACAGACCAGACCCGCAAACACGCAAAGACCTGAACACAGAAATATCCCAAACAACAAACCATACAAATTAAAGAAGCAATTAAGGTATCTAACAATGAGCTAACAAATTAACCAACAAACACACAAACGTATATGACAGACAAGTACAAAACTCACGTAAATATACAAAACAAACCATACAAATGAAAAGAGCAAGTAAGCTTGCTAACAATCACAGAAAAATCAAACCAAAACCAACAACTAAGTTATCCAACAAACCCAAACGAGGCACGCAAAAACACAAGGATCAAAACACACGTCAACAATTTAAACAAACAAACCATTGAAGCTAAACAAGCAAGCAACCAAACAAAAACCAAAACAAAAAACTAGCAATCAAGCACTAACCTACAAATAAACACGCAAGCATATAATAGACGCAAATCTAAAACACATGCAAGCATGCACACTATACACACAAAGCATAGATACAAACCAAAGAAACTAAATGAACTAGTCTACATCCTTAACAAAACAAAGAAACTAGGAAACAAGAAAACTATCCAACAAACACACAGACATGCAAACACCAGAACACACGTAAATAATTCAATCAAACAAACGATATAACCTAAACAAGCATACGAGCTAACAAAAAATGAAGTAAAGGAACCAACACAAAACAATTAGACAAAAAGCAAACTAACCAATAAACACTAAAGAATTACATGCAATTAAAACAACAGGAAACGTATAGAAACAAACCAGATAAACTAAACAATGGGGCCAACGATCAAACAAAACAAAGAAATTAGCAAACACGTAAATCAACCAACGAACACGCAATCAAGACATGCAAATACACAAACACACGTAAACAAGCAAGAATAAACAAGCAAGTGGGCAAGTCAAAAATCAAACAAAGGAACCGAAACAAAAACATCAAAAAAGGGAACTAACCAATAACAAACACAAAAGCACATTCATACAAACCAAACAAACACAACTATAAATACAAACTATAGAAACACATCAAAGAAACTGAACAAATTAACCAGCTTTCAAACAAAACCAAAAACCAGCAAACAGGAAAATTAAACAAACAAACACAAACATAAACACCCAAACACATATAAGCAGTCCAAAGAAACACGCAGTAGGTGCTAAGCGAGCAAAAAAAACTAGCCAACAATCAAACAAAAAACCAAAACAAAGAAACTAGCAAACAGACACAATGGCAAATATGAAGACTTTAAGAAATACTTTTCAGTAGCTATAATTGTTCATTCAACCAGATAATTTTCATTATTCTAACCTAAAAATATTTTCAGTGACATTTTTTTTAATATTTATTTTTAACAATAATATGTTTTTTATATTGAAAAATAACTTATCCTTATTATATAATTCCACGAAAATTTCACGTTAATAACATGGAATTTCTATGGGGAGAAAATGGAAAATCCAGGGTCAAATTTCAAAGAGAAAGGTACTTAACTGGCATCACCTGAGGGATATTCCAAAAATGTCGTTAACAAATATTTCTGATGACAACCTGGGAGAAATTCAAATCAAGATAACCTTTAAAATTGAAGAAAAAACTAACTGCACTTTGTTACGAGCCTTGGACCCAGAGTTTTTTAACCTTGGTGCAGGATTTTTCAAGCTCATCAATAAATTAGTTGAGTTGATCGGTGTATTTCCACAGTTTCTGTTTCTGTAGCACGACGTGTCGGAAGCAGACTCTGCTTCGTTAGCAATACAAACGGCAATTCACAAATCCAAGTTATGGTTAAGATATGTGGACGACACTTTTATAACCTGGACACTCGGACCAGAAGAACTGGATCGATTTCTACATATCTAAACGGAGTTGACGAACAGGTATGGACATAGAAGACAATGGAACACTGCCGTTTTAGACGTATTAATCTACAAAAAGAGAGAACAACTAGGACACTGTTTATTGAAAAGCAACACACACTAACAGATACCTGAATTCTAAATTCCTCGCTATCCAGCACAACCAAAGGCCGCGATTAAAACACTAATTACAAGATCCGAGCGATTGACAGATCGTCACGACATGTATGAAGAAATCAAAACACTAAAGTTGGTTTTATTACAAAACTGATTGATTCATCGAAAACCCAAAACGTGGACCAATCAAGAAAGAAAGCAAAAAGATGAGGAACAAACAAAGTACTCTTACCGTATATAAATGGAGCAACACACCGGATTCTAAAAAAATACAACATCAAAACGGTATTTAAAACGCATGAAAAGGTCGGAACCATAATGCCTAATCCAAAAACCAAAATTAACCTAGATTAAGGAATACACCAGATTCCCTATGCAACCGTGATCGAACGTATGTAGGCCAAACAAATAGACGAATCAATGCTAGGCTGAAAGAACATCGACTAACAGTAACGAAAAACATCAAATCTCATATTTAGTACATGTTCAATGGACATCACACAATATCAACTTCGATAAGACCAGAAGGATAGCATGAGCAGAACAACTAACCAAGAGTATAATAGAAGCTGTAGAAATCGAAAAACCCTCAAACCTTAATACCCGAAACGACGCACACGCACACGCAAAGGCACAGGCACACGCACAGGCACACTCACACGCGCACACGCGCCCACGCATGCACGCACGCACACACGCACGCATTCGGAGTGTTTTATTTTGGATGTTGGCTAGCATCTTAACGTTATCGAAGTCTATTTTGTCTCCTAGTACATCCCTGGGTTCCATAGTGTTCTTTATGTTGGATTCTGCTTCTGTTGTATGTGGTTGGAGCTGCTTTGCCAGGTATCTCGCTAATTCTTGTAGTGATGATTCAATGGAACACAATGGCACACTAAGTGATTTATCAATGTCTGATTTTGTAAATAAGTTTTACTACATGTTTAACTGTAAACGGTCAAATAATTAAGGTAACGTACAGTGCTTGGTTTTGTACAATTTTACTGTGATAAAATAACAATATTCTTGGTACTTATTAGTAGGTTTTATTTAGAAAGGAAGGTGAATTACACCACAAGGTAATTTAAGTAGCTTAGCCATCTTTAAAAATTATGCCGCAATATTAAGCTATTAATGGCCTGGTATACTGTATGCTAACTTCTAATTATGCCAGAAGATGGCTCTAGATGGCGGAAATGGAGTTCTGACGTTGGAAATGGGAGCCACATCTTCAACAGATGAAGGTGGAGCTCCACTTGTTACATATGTAGCCCGGATGATGGAAACGGAGCTCCACATATTAGAAATGTGGCTCACTGCTAGTAATTGGCCTCAGTGCTAGAAATACGAACAGAGTGGAGCGCCTCATGTTAGAAATGGGGCTTGTGGTGGTGCAAAATGCGGGAGAGGGGCAATCAGAAGCAAGCTAGGAGAGGGATTAGGACTAATCAAAAACAAGTTGGGGGGGTTACGTATCAGCTTTGCTTGTGGATAAGCTAAAATGACACTAAATAAGAGTAAAAACGCCAAACAGGCACTAAATATAAGCTGAACATATGGCGTCGTAAAAGAAAAATAGTCTAAAATGGAAGTGGTAGGGCTTAGGTGTGGGCGGAGTGGCATAGTAAAATGCCTTAATATACAGTTCAGGTGTGTACTATGGAAAGAATAATTACTTTTGTAGAAGGAACGTAATAGAAAAGAAAAGTCGGACATTAGCAGTTTTTCTGGCAGAATTAGAAGTATAATTTAGTTTTCTGATGAAATACGCGAATATATAAAAATTTACATTGCTCTTTTAGCTTAATGTACGGCTAAATTAATGCAAAAAATCACATTTTGAAACTTAAAGGACGAATGGACGGACAAGGCGCTGGTAATAGTGATTTTTCCATTGGAAAATTCCCTAAACAATTTGGTCCTTCGAGCCGGATCATTTTCATCTTTTCGTGAAAGGGAAACTTATTTTCAAATTATTATCTGAAACAAAGCGTCATATTTACCACGGCTGATAAAATAAGAAAAGCACATGAGACCGTTTCTATTCCAGTAACAAACAATTTTTTTATTTACCCAAAAATGATTATAGAAGTAAAACCGTAACGACAATTAAACTTTACGTCACTCTAGACAACTTTCCCATTACAATTTGTGGTAAATGCGAAAGCAATTTATGCTGAATCTTAAAAATGTGTACAAATTGCAGGTTTTTAGACAATATTGCGCTAAAGTTAGCATTTCTTTCAGTACATAAACAATCATTAACAATCTCATTTCACGCTCTATTTAATTTGAAATGTCATAAACCTCTCTTGTAATTACAATTTAAACATTTGTCTTATTGCATTGTATTTAATAGCTTTTTTTTGCGATTTGATCATGGTAATCCATAAACCATGCAATCTAAGCACGGAATCGCAACTCCACTAAATCAACCCTCTTCGAGAAAATGAAATGGCATTCTTGTAAAGCGTGGCTTCCATTAGCGTGATTGGGTTAGCGGCTCCCTCGACATCGTTTTGATGACTCACTCGTAATCTTATGAATGGAATAGTGATAAGTTTTCGTTTCTTCATTACGTAAAACGTACTGTATAATAATAGTAATTCTTGAAGAGGTGAACGCAGACATTAAATCTGTACACAGCATGTTATGTTATATATAATATACCGGTCGCAGTTTTGGGTTATTTTAGCTTCGGTTATTTTCAATTCCCACAATCTGCCTACCATATTGCCCAGTTGTTTCGAGTTGCCAATGACAGCACATGGCTCAATCTTATAAAAGCCAGATTTTCATATATACTCAAGATATTTTTGTGCTTTGCATCTTGTCAATGCACTGTTTCGAAAACACATGCATTTACAAAAGGGATGTGAATGTATGAGAATTTTTAGTGCGCTCTTCTAATACTTGACGTTCATCTGTTTTGATACTTACAGCTGGAAACTCCTATTTATTTTTTAAACAAGGACTTGAGGGATAAAAATTACATTTGATGATGTACAAAAGGCATCTTAAATTAGCTGCAACATTAACCAATTTCACTTAATCTTAATGATTGCGCTTCAAATATTTCTAAGTATATTTAAAAAATAACAATAAACACATGTGATTGTAGATAGATTATTTCAAATTAATTTTCATTTATTTCTAAAGCAAAGCAAATGTATCATAAAACGTCAATTATTGTGCATACTAAACGTTCATTTAACTGAGTGTTTATAAAACATGAAGGAAAATGAAATATGAGAACGTATACTTAAAAACTGAAATGTTTTTATTTTGACTGACGACGATAACTTCAATGGCTGACGAAAAGTATAAAGCTTATAAAATGTATAATAGGGGATTTAACCCAAACGATAAGTATTGTCAACTCTGAAAATGGAATAAATTGACTGGATAACGATATCTGATAATCTCCGAGGACAGACAGTATTACACCAGGGATAAAGGAGGGGGGAATAGTTGTTTTTTTGGTATTCATTGTTTCGACAGTAGTAACCGGACACCATCCCCTCCACTTTTTTTTGTGACGTCACAAACCCCGTCCCCTGGGACAGCTTCCCCTCAGCTTTGTATGCATGCCCACATGCCTTGGGACCTTTACATTGGGCCTGTAGTTGGCCTTGGCCTAACCAAGGTCAGAATAAAAAATCTGTTCGGCGGGAAATTTGAAATTTTCTAATAAGGGGCCCTAAGGAAAACTTGTAAGACATCTATAAGAATTTGCCTTAAGGTCTACACCCTCTTGTTGTAGCCCCATGGCTGGAAATAGTATTATAATAAGGTGGCTTTAATGTTAACTCTTAAGACAGATATAAGAACTTGCGTTAGGGCCTGCGCCCTCCAGTAGTTCTGTAATAAAGGTGGTAGACTAATTAGGGATTATTTGTGGCGCCATCTAGTGGTGTATCTTTAAAGTACCGAGTGTTTTCTGTAATAAAAGTTGATCATGCACGCCTCTCTCTCGTTTTTCCCGTCTTTCGTCTCTCTCTCGGCTCTTGTTACGGAACTCTTAATTAAAACAGCTAAACTACTAAAACCGCTTTTATTTATCAGAGTAGAATGGTTGAAAAACAAGCATTATACAGTAATTTGATTATCTCATCATTTATAACTAAACATGTAGTGAAAAACTTATGTGCAAAATCAAGCATTATTTATTCTAAAATACTAAAACATTGTCACATAAAGTCCACACACATCTGAATGGTAATCCGGCAGCGTCGTTTTTCTGTAACGGAACCATCTAGAATTCTTCTCAAGGGAATGTAAATGGTAACCTAGCGGGGGTCATCCAAAGGAATCAAAATATTCCCCGTTACCATTCTCGTGAATGTAGATAGCAGTCTAATGCTGACCTGGTTTGTTTGCAGGATCTGTGTTCACATTAATTGCACAAGGTCTATGTAGCTGATTAGAAGCACCTACAAGTCGAAACACATTCTTGTAGCAGGCGATCGCTTTCAAACATTTCAACACATCTTTGGATTTGGCATGGCACCCAGTCTTGCAATAGTAATGCGTTTTCCAGAGAGCACATAGGCTCCTCGATGTTATGGTTTAAGCAACTATACGCCTTTGCTTCCTTTTTCAATTTTTAGTCAACCGGCAACCAAACTCGTCCAAACTTAGTGTTGGTTTGTTAAGGAACCTTAAAAACTGGTTTTTTCACTGCCCTTAACGTGAATTTTGTTAAATCGCAGCAGTGTTTTTATCAGCTCCTCTTGAAAATTGTTGTTGGGCACATACCCTGGCCACCATTTCATGCCACATTATTTATCCTCTAAATACCGCATCTGTCTTGACATGGGTTTTGTTATAAAATAATCTCGAGGTGGCTTTATTAGCGTCAGCAATAACGAACCATGGTCTGTAATCACCGCTATTTCTTTCGGTATGAATTCGTTATTAACACCTATAAACCCTTGCACGTCCAAGTATGCTACTGTTGTACACTGAAGCTTGTAATCTAGGGTTATCCCTTTAACAGAAGAAATCCACGACGACATTCCGACGATTATCGATCTCGATCACGTTATCGAATTCAGCGTACACCAAACAGTCAACGGTTTCTACAAGCGCCTCTTCAAACCCGACTTCTAGGCATACGGAACCGTTTCTAACCAAATTCCAGTGCGTTCTAGCGTTTGCAAACAAGTCAGGGGTTAGGTCGAAGGTCATTAAACAGTAGCCGTTGGGGTAATCGCTTCTCGATAAATTGTTGCCTCATTAAAAAAATGAATACCCGTACCGCAGAATAAGATATGATATGCCCTTACATATAAACCATTAGCTGTAAAGTCTGGTTGTAAGATCTTCGATGGAATTTGTTGACCGTCAATATGCAACGACATGTAGTTAATATTGCTGTGATGAAAATTGAACGGATTTGAGGAGTAAGCACTGTTGAAAGCTTTATTTGCGACAAAATCTACGATGCATCGTTTAGGTAACTGACCCAGGAAGACATCCAATGATTTTCCCTGTATGCATGTAGGTATAGTTAACACTTTTACGTCGGTTCTTGTAACATGATATTTTGCCGCAGTTGTTTCTAAAGCTTTAGCGTGTGCAATTAGAATAGTGGGGCTGATTCGCATACGTCTCACCAGTAAACTAGCGTGTATAATTCGCGTCTTGTAAGTTGAACCGTGCGCCACCATTAGACTAAAGGTATCTTTTGATCGTACAAATTCAGCCCTTAATTCAACACCACTTATGCGAAACTTTTCTTGATTAAACAAATCCGAGTGCACGTGACCAATCATCTCATCCTGTTTTCTGGTCGCTGCAAGTACTTGACGTTTTGAGAAATCGTTATTTTCGGGCCCCAGTGTATTCATCTGACCGGCTGTATCATTGTGCCATAAGGTGCAACCTAGATGTGAACTCTTGGCATCCGTTCCATAATTTAGCAACGTTGCGATATATAAGCGGTAGGCGTAGGTGTTGTTTAGTTGTGACACCATCTTCTGATTTAAGTAAACCTCCGCTTGTGAGAAAAGCGAATGCATCCAATTGTTTACCCGTGCTACAATATCCCCGTCAGTAAGTTCTGTACCGTCTTGATTTAGAACTTTAGCTGTAGTGGACAACATGGTGTAGCTTAAATCTATGTAATCGTTTCCGTTTTCGCACCACAAACTCTATTGGGGCGTCATCACTAAGAGCCGATAAGGGCTTGTAAAATATCCTTTCACCACTCTCGATACTTGTTTGCGTTGACGGTAAAGCGAAGAAATCCAATTCGTACTTGGTGCATTCACGCGATTGGACATATAGAAAAGCCATTATTATCTTGCAAATATATCGTCATAAGTAAGTTTCTTCTTCTTAGCAACAGCTCTCGGTAAAGATTGGTTGTTATCAGATAGACGTACTCTTTTATGGTCCGAACCCTCCATCATTTTATCGATTTTCTCATAGGCTTTACGTTTCAGATTTCTACCTGCCTCGTTAAATTTTTCTTGATACGATTCCTTAACAAGTCGATCCTCTATGACGTCACCAAGAATATTAACACCCGTTCTAAGAGATTATTTTCCAATAGCCTTTGCGCCTGACTTAAATAACGGTATTATACTTCTAAATATACCAGCTATCCAGCTCCCTATATCATGTCCAAGTTGATATGATTCACCTGTGTAAAGGGAGCCGATATCATTACCGGCCTGATTCATATAATATTGTTGGACAGACCATTATTGCGCTCTTCTTAAAGTGCAGCTTCAGACACGACGTCCAAAACTCGAAAGGCATTGCTGCACTCGTATCTGTTTTTATATTAATCTCGATGTTTTCAAATTCCCGTGTCATCACTGGAATGTAGTGTGCAGGCGAAAAAACCACATCTCTATGACCCCTGTAAGCGTAGTTTTCTGGAGTAATATTTATTATACGCATAAGCGGAGATAAAACATCACCCAGAATTTTTCGGTTCAACGATGTCGAAATAAACAAGCATCTGCGTTGGTAATCCTATCCATATACTAGCGGGGTGCGGTGATATTGGTTCCATAGCTATGTTTTGAAACGGCCGATAACCCAAATGTAAGGCTAAACGTTGTGAGAATCCGAATAGCGAGATGGAGGTTTTTAATTTCGTAGTGACGCGCTTAGTTAGATTATGGTATTAGATTGTTAACAATTTACTTATTAGCTCGTGGTTATTTAGATCTCTGGCAATTTCTTCTGTGTTGGTATGATTTCCCGAGGTGAAACGTAACACACACTATCCTGCCTCAATATAAATGATTTTCTCGTTGTCGTGTTGAAAATATGATGCAGCCTTTTTTAATATAGCATCTAACACATCCCCTGAAGGTGGATCAATTCTGTAATAAATTAAATTGTCTGTCACACTTAAAGAACAACGGTACTGAATTTCCGATATGCCTACAACCCTTGAGCCTTAACCTTATTCGTTTTGGTAGTTGTGTAATAAAACTTGACGTCATACTGTCGGGAAAATACGTACGTCATAGGGTTATTACTCGATAAGTCAAGATGAAACTCCATTTTTATATATCTCTCAGCTGCGGAGCTAATACCCAACTATTAAATTTGTCACTGTATCCACGCCACTTGACCAGGTATTGTTTATGTCATCCGCGACCCTTCTCTGCTAAAATCTTATCGACCTTGAACAGGGTGCCTTTATCAAACTTCCTCGCTCCAATTCGTGTCATATCCCTTCTCAAACGTGTACTTAGTTCTGGCGATTCTAACATTATATTTAGGCTGAAGTGATGTGCCTAAACCTTTCGCGTACAGGTTATTCCACACTTCCAAAATGTTTTCATCGTTTACAGCCGCAGGGGCTTTGTACTTGAATGAGGGCTATTGTTGTAAGTAGTCACAAGTTTTTGGAGTACATCAATATACCTGTAGGAATTTTTGTAAGTGAAATAACGCCACATCCTTGTTTTCAATGCTGTATTAAATCTTTCAACTACAGATGCTTTTACATCAGGGTTATTTGTTACATAAAAATTGATATTTTGTTTCTTGAAAAAGTTTTGTACACTGACCGCCACAAACTCCTTGCCTGTATCCGTCTGTAGATTTGCCGGTGTATTATCACTTTCCTTAAAAATATCGGTGAATGCTTCAATTACAGATGCGTCTGTCTTCGTTTTAAGAGCTCTTGCCCAAGACCTCTTGTTATACACATCAATAACCGTTAGTGTGCAATTGTAGCCGCTATGGTGTTAAAGTTCGCATATCGCAAAGAGCTCGTAATTGTTGGTCACAATGTACCTATTGCGCGGAAACTTCTTTCTGACTGGTTTATGCACCGTATAAGCTTCCAGAGCCTGCAGCTAATTTTTCCCTTTACCATGTCTACCTTTACAGTGTTAGCTAAAGGTGTTATACCCGAAAATCCAGCCGGATGAGAGGGATCATAGTATACAGCATCCATGTTATGTTCGCCACGTATCCCAATCTAGTGAAAGTCTCCTTATGCGAGAGGATCTTCTCGGCGTTTCCCGCAATTCACTATCGGAAACGTAATTCTCACCTATAGTCGTCGTAAGGGTCCGTTCGTTCATTTCGGATAAACTCTCGTTGTATATTTATTTCTTAAATGTACGTCGCAAACTGTCGCCAACCGTGTGGGTTTGTAGTTTTTCGCTGCCGACAGTACCCCTTTTATCCCAAAATACATCACGGCCCGTATTCAGTATACGCCAGTAATCAGTACCTTTCTTGCTGTATGAAACAGGCAGTGTTGATGCTATTACGTCGTCTGGCAGACCTTTTCGTTTCGGCGAATCTCTAATATCATCATCATGACCGCTGACTGTTATGCTAGCAGGTCGACGTAACTGATTGGAAAAGTGTAGATATTTTGACGAACTTGATAGTACTGTTGCCATTTGTCATGGTCGGTCGTTTTGGTTTTTAAAACTTTGTCCATATAGTTGCCCAACTGCGTTAAATGTTGTTTTGTGTGACATCTTGCGCTTGCAGACGCTGTGTAAAATCCAGCGGTAGAATAATCATTTTCTTCAGATTGTGGTCTATAGCCACTGAAGCAAATTACTCAGAATTGCACCAAGTAATGGTCCTAACAAGAGTGGTAGAAGAAATGCGCCACCCTTCTGTATGAGAAACTGTTTCTTCTTTTTAATAAACTCGCCGCTTTGTGCCAGCCGTCTTAAAGCGTGCGTATTTTGAGAGAGTCGCTGCTTGTGATCAGCTGACAGAGTTACACGACCTTTAAAAATGTTATATACACACTCACAGATATATTACATCTGCTTACTATCCAGACATTTCAATAAAGCGCCACGTTGACGTTTACTTAATCTGGCTAATGCGTGCAAGGTATCCGTATTTTCGATTAAAGCACCAACCATCATACGTGATGTAATCTTTATGACTGTGAAGTTTAAACCCTTTTTTCGCTGTATACACTTGGCAAATACACTGAGGGCCGATGTAGCGTAGCGCATCTACGTTGCTAAATTCTGTATCTGTGCCCTGTCACGTGCGTTAAGAAAAACACACTTAGATTTCTATGATGAAAACCATTTGTGAAAATATCAACCACCGTCAAACTGCTCCATATCAGGTAAACCCTTCTGAAACTCCACTGAGAGATATTTAAATAATGGCTGCCACTCGTTGTAAAATCAGATATTTTTTTCCTAATCTGTATCGTAGACAGTTTCGATATTTTTTAGAAAACCAACGATAAAATACGATTTCCCACAACCCGATGGCCCCGCTACTATTGATGAAAAGGAATGCTTAAATTGACTCTCCATCTCGAAACACTAAACGATACTAAAGAGTACTTCGTTATCATCACGAATTAAATACTAGACGAAAAAATCTGCGATCACAGATATATTCTACATTTTATCGTGCTTACCTTTTAATTTCAAATAATCCTATTGTTTTTTTTTACATAATTACCAAAAGCCAACACTTGTTTTTTAAATCGTACATTAATAATAATAGTTTGATGTACATCTAATTTATAACACCCAATTACTTACTTAGTTACTACTCATTTATTTATTTTAAAAGTAATTTGTGTATGTGTGTGTGTGTGTGTGTGTGTGTGTGTGAGAGAGAGAGTGTGTGTGTGTGTGTGGAGGTGTGTGAGTGTAGGTGTGTGTGTGTGTATGTGTGTAGGTGTGGGTGTGTGGGTGTGTGGGTGTGTGGGTGTGTGGGTGTGTGTGTGTGTGGTGTGTGCGTGTCGTGTGCGTGTGCGTGTGCGTGTGCGTGCGTGTGCGTGGGCGTGTCGTGTGCGTGTGCGTGTGCGAGTGCGTGTGCGTGTGCGTGTCGTGTGCGTGTGCGTGTGCGAGTGCGTGTCGTGTGCGTGTGCGTGTGCGTGTGCATGTGCGTGTGCGTGTGCGTGTGCGTGCGCGTGCGCGTGTCGTGCGCGTGTGTCGTGTCGTGTGTGTGTGTAGTGTGTGTGTGTGTGTGTGTGTGTGTGTGTGTGCGTGCGTGTGTGCGTACGTTCGTGCGTGCGTGCGTGCGTGTGTGTGTGTTTATACAAAAAATTGTTGAAGGTTGAAGGCTGACTGACTTTTTCAATGTATGTTGTAAATAATAAACATCGATTTATATAAATTTGTATATGTAAAGTCGCCCTAAGGAGTCTTCGAAAGGGAAAGGTAAATACGAATTGCAGTAACTGTGATAGAGACAATTAGGTTTGCTTGTATATTTACACTCTGAAAATTACTTAATGATGGGGAAACCAATAGCCAGTTTTGTATCAACTATTCATATTAAAAACACAAAGCGGATTTAGTGAGACTAATATGTTTCAATATTCAGTTCAGTTCTCCAACACAGTTATTATTGGAACAGCCGAAATAAAAACACATCTGAAGGTATGCGTATTACTTTTAATATATATTTTACTCGATATTGTTCACAAAAATGCCAATAAAGATTTTTGCCGTCGATTAACATTATAATGCCTTGGTTATTTATTAATGTCATAATCGTTAATAATCTATCACTTTATGCCATGCGTGCTGTAATGTTGTGCCATAAAATCGTCTTGACGATGAAATACAAACAAATAAATTGAACAAATTATTTATTTATATTAATACTACAGTTAGAATATGATCTGTAATTAATGTAATATTAAAGTAATTATTGTTTACTGATGTTGATATTAATGGTGAAATTGTAATTTCCGGTAATTGAAATTCCCCGAGATGTATTCGCGTGAACTGCTTGAAGATGTTGATATAGATATTTCTCGGTTACTCATTTGTTGTACGCTACTAGGTCTTAAGGTTTTAGTAATTCTCTTCTTGTTTTCGATGGAGTCTGCCACATACCCTTCAGCAACAGCATCGTTTTTCCAATCCCTATGCTTTTTAAAGTTCTAATGTCAGCTCCACTGTCTGCCAAGATTGTGGCAAAAGTTCTACGGAATGAATGTCCTGTGTATTGATCGGCATTGGGAATATTTAAATACTTGGCAATCTGTTGAGGAATCTGACCAAATGTGTTAACGCCAATAGGATTATAGGTACATTTACGTCCATTGTAAAATAAAAAAAACTTTTTAATCTTCACATGCTTCGGTCTTAAACTCATGTACTTCTTAATGAGGTCAATATAATTTACTCTACTGTCATCGGATAATATGTGTTTTGTTCTACAACAATTTTGCTCCCAGGATGATAGTCTTCAATATATTTAAAAAAGTTTTTACCCTTAGTATTTACTCTTTTTTAAAACTACTATTGCTGTACAAAAATACTTTTATTACGTAAACATAAACTAAAAGTGAATTATTTCTAAAAAAGGTATCTGCGCTTGTTGCTTTAAAGTTAATAGTTTAGGATATAATCAGAAGCGAAAGTGATTTCTTGAAGTACCTTTTCAGAACATATTACATTTTTGTGATCCGAATAAAAAAAGTGTATCTCTATAGACAGCAGAAAGTTTTATCCCTAATAGAGCCATCTGTAACCATGATACAATGATAATTTGGAAGAAGATTAAATTATGTGATCAGGATTTCTATAAACCTATCTGAAGCCTTAAGAAACAAAAAAATGGGAGAGGAGTATATACGGAGAAAGGAGAGAAGACGACTAGTAGATAAAATATCCAAAATGGAAAGAAATCTAGAAAGAGTAAAAAAGACATCTTCTTTCAAGGTCACCCCATTTGCTGGATGTCGAGTTTGACCAATCGTACTTTGGTACTTCAAATTGTGACGATGTATTGAGGTCATAGCAATGCATATCTGAAATCCCCACAAAAAATTCTTTCGAATGACATTCGTACTTTCGTAGAAAATTTGATTAACCTTCACCTTTGATCCAGTAGGACACATTATCAAGTGATATGCTATCAATTAGCCAACACAGATTTGATAGGGATTGAATCGTTTAATTATGTCGGACGTTGACCTTTAACCTCAATTATGAGAAAAACATGATATATCAGTTCAATGAAATATATATTTCAAATCTCAACAAAAATGCTTTCGAACAACACCCGTATTGTCATAGGTTATCATTTGAAAATGTTGCTGACCTTTCCCCGAATCATCCCATCCAGGTCAAGTTAGGGGGTGCGCATCTTAAATGTCATGCTATTATTTGTGGTAAACCGTTTGAACCGTTGACTCATTAATTGCAAACACGGCCATTGATCTGAATTTGAGAGAAACAGAAATAGGTCAATGAAATACATATTTGAAATCTCAATCGAAGTGAAAATAGAATACGCAAATTAAAAATTATTATTAATTTTATTAAATACATAAATAAAAAGTGTATCTCGAGCAGGATTTGAACCTACGACCTGTACTTTGCTAGAGTACTGCGCTAACCAACTGCACTATCGAGATTCAAGCCCCAATCGATGTAAATTTTGCCTTTATGTTTGTAGAACTGATGTAAATAAATAAAAGAATACGCAAATATTTAACTGACATGCTACCGTTTATCGAAAACTGAGTTAAAATCGCAAACACGTAGATTCACATTTGACTTCAAGTTATGAGTAATAGGTTATGTGTTGAGATCATTGTATGATTATTAGCGCTTGGTATATTTATTTGTACCAAAACATGCAAACGAGTTTGCTGGTTCATTAATTAAAAAATGGATCATTATTATTTCTATAACGTGGACTGGATTTTAAGCTAACTTTGATTTGTGTTGTGTAGGTCCTTGAAACAATGGTAAATGCTATCATTTAAATAAATGTATTTACATAATGTGTACAAAATACATGAATATTGTGTTAACAAAACGAAAAATCTCATTTGATGAGAGTAGTGCCGATTTATTATTCTATAAACAATAACTATGATTAGATAGAATTTAATTACAAAAAAAGGAATGTTACACTTTTACCTTTGGTCCTACATTATAGCCAACACCATAAAACGAGGCAATCCATTTTCCCTACGAAATTGATGTATAAATAAATTTTTGGGCATCTTTAACCTAAATAATGACCCACATCCTGTGGGCATCGAATTTTATTCTTGCTCAACGAGGAAATGCATTTAGCCGTTTCTCCGACTGAATTGGAGTATAAATAAGGTTTCTGAACACCTTTTGTTCAAAATGATGACCAACCATATAATTTTTATCTTACCCTTCGAGACAAACCGTTAGGCCGTTTCCCAATAAATTTTGCTTATAAATAACGGTTTTGGGCAGATTCGGCTTCAAATGATTAGACACTCCATAAACTCATAAATCGAAACGAAAACATGCGTCTAAAATGCGGGCAAACTAAATAACTCAGCTTTTATACTTTGAAACTTAATTGTTAAGCTCCTACAACTTGATCTGAGCTCCGGTGCGAAATTTTGTTCAACAGTGATCAGGTAGCATATATATGGAAGCAGTGATTTGGACGAAATCGGTCAACGCATTTAGGATATCTGTTTGCTCATACATACACACGGACGTACGGACGAATAGATATCGCAATCTAAATAAGTACCTCAAACTAAACAAATAACAACCTAGTTTCAGTAAAAGAAAAAATTCAGTTGTAGAGGATATAAAATATCAAAAAATTGTGGTAAATCGTAATTACAGTACTGGTAGCGGAAAAGAAGAGAGATGATGGGGAAATGAAGAAAACATAAAAAATAGAAGAAAAGATGATAATGAAAACATGAGGTGTAATATGATGAATGATGAAATAACAAAGAAAATATATTTCTGCTCGCTGCGTGAAATTAGCAAGGTTAATAAAAGCACTGTAAACCTGTCCTGCGCTGATCGTGAGTGCTTTATTAATGTATTGTAGGTTTTCAAGAAAATAACGTCTCGTACAGTCCTGGTTTCTCGTTAGTATCTCTTAGTGCGTTTTAACATGAACAAACACTAAGGGTCATTTCAAGTAAACAACACTTCTTTGTGTAGTGCTTAGTACCCTTACTAGAAACACAAACGATAAATTCAGTGTACATAATTAGTGCTTTTTAGTGTTCTATAGATTGAATTAGCACGCTTGGAGCACCCTAGAAATTGGCATCTCCTTTCACAGTGCTCACTTCTCATCCTTTTTGGAAACACTATTAGTACCTTTTAGTACTTTATAGATTGCAGCCGAGCGACCGATAGTTCCCAAGGAAGCTATTGTGCAGTGCCAGCTTTATACGCTTATTAGATTTAAGTCATAGAGCACCCAGAGCACTAACGAGCACCGTTGCTGCGCACCAGGCTGTTTCGAACACGTTTAAAGAGCCATAATACAAAACTTGCGTTATTGGAAACGGGAGGTCATAGTGTTACATTGGTCCTACCGTTAGCACTTCCAATGGAGGTAGAAAACTGGAAATACACAATGGGGAGTCGATTTTCTTAAAACACCGAATCGTGTTAATTGAAGTTACATACATCTCAGGCACCAAAGGAAAACTAACTGCTGGTCATATCGATAGTGCTTTCAATAACTGTACTAGCTTCACGTAGCTTATTCAACTAAATAAATGATCTAGCAACTGGAAAATAAATATGTTTCCAAGCACTACAGGAAAAAACGTTTTCTTCTGTCGAACAAAATGCTAGAAGTAAAATATATTAGGTAGTGTATTGTACTGTGGTTTAATATTAGTTGATTTGATAGGCCTATTTCCATAGTTTCTCATATTAGTTGAGTTAATTGACCAATTTCTACGTTTCTCATATTAGCTGAATTGATTGGAAATTCTAGAAGTAGAATATATTAGGTAGTGTACTATAATTGTTTTGTAATGGCGGTCTAATATTAGTTCAGTTGATCGGCCTATTTCCACAGTTTTCATATTACTTGAGTTGACCGGTTTTTGCCACAGTTTCTGATATTAGTTCTGTTGATGGGCCTATTTCTACAGTTTCCATATTAGTGGGGTTGGTCAGCTTATTTCCATAGTTTTTCATATTAACTGACTTGAGCGTCCTATTTCCTCAGTTACTCATATTAGTTGAGTTGGTTACCTATTTCTGCAGTTCCACATTAATTGGGTTGATCGACTTATTTCTACAATTTTCATATTATTTGAGTTGATCGGCCTATTTTCACAGTTTCTCATATTAGTTGAGTTGATCGGCCTATTTCCACAGTTTTGATGTTAGGTGAGTTAATCGGTACAATTCCACAGTTTCTATATTAGTTTAGTTGACACGCCAACAGCCACAGTTTGTCATATTAGTTGAGTTGATCGGCATATTTCCACAGTTTCTGATTTTAGTCGAGTTAATCGGACTATTTCCACAATTTTTTTATTAGTTGGGTTGATCGACTTATTTCTACAGTTTTCATATTATTTGAGTTGCTCGGCCTATTTTCACAGTTTTTCATATTAGTTCACTTAATCGGCCTATTTCTATACTTTCTCATGTTAATTGAGTTTAGCAACCAATTTCCACAGTTTCTCATATTATTTGGGTTGCTCGGCCCATTTCCACAGTTTCTCATATTAGTTCAGTTGATCGGTATATTTCTACACTTTCTCATGTTAGTTGAGGTTATCAACCAATTTCCACAGTTTCTCATATTAGTTGAGTTTCTCGGCCTATTTCCACAGTTTTGATGTTAGGTGAGATAATCGGACAAATTCCACAGTTTCTATATTAGTTTAGTTGATACTCCTAATTCCACAGTTTGTCATATTAGTTGAGTTGATCTGCCTATTTCCACGGTTTCTCATTTTAGTCGAGTTGATCGGTCTAATTCCACAGTTTCAGATAGTAGTTTAGTTGCTTGACCTATTTCCACAGTTTTGATGTTAGGTGAGCTAATCGGACCAATTCCACAGTTTCTATATTAGTTTAGTTCTACAGTTTGCCATATTAGTTCAATTGATCGACCTATTTCCACAGCTTCTCATTTTAGTCGAGTTGATCGGCTTAATTCCACAGTTTCATATAGTAGTTTAGTTAATTGGCCTATTTCCATAGTTTTCATATTAGTTGGGTTGATAGACTTATTACTACAATCTTTATATTATTTGGGTTGATCAGCCTATTTGCTCAGTTTCTCATATTAGTTCAGTTGATCGGCCTATTTCCACAGTTTTGATGTTAGGTGAACTAATCGGTCAAATTCCACTGTGTCTATATTAGTTTAGTTGACACGCCTACTTCCACAGTTTCTCATTTTAGTTCAGTTAATCGGCCTATTTCCACGGTTTCTCATATTAGTTGTGTTTATCAACCAATTTCCACAGTTTCTCATACTAGTTGAGTTGATCGGCCTATTTCCACAGTTTTGATGTTAGGTGAACTAATCGGTCCAATTCCATAGTGTCTATATTAGTTTAGTTGATACGCCTACTTCTCCAGTTTGTCATATTAGTTGAGTTGATCGGCCTATTTTCACAGTTTCTCATATTAATCGAGTTGATCGGCCTATTTCCATTATTTTCATATTAGTTGGGTTGATCGACTTGTTTCTACAGTTTTCATATTATTTGGGTTGCTCGGCCTATTTCCACAGTTTCTCATATTAATCGAGTTGATCGGCCTATTTCCATTATTTTCATATTAGTTGGGTTGATCGACTTGTTTCTACAGTTTTTTGATATTAGTTGAGTTGCTCGGCCTATTTCCACAGTTTTGATGTTAATTGAGGTAATCGGACAAATTCCACAGTTTGTATATTGGTTTAGTCGATACCCCTACTTCCACAGTTTGTCATATTAGTTGAGTTGATCGGCCTATTTCCATAGTTTCCCATTTTAGTCGAGTCGATCGGCCTATTTCCACAATTTTCATCTTAGTTGGGAAGATCGACTTATTTCTAGAGTTTTCATATTATTTGGGTTGATCGGTCTGTTCACTCAGTTTGTCATATTAGTTGAGTTAATTGGTCTATTTCTACAGTTTCTTATATTAGTTAAGGTAATCGGCATATTTTCACAGTTTCTCATGTTAACTGAGTTAATTGGCCTATTTCCACAGTTTCTCATATTAGTTAAGTTGATCGGTCTATTTCCACAGTTTTCATGTTAGGTGTGTTAATCGGTCTAATTTCACAGTTTCTATACTAGTGTAGTTGATACCCCTACATCCACTGTTTTTTATATTGGTGGAGTTAATCATCTATTTGGATAGTTTGTCGTACTAGTTGAGCTGATGGATCTATTTCCACAGTTTCTTATATCACTTGAATTGATCGGCCCATTTCCACAGTTTTCATATTAGTTGGCTTGATCGACTTATTTCTACAGTTTTCATATTATTTGAGTTGATCGGCCTATTTGCACAGTTTCTCATATTAGTTGAATTTATCAACCAATTGCCACAGTTTCTCATATTAGTTGAGTTGATCGGCCTATTTCCACAGTTTTGATGTTAGGTGAACTAATCGGTCCAATTCCACAGTGTCTATATTAGTTTAGTTGACACGCCTACTTCCACAGTTTGTCATATTAGTTGAGTTGATCGGTCTATTTTCACAGTTTCTCATTTTAATCGAGTGGATCGGCCTATTTCCACTATTTTCATATTAGTTGGATTGATCGACTTATTTCTACAGCTTTCATATTATTTGGGTTGCTCGGTCTATTTCCACAGTTTCTCATATTAGTTCAGTTGATCGGTCTATTTCTACACTTTCTCATGTTAGTTGAGTTTATCAACCAATTTCCACAGTTTCTCATATTAGTTGAGTTGCTCGGCCTATTTCCACAGTTTTGATGTTAGTTGAGCTAATCAGACAAATTCCCCAGTTTCTATATTAGTTTAGTTGATACGCCTACTTCCACAGTTTGTCAGATTAGTTGAGTATATCGGCCTATATCCATAGTTTTTTTAGTCGAGTCGATCGGCCTATTTCCACAATTTTCAAATTAGTTGGGTAGATCGACTTATTTCTACAGTTTTCATATTAATTGAGTTGCTCGGTCTGTTCTCACAGTTTGTCATATTAGTTAAGTTAATCGGCCTATTTTCATAGTTTCTCATATTAGTTAAGTTGATCGGCATATTTCCACAGTTTCTCATGTAAGGTGTGTGAATCGGTCTAATTCCACAGTTTCTATATTAGTGTAGTTGATGCTCCTACTTCCACAGTTTTTTATGTTAGTGGAGTTTATCATTTATTTGCATAGTTTGTCGTACTAGTTGAGTTGATGGACCTATTTCCACAGTTTCTCATATCACTTGAATTGATCGGCCTATTTCCACAGTTTCCTGTAGTAATACAATAGGCCGATCAACTCAATTAATATTATGTAATCATAGGAAATGAAATAAGTAGTATATAAAGGCAATAAAAGCTGCTGATGTAAGTACCACGTACAGGACCTCCAAAACGTTGACCGTAAAGAGCTGATGTTATGAAAGGACAAATTTTTGAAAGCAAAGACGAAATCTGGAAGAAAAAAGGATGAGATACTGGAGCTTTCCATACATCTTCAGGCACAGTGATGGATTTCCAACAGTCAGGATAGGATCGGAAGGAATGCGGTGGGTGTTCTAAAGGGGAAATTACTATCCCAACATTCGACTAAATATCCGCACATGATGTGTGCATATAGTGTTCAAGTCACTGTATGTATATGAAAAAGCTCATACAAGGTAGGCAGTAACGGGAATCGATTGCTAAGTAGATCGTGCAACGGCTGACCCACCAGATCGATGTGTATAGAATAAGAAGAATAAAGAGATATGCAAAGTTAATTTATAATTTTAAAATGCTATTTCTTGCAAATAAACAATGGAAAGATTATGAAAGAGCGTCACACAACTAATAAATCAGCCCATTCTATTATTTTGTAATCATATGTACAGTACAGAAAATGAGTTGGTTTGAAAATTTTCTTGAGCAAGGAATGATCAGCATCCATCGTGTTGCAGTCTACTATTTTGACAACTATCTGTATATGTAACATTATAATAGGAAAAATACTAATACGAGTAATACGAAATGTAATCTACATTCATAGATCAACGAGATTTTCTTTTCGACATACATAAATCCCCTAGGATTTATACGGATTCCAACTTTTTCTAATGAACCAGGGATTTGATTGCGATCAATACGTCACGACGCACTTACAAAATTTCACAATTTCCATTCATACTTCTTCGGTGATAACCGACAACATAAAACACTATTTAGTTAGTAACATTCGGAAAAACTCGGCTTGTTTGTGACTTCGCGGCTAAAGTAATGAGTAAATGTATTCATTGGAGGGTTACTTCCCTTACATAATACGAGATTGAGGGTGGAAAAACTGCGGGGGTGATTGATCCATCTTTATATGGTTTTATTGTACACACGATGTGCTTTTATTAGGTGCTTTTTCTGGTGACAGATTGCAATTTTCTGACACGGAGATGTTTTAATTTCACGGACAGATGCTTCAAGCTGTATTTGTTATGGTTATGAAATTATTCATTAGTGTTAGTAATGAAAAATAAAAAAAAAACTCCCTCTCCCAAAAATGTTTCGGTCCAAACGCTAAATATTTTATGAGAGTATTGCTGAATTTTTTATAATTTGATCGCTTCAATGCATTTCTAATCAAAATTTGATAGGTTTTGCTATTGGATATAGATTGACGTGTATGAGGGTAGAATTTAGAGAAATTCAATTTTTTACAAAAGACAGTTACGTATTTATAACGAACCTCCAAGGACTTGACTTATTGATCCTGGCGGCCATGATAGGTCGGAAACAACCCCTGACTTGGCAGGTTGCCAAGCAACCATGCACCTAGAGCTGCTTCCATTAAAAATACAAACAGGTGTAATTATTATTCTATTGTTCTACACTCCTTGAGGTGCATTACTATAATTAAAATTTTTTATGTATTGGATGTGATAACTATCCTTGACCAGAAGGGTGAAAATAGAATAATTGTTCAATCCACCCGCCTAGCTTATATCCCCAACCTCAACCCTAAGGATTAGATTTCATGTGAGCTGAAATAATCTAGAACACAATCGTTCTGCTATCAGTGGGCAAAAGACCCGCTACAGCTACTAAATCCAAAGATTACTATAGTATTTACAAACGATTAAGTTTTCAGATACAGTATGATGATACGAAAATAAATTACTACTACAATCGATTGTAAAAGACGGTGATTTTAGTTTTGTTATTTATGTGGCCTATTTATCAAAATATGATTTTGCGAAGATTTCAATATTATATCAAAACTATGAAACCATACCTTCTGTTCTCGTACTGCTTCTCATACACTAAAAGTTTTCTAATCCAGAAAAGTCTGAACGTGGTTGTTAGTATTCTATGAAATCCACAGAACCATAAATACTGCAATTGTAAACAACGTGTACCCAACGTGTTGGAAACGGCAATTGTACAGGGTGTTCAATATGAAAACGAAAAACCGTAAGAGGTAGAGAAAAAAGTTATATAGAAAAGTTTCAGGAATGGTAAAGGTAAAATATTTACATATATACAGGGTAGCCCATTTTTTCCAATCGCTATCAACTAATTAATTTCAAACGGAACACCCTATATATTATTACATATTTTCATACCTCGTTTAAAGACGTGTTCAACGATGTATATTAATGTGGGTTTAAACATACCATACCGTTTCGGAATTATTGGCATTTATCTTCAGTTTAGGTGTTATGTTCACTCACTTCTAGCTACGGCATTTGAAGCATATTTTTAGCTTCCATTGTGTCAAAATAAGATAATGATCTGGTCTACTTAACGTACAGGTGTCAATTTAGAAAATCTGAAGCGCGTTACGGTGTTACCAACTTTGGCAAATTGCAAATGCAACACCCTCTATATTATGCGGTATTCAGATCGAGAATTAAGAGATAAATTTAACTACATATGGCAATATAGGGTTTTCTTGCACGTTACCCGACTGATTTAGGTATAACATATTTTTTAATGAACGATCTAAATGCTCTAATTTCTAATACACTAAACATCAATATTGTATTAAAGCTGTATAAGGTGAAGCAATAACATACGTATGTATAAGAACTGGATAAGAATTTTCATCTTTTTTGACAAATTAGCAAAAATTTGTTTTTAGCCAAAGTGTTGTAAGTTGCAGCAAACTAGGAAAACCCATATGAGAGCTACGCAAATTAAGTGTTTAATCACTGTCAAAACAGATAAATACAGGGTCTGTCTCGACGAGCTGAGTGGATATGTATATGGAAAACTCCTCAAAATATTTTTTTTAAATTTGTATGTTATTTAGAAAATTTAGTTTAACTAAAATATTTTCAGTTTTTTGCAGCTTTCGGTTATACCGGCAGTAGAGCATAACTCTGTTATTTTAAATAGAATATACCCATTTTTATTATACCGGGTGGCCAATTAAGAACAGATGTCGGTCATATCTCAGGAATGGATTATAGTACAGGTTCGGGAAAACAATTTTTATAACAAAAGTGGCCTCGAGAAACGCCTGGAAATTATTTTCAGAATTGTAGGTCCACCGGTAGAGGGCGTATTTGACAGTTAAAATTTTAAAAAGCAAAATTTTTCCAAAGGACCCTGCACACCTCTTATGGGTTTTTAGACCACAGTTAAATTTAATGAAATTTTAATATGTTATAGACTAAAACTATCTGAACAATATTTGTCATTGGACCAACTTAATATAATGGCTAGTTTTTGATATACAGGGCATTAAAGTAATAGTGCCTAATAAGAATAATGGCTGTTGAATGGGTTTTAACATTGATATACGCCAGTGTTACTATTACATATTATACTTTTTGTAATTTTTATTATTCTGTACTTTCTAACATTTTATACAGGGTGTTTCAACAAAAATTAGTATTAAATATGATTATTTACATGATAAAAAGTGGAACTTATACATAAAATAAACAACCTAATATTTACATGATTTATATACAAGAAAGGGAACATTTAGACGGCAGCATGTCTGTTTAAAACATCTTGAGTAGCGGCTAGCACTTTGGTTTGGGGTAGCCTAATAACTTCTTCGTCCCTTGCATAGCCCAAAAAGCAAATAACTGCTGCTATATGTGCACACATTCCTATAGTTCGCGCTTCTGTTTTGCATTGGCAATAGTAGTCAAATATAGGACCATCTTCTTGTTCAGCATCATTATCAGGAACAGGGTTATAGCTAATTATTATTTGATTTCTATGTCTAGATCTAATTCTAAGCCGAACGAGATTTAATTCATTGAACGCCGTATCAATTTCGAAAAAGTGGTTGCCCAGGTGGTGATTGTTATCCTGTATGCAAGAAGGTGCTAGTTTAAGTTGGAAAGTTCCGTAAGTTATGCGTCTTAATTGAGCTATATTTAGAACTGGAAAATTTTCTAATTGGTTTTGTTCTAAAGGTGCCCATCTGCCGTGCCGCCTCAACAAGCCTTCATTTTCCGCTCTAGCTTGTACATGATTAGGTTCGTTTACCATTTGAAGCATTTCTTGTGCTAGTTCTTCATTTGCTTCTTCCATATGTAATGGTGGATGGTAGCGGTTTATTAGGGCACAGGCAACACGGAAAAATGTCCGCAAATTGGGTATTTGGGCAATTGAAACGCAGTTACGAAAAATTTTAAATATTGACTGAACGTGTCCGTTTCGAGCTTCTACTACCCACCTTTGCTTAGTAATAATTCTGCTAGCGTTGGCTTCTACAGTTGGCAATTGACGTCTACCTTCTAGCGCTGGTGGAATTTGCACAGATATGCCAATATTATTTAAAAATTCCCGAGCATCTCGATAGCCTCTATCCACAATCACAACATCGCCAGGTTGCAGCCAGTGTCTTAGTTCTCGATCCTGATTATATTGATATCTTAATATACTCGCATCATTATTTCTTGGATCGGAAAAGTATGGACCATGAACATCCAAAATATATCCATCTGGGGCAACAACTAGCACTGGCTTAACAAGATGGCAATGTTTGTGAACTGAATAGGACTCCCTGAGGGTCTGAAAATTTTTGCTACGCTCTATGTTAACATAAGTGGCATCGATACAAATAATGGCTTTTGGGTTTTCAGGTTCCTCATTAAATAACTCATTTGCAAATCTGGTAACGTGTTCAGCAATAAATTGGTTACGATTTATATGACGAGGTCCTAAATTCTGAGGCACAAAATTATTGGATAATGATTCCTTAACTTTTTGAATTACCAATGAGACACCTTGTCTGCTACCATAAGAAAACATCGCCGCTAAAAATGTGTCTGAAAGTCCTTGACGTAATTTACATAAAAAACACAGTAAATCTTTTTTTTTAACTTCTCTGCTTCTTCCGTAAATATTAACATTCGCACAAAGGTTGAACAATTCCCGAATTGATCCCTGTTTAAGGATGACAGCGCACTTAGCTCCTCATCACTGAAATTGTTTTCATCCGAAAAGTTTCATTTTTTGTGTTACTTTCTCGTATTGTTGTCAACAACTGATCCAACTCTGTCCCTTTTAAATTGTATGGCTTTTTAATGGACCTTGTACCATTTTATAATGGAAAAAGTAATAAACCATTCGCATCAAGATGGACAGGACAAACCTTACAGGTACGAGGTATGTATACTCCCTTTCGCATAAAAATATTTGTCCTTACCTGTCCTGATAAATATTGAATATTTGCAGCATTATTGCATATTAAACAATGATTAGCATTATATTTTAGAGGAAGCTTCATAATTGTTGGATCTGGATCATTTTCATAGACCTGAATTTCTTCTATGATACCTTGATTGCAATTTGTACATAGCCTGGTATTACCATTTATGTCCATTGGCGGAAGTGAAAGTTCCTGTCGTCTTCTCTGAGCAATATTTATCTTCTGGTCGGCATTTTGTCGTAAAATGGTCATTTGTCTGGCATTCCCCACTATTTCACATACATAACACTGAAAGTTTAATCAAAAAGCCATTTTAATGCAAACTTACATAATGACTTTAAGGAAACTTAGTTACATTTTAAGTAACTGGTTGTTATTTACAATCGAAAGTGTAGATATGTATCAGGCTTATGGCTATATCTGTAATTTTTAATAGTATTAACTACTAATTTTTATTAAAACACTATGTATAGAATGATAGAAAGTACAGAATAATGAAAAATTACTAAATAGTATAATATGTAATTGTAACACTTGTGCATATCCATGCTAAAACCCACTGAAAAGCCATAATGCTTATTAGGCACTACCACTTTAACGCCCTGTATATTAAAAACTAGCCATTAGATTAAGTTAGTCCAATGACAAATATTGTTCAGATAGTTTTAGTCTATAACATACTAAAATTTCAGTAAATTTGACTGTGGTCTAAAAACCTATAAGAGGTGTGCAGGGTCCTTTACTCAATTAAGGGGCATATTAAATATTATAATCAGATTCCTCGACAAATTCTGCATATTATTTATTTGACAAGTTTTAGTCTATCCCTTCAAATAAGGGAGGGGGAGAGTGAGAACCTTGTTACGAAAAAACGCCTTTAATTCAGGTTCTGCTTGACCGATTTTAATAAACTGGATGTTGTTTGAAAGAACTTTCCTTAAACAATAGAAAATTTGTAAATTTGAAGCAATCTGATTAATAACATAAATACTAGAGGGCGCTGTTTAATATTTTTTTAATATTGTGTTTTCTCTTTACAATTTTAAATGGAAGCATAAAAATTTAAGTAGACTAAATTAGTAATAAAACAGTGAAAACCGCAAGTCGATATCTTTTTCCTATTCTGAGATATCGTAAGAAACAGGTAAATGGCGGGAATTGTTCTTCCAACGTCTAGTAGGCTAGTTCGCGTTAACGGAAATTATTAAATTTAGCCTGGATGAAAAGATCTTACATTGGTCTGCAGTAATTTAAACTGTTATCATACTAATGTTATGGTTGCCGCTAGATTACCTAAATGTAATGCTGTCGCTACTAACAATGAGAACAAATTATAAAATAATGTGATAAATCTAACATTTTTTTTTTAATTATATAATAATGTTATATTTGTTTTCAAGCGATGTGTTAGTAAATCAAAAGCATAAAATATCAATAAAAACCGATATTTGCCCAGCAACAATAAATACAGTTTAAAATATGAATTACGATTTACTGATGACAACAAAATTAGTAAAGAGGGCCATGTAAGATATAAAATAAACTCAATGTTGAAAACAAGCAAGCTAAGATTTTCATATGTCAAAAATTATTCATCGTGTTGCATTTAATAGGCTTTCTTTATCTTTTCGTACCAAAATGATTCTTACAAATGAAGAAGCATTTGATATGTTGGCAGTTTATTTTGAATGTATGAGAAATGCAACCGTTGCTGCTAGAGTGTATGCACTGCAGTACCCAAACAGACGACATCACAGCAGAAGAGTTTTTCTCCGACTCGCACACCGTGTGCGTACTACTGGAAATGTGAATCTTCCTATGTACCGAAGACAACGCAGAGGTAGAACAGAGGAAAATGTTATTGATGTTTTAGCTTATGTAAATGTTAACCCTCATTCAAGCACCAGAGCTATAGCTATATCGAACCACCGTCCAAAATATTTTAAGAGAACACAGGTGACTACCTATTTATTAATGCATGTTTTATTCGGTATTATAATGATAAAAATGTTTTAATTTTTTTCGTTTGTCGTTATATGTTTCTCATTTGTATCATGACTAACGTATTTGCCGCCATTTTATGTCCAGTTTCAATAAAACACCAAATTATTTAATGAAATTATCTTATGCTATGTGAATAATTTTAACTTCAACATGATAATTAAGTGAGGCAAAGTAAAGTAAAAAGGTACCAATAATAAGAAATAATGAGGGGCCGGGCGAAAAAAAATTCGTAATAACATTACGAGAGTTAATGCATTTAAAGTCCTTTTTCGCTTACTGACAACAAAGGACTTCAATGTGTCTTATTGATCTGGTTACTTTACAATATATACTATTTTAGATTGCACCCATATCACATGGTCCTACACCATAGTTTGAATGCTCAAGATTTCGATACCAGGTTGGATTTTTGTAACTGGCTCCCAAATATGATACACGACGATCCTGAAATACTTTCACGAATTATGTGGACAGATGAGGCTACTTTTCATAGTGATGGTAGTGTAAATAGACATAATATGCACTACTGGTCTGAAACGAATCCCCACTGGATGCAGGAGGTCTCAACATCAGGGTCGTTGGTCTATAAATGTGTGGTGCGGGATTCTAGGTGGAGAAATAATTGGGCCTTTTTTTTAATGAGACTGTTAATGGAGAAAGATATTTAGATTTTTTAAGCAACGAATTGCCACTTCTTTTAGAAGACGTACCCTTGACCATTCGTCGTGATATGTTCTTGCAAGATGATGGGCACCCGGCACATTGTCCACCTGAAAGGTGGATAGGACGTGGAAGTTTATTTATTTGGCCACCAAGGTCTCCAGACCTAACTTGTTTAGATTTTTATTCGTGGGGGCGAATAAAAGATCTCGTTTATGCCGATAGACCAATAACAAGAGCTAACATGATTGAAAGAATACGACAGACAATACGAAGTATTTCAAGGGCAGAAATTGAAACTGCTGTTCTCTCCACCCGTTAGCGATTGATTTCATGCATTGAAAATGATAGACGGCATTTCGAACATCTAGGGCGACACTAATTACGTAGTTATTTATTTAAAGTTTTAATTGTTAGATTTATCACATTATTATTTTATAATTTGTTCTCATTGTTAGTAGCGACAGCATTATATTTAGGTATTCTAGCGGCAACCATAACATGAGTATGATAATAGTTTAAATTACTGCAGACCAATGTAAGATATTTTCATCCAGGCTAGATTTAATAATTTCCGTAAACGCGAACTAGCCTACTAGACGTTGGAAGAACAATTCCCGCCATTTACCTGTTTCTTACGATATCTCAAGATAGGAAAAAGATATCGACTTGCAGTTTTCACCGTTTTATCACTAATTTAGTATACTTTTTAAAGACCTACTTAAATTTTTATGCTTCCATTTAAAATTGTAAAGAGAAAACACAATATTAAAAAAATATGAACAGCGCCCTCTAGTATTTATGTTATTAATCAGATTGCTTCAAATTTACAAATTTTCTATTGTTTAACAAAAGCTCTTTCAAACAACATCATGTTTATTAAAATCGGTCAAGCAGAATCTGAATTAAAGGCGTTTTTTCGTAACAAGGTTCCTACTCTCCCGACCCTTATTTGAAGAGATAGACTAAAACTTGTCAAATAAAAAATATGCAGAATTTGTCGAGGAATCTGATTATAATATTTAATATGCCCCTTAATTAAGTAAATTTTGAAAAATTTTGCTTTTTAAAATTTTAACTGTCAAATACGCCCTCTAGCGGTGGATCTACAATTCTGAACATAATTTCCAGGCGTTTCTCGAGGCCACTTTTGTTATAAAAATTTCTGTCCCGAACCTGTGCTATAATCCATTCCTGAGATATGGCCGACGGCCGTTCTTAGTAGGCCACCCGGTACAACGTGCCCAAGATAAGGATGAAACCGGTAAGAGGTACGAAGCTGGTTAAATTAGAGAAAAGTTGTATAATTTACGGCATGATCACATTTATTTTGCAAAAGTTCATTATCGATTATCGTTTCCGAGATTTAAAACAAAATGCGATTTTCAGGTTTTCCTTTTTTCGTACCTAATTCCTTCATTTATTTTAAAAGATATTTAAAAACTAAAGGTATTTCTTCATTGTCACTTTTTCTATTAGATGGCCTTTTCAAATTTTTTATTCGACGTTTCGTCTCCGAGAAATCATCATCAACTTTATTTTTTTATATCGCCGCAAGAAACGAAACACCCTGTATTCGATAGTTATTACGAATTTAACCATGTATTACACATTATAGTTTAAAGCTAATCTTTAAGAAAAATTCGGATTAATATTAGTATTTGATAATATTTATTTATCTGCAAATTTACAACTCCAATCTTTTAAACACATTTAATTAAAGTTAAATAATTACAATAACTGTTCAAATAGGTTCCCGTTATTTTCTAGACCCAGTTAAGCTCTCTTTACTGATGAATTTAAAACACGGTCTAGCATTTCAGGTGAAATTGTGTTAACTGATGTGTTAACCGATACTAACAACCGCTCTTCATTTTCAAAACTCCCACCATGCAGGTAACCGCTCAGAAAAAAATCCAACGGACTTAAATCGGGTGATCGGGCTGACCGCGCCACTGCACTGTAAGTTCCAATCCATTTTCCTGTAAACCGTAATGACAGATAGTCCTTTACATTTCTTGAGTTATGTGCTGGAGCACCATCTTGTTGAAAGCAACAGTTGTTAACAAGTGCTAGAGGTAATTCATCCAAGGCATTTCTTTCAAATCAGTCCTTAGCAAGTTCAGATATCGTTCGGCATTTATGTTGTGGTAAATAAAAGGTCCTATTATTCTTCGTCCCAAAACGCCCATTCACATATTAAATCCAAACGCATTTTGATGTCTTGATTCTTTTTTTGATAAGGATTTTGCTTTGTCCAATAATGTTTGTTACGTCGGTTGAAAATTCCATTGCTTTCATCAGACCAAATTATTTTAAAAGGAAAATTTAGATCTTCGTCACATTTTCTAGTATACCATTCGCAAAAACCTGCTCGCCGCTCCTGATCAGCTGGTCTAAGACCCTGACAAACTCGAAATTTATATGGATGAAACCTATTCTTATTTAAGACGAATTGTGCTATAGAATTAGCTATACCAGTACGATGTTCAATTTGTCTTGTCGATATTTCAGGGGTTTCAACAACGGTTTGTAAAACGGTATTAGCTTTTTCGTCATCAGATTGTTTTTGACGGGATAGAACACGTTTTGTAAATGAACCAAATTCTTTTAAATTCTAAACATGGATTTACCAAGTTGGCTTTGTTCAGGATATTTATCGAAATACATCAGCTCAGTAACTACACAATTTCTGTGGGACAAGGTGTAGTATGTCAACATATCGAACTTTTCTTCGTTAGTCAAGTTTCGTCTATCCATACACTTAATGATTAATTATAATTATAAATTAACTAAACAAAACCAAAAAAACAACCCACGAAGTAATGGTAATAGAGAAATACGTACAATTCTGACAACAACGATCTCAACGCATAAAACTAAGTTAAACAGTTTTCAACAAAATGTTAAACAAGTGGTATTTTATCAAAACCTTCCAATATTGATATCATATGAAAAATGTAAAAATGAAAATCCGAAATTTTCAGCTTCAAAACCATAATGTGTCATACACGGTTAAATTCGTAATAAAAAATACTATCGAATACAGGGTGTTTCGTTGGTTGCGGCGGTATAAAAAAAATATAAAGTTGATAATGGTTTCTCGGAGACGAAAGCGCCATCCAATAGAATTCAAAAAGTGACAATGGTTTTTAAAGATCTTTTAAAATAAATGAATGACTTACGAAAAAAGAAAAATCCAAAAATCGCATTTTGTTTTAAATCTCGGAAACGATAAACAATAATGAACTTTTGCAAACTACATGTGAACATGCCCTAAATTATACAACTTTTCTCTGATTTAACCGCCTTACCGTTTTTAAGATCCCCATGCTGTTCATCCTTATCTTGGACACGTTGTATTTCTAAAATCTACGTTAAAATTAAATGTTAGTTTGTGAAAACCACCCTATGTCTAAAATGCACCGTTTTGAATTATATTATCTTCTTCAAAATTTTTGACACATGCACCTGTTCACAAAAAATATAATTTCTTACGATACAAGCGAGCTAGACCAAATATTTTTTAATACTTACACACATAGAACTGACAGCTTAAATTATACAGTGTGTTTGAAAAATGCCGTCAAATTGTGCAATTTCAAAAATTCAAAAAGTTAATTTTTTTAAAAAAACAACCATATTTTTTTACTACATTAATGGATTTTACGCTAAAAAATAAGCCGACTCTGTAAATATGTCCCTATTCCTAAAATTCATAGTTTTTGTACAATCTTGAAAAAATCGACATCTTTGGTAATTAAACCAATGCTATCGTGTCAACAAACAAATTTTTTGACATTTCCCACAATAAAAAGTGTTACTCGTAATTATGTCTGGTTTAGATTTTAATAAAAAAGATTATTTCAATTTATTAGTAATATACGGAAAATGTAGGACTGTGGGAAATGTGCGAAATGTTTTGTGCGCGATATCCGAACCCGCCAAGTCCAACTCATAACAACCTGACGCGATTTATTTACAATTGTAAAACTTACGGCCAATTTGTTGGAAAGCCGAAAAAAAAATAAAGGCTATTGAAATTACTGTTTTGGCATATTTTAGAGCACATCCTGAAAATTCATTAGCTGATGCGAGTTTTGAGAAAACATAAATTTAATCCGTTATCAAAATTGAAGGCCAGGTGATAGTGTAAAACGAATAAATTTTTGAACAAAATAATTTGGAATGGTAAAGCAAAATTTCACAAAAATGGTATGTTTAAAAGACATAACTCTCATTATTGGAGTGATGTAAATTCATAGCAAATTCGTGAAAGGCAATACCAAACTCATTGGAGTTTTAATGTTTTTGCCGCAATAAAAAGTGATGGTGTGCTAGTGGCACATTTTTATAATGAAGATTTGAATGGTAAACTGATTAGCGATTGTAAATCAATTTCTACACTAAAATTTTGATTATTTTATTCGAAAGATACCTTGAAATTTTAAATGATCATTTACGACCGCTCAATTTGAATTGGAGCCGGTTATGGTACCAATATGACGGAGCTCCACCTCATAATCGTGCGTTTGGAAATATTTTTTTGAAAGGGTTGTTTGATAGCAAAGAACGGTCCTCATAAATGATCTCCTAGATTACCCGACCTAACCCCATTAGATTTTTTTTTGTTGGGAGTCGTATAAAAGATATAGTGTATGCTACGCCACTCATAACAAAAGGAGGTTGCCAGGAAATGCATTTCGATCTCTTTCTCCTCAAAAAATGTTTACACGTCGGAGGGACTTAGTTTGAGCATTTATTATAATTTTACAGTTTTTGGTTTTGTTTTAAAATTTTATATTTAGTGTTGTTAATGTATAAAAATAATTATTAATTTAGGTTCTATTGTTATAATTGTTTCAATTACAAGTTTGGTTTTAAAAACAGTTGTTTTAAGCTTTATTTTGTGTATCAAGTACATACTTTGTTTTATGTGTACTACCTAAGTCTTACTTAAGTAAAGCCAACCAAAAATTAATTTTTAGTTTAGTTACCAATAATGTCGATTTTTTCAAAATTGTCCAAAAACTATGAATTTTAGGAATAGGGACATATTTACAAAGTTTCCTTGTTTTTATGCGTAGAATCCACCCTGTGTAATTGTTTAATTTATTTTTGTAAGATTCTGTAAGCTGTGCGTTCTATGTGTGCAAGTATTAAGTACCTTGAGAAATTATACCTTTTGTGGATTGGTGTATCTGTCAAACATTTTGAAAAAAAAATAAAATAACTCAAAAACGGTGCATTTCAGGAATAGGTTGCTTTTTCCAAACTAATATTTAAATTTAACGTAGATTTTAAAAATATAATACAAACGAGTACATTCCATTTAAAATAACAGAGTTAGGGTCTACTTCCGGTATAACCGGAAGCTGCATACAACTGAAAATATAATAAATAAACAGTTTTCCATATACATTATCGACTCAGCTCCTTAAAATTCGTTCAAATAAAATCGTCCTGTTTCTGTTGATTAAGATTCCACTTGAGGAGATTTCTTCAAACTTGTTAAATTATTTCTAGCAAGGTAACTTGTTTAAACTGTGTGAATTTATTTAAAATCCAATTTCAATGAAGCCCACTTCTATTAATTAAGCCTCATATCAAAGTTCGCTATATATTCTTTTTATATGTAATTACACAATTTGCTAAATTCGAATGACTCTATACAGGGTATCCTTTATAATCTGCTAAAAACGGACGTTTTCTTGATATCACAATAAGATCTAGATATGCTATCTGCCATAGCATATCTAGAAGAGATACACTTCTGGCTAAAGATAAGTTTAGTAGACTAATTTTGATTTAAGTGACATGTGTTCGAGTTTGGTATAGATCTTGTAGCAACACCGCATATAAGAATCATTGTTATTAAATTCAAAAGGGCAGTAATAATTATTTTAAATACACAAAATTATACAATTATTACTTCAGGGATCCGTAAGTACTTTTATTTAATACACTATTGGCGGGAAAAGTTAAAAAAATTGAATGATTTACAAAAGTGAGGTTATGATCACGTCAAGGTTAGGCCAATGCCGAAGCGAATGTCAAGTTAAGTCAAGGTCAAGTCGAGATCAAGCCAAGGTCAAGCCGAGGTAAAGGTCGATCCAAGCTCAAGTTAATGGCAAGTCAAGGTCAAGCCGAGATCAAGTCGAGGTCAGGCCAAGACCAAGTCAAGGTCAAGCCAAGATCAAATCAAGGTGAGACCAAGGCCAAGTCAAGGATAACTCGAGGTCAAATCACGGTCAAGTTAAAGTCAAATCAAAGCAGACCTAAGGTCAAGTCAAGGTCAGGTCGAGGTAAAGCCAAGGGCAAGTCAATGTTAAGACAAGGTCAAGTCAAGATCAAGTCAAGCCAAGGTTGAGCCAACGCCAAGACGAGTTTAAGTCAATTACAAATCTAGGGCAAGTCAAGATCAAATTAACGCAAGGATTAAAAGTACTATATGATTCTAATTAGAACGTTAAAGATCTGGTTGAGTATCCTTCTTTCTAATTTGGTCGTGTACCGATCCTTAATTTTTGAGACATTTTGAGTAAAACAAACTGTCCAATCAACACATGCGTTTTATTTATTTTTTTTTGTCTTTTATTTATGGTCAATGAAATTGTTAGAAACCTTCGAATCATAATGTTCAATTCGATGCGACATACTTATTCTTCTACTTTGTTTTTAATAAGTGTGATCCTGAACCTAACCTGCTAAAGCACTCAGGATTTTGAATCGACAAGAGATACCCATGTACGACTACCTTAACTTTTTTCATAAGTGAGAGGAAAACAGGAACTAGGAAGATTATTCGAGAGTTTAGAAGGTGTGAAGAAGAATGCGGATTACGCCCATTTGGTATGAAAAGTTAAGATATGTACTGGATATTTATAATGTGAATGAGCGAATCGGGTATTTCTAGCAAAGGCATATATGTTACCAAAGAACGTAATTTAACAGCCCAATAACGATTGTAATACTGATAGTACCTACAAAGACTAGAAACGATTCTTCTATGCTCAAGGGACTGCATGTCAGGAGTTAAGCATGGGTCATCTGTAAGCTTAATCGCTTTTCTTTGAATACGGTTAACGATATTGAAAGCTTATAGGGGAGTATCAACCCAGAAGTAAGGATTATGTTCTAGATAAGGTCGAATTTGGGGCTTAGGTAACAGCAAGAGTTGCAAGGTAAAGTACTGTTTAGCTCTTTACAAAAAGCCTATTTTACGAGCAGCTGCTTTAGTAATTGACAGAAGAAGTTAAACGCATTATTGATTTGAAGATACAGTCATTCCTAACACCGCAACAGAGTCTGAGCAATTCACACGTACAACAGGAATTGATCAATTTTTTGGCAGATACAAGACAGCATTGAGCATTGCTAGCATTAAATTTAACTAGATTACGACTTCTTCAGTTTAAGAATCGTTGAATGTCTTTGTTAATTGAAATGGTTATTTCAGCCTTAATGTGTTGATTTGAGACAGAAAGTGGATTAGTATTGTGAGTAAACTGATATGGAGTGTAGGAGCTATGACTGATTCCTGTGGTACGCCCGATTTATTGTCAACTTCTTTTGAAGAGAAGCCATCAGGTACGACACGTATTCGTCTTATCAAGGAAACTGGAAACCTAGTTGATGCCGAACTTTGTTAAATTCTTTTGAGATATCTAAACCAACTACAACTGTTTCATTGGATAATTTTAATGTTTTGTTCAAAAGTTTAGCCACATATGAAAGACGATCACCTGTTGACTGACTCTGCCCAAAACCATATTAGTGGTCACTAATGAGATTCAAAGAAAGAAAGTAGTTGCCGATAGATGGCTTTTCTATGATTTCAGACCAAATGATGTCAATTGGTCTGTAGTTTGAGGCCTTGTCGCCTTTTTTGGGAATAGATGAAACATTTGCTAACTTCCATGGTGAAGGAAATCCGTCAGAAGACATTAGAGCTTAGAAAAGATTAGTACCTAGTTCGGAGGAACATTTCTTCAGGACAATAGCTGGGATACCGCCTGGGGCAGTCGCTTTATAGGGATCAAGCCTACTGATGATCAATTCTAGAAGCTTGTATCTAATATGAATTGGTTTCATAGAGTAAGAAGATGAGATTATTAGTCGCACATCTTTACCAGAACCATTTTCCTTTACTAATGTAACTAGTTCATTGCTTTTTCGTTGTTCAATGAACATTTTAGTGGTATTAGTTTTACAGGTCTAGCATAAACATAGTCCGCATGAATCACGACTGTTTTATTAGATTTCCATTTGCTGTAAGACCTACTTTTCAACGATATTCCATTAGCACAAGCCCTATTAAACCAGGGTTGAGAACGAGAATGACCTATACGATTGTTTTTTGGAAATGTGTAACTCCTTGCTTATGAGGATAACCTTCAGGTACTGAATGAGCAATGTGCGAAGAAATCAATATTCAACAATAATTGCCATCTTTACTCCCTTACATTGGTGGTGGAAATATAATTTTCATGCTGTGACGGTTATCTAAGAAAAATCTCCCTTTTCGTTTGTTTTAGTTCCTTCCTACATAATAATTAAAACATCGCAAATTTTAGCAAAAAATCTGGCCGATGGACTTCGGCACAACGCTTTCTCGTATAAGGAAACTAACTGTTACCCGCAGAAATTCCTAGCTCCGGTCTTGGATAAGTTGAAGAAATCACATAAGGCTCATTATATTTTCGTTATTTGTCACGAGCCAACTTGACAGACAGCACCTCAACTCAATCGTTAAACATGACTAAAATGGGCAGTATCTAAGATACCAACAAAAATTAAACGGTAAATTAAGGAAAGTATTTCCTCCTATCTTCAAAGGCATAGGCCAATGCATAATTTTACTTTAGAACTCTCGCATAATGATCTTATTTCATAATTACGGACGTTTCTAATGATGCGTCTAACACTGATAATATAACTTTCAACCGACAATGACATTTATTATGACGTTCCAAAATGCTTTTATTGCAATTTTTAAAAATCTATTTTCGTGTGTATGGGATAGTGCATGACACATCAACCTATTTGTTGAATAGTTGACTGGCATAAGATGCAAGACCACTTGGGTCCTTGCAATTTTATGCATTTATGGGGACCCCCTAAAAGGCTGAACTTCGAAAACTATTAGTGGCTGCCTACGATACATAAGGCACTTCTGTACAAAGTCACTATAACTTGCAATATAATAAGACATACCTACAATAGTTATTTGTATTATAAGTAAAGAAAAGTTTTGTTTTTCTTTACGAATCGCGATCTTTCTAATCGAGGCGCAGCCGAGATTAGAAACCCGATGAGTAAACAAGAACCTACTTTTCTTTAAGAATAATACATAAAATTTTTTTGGACTAAATGGAAATGGATTACATTTTATAAGAAATTATTTAAAAAATATATGATGTGCGCGTGTGCGCGTGTGCGCGTGTGCGCGTGTGCGCGTGTGCGCGTGTGCGCGTGTGCGCGTGCGTGCGTGCGTGCGTGCGTGCGTGCATGCGTGCGTGCGTGCGTGTGTGTGTGGGTCAGTTATTGTTTTTTATCAAATATTTCTTAAACAGCTGCATATTTAAAAGATATAGAAATACCTGGATATAGACCTTGGACATATCGATTAATTATAATGTATGCAATTTATTGATATGACGCGTAATTTCCGGCAAAAAATTCCTAAGGTAGAATTTTAGTGTTAGATTTTTCATTTTTTCATTATCTGAATAACGATTAATTTTATAAAAAAAGTGTAGACGTATTTTTTGAAGAAAATTTAATTTTGCATCAATTTTCTTGGTAACGTTTTTTAATATAAGGCGAAATAAATGTAAAAATTGAATAAATATGATTGAAAATGTTGAAGCTATGTTATCGATATTTTTATAGAAGCGGGCGGCTTTACAATTTTTTTGTTTACGTTAACATGTATTTATGGCTGTGAATCTCTATCTGATATATAGCTGAAATAATTAAATATGAATGAAAATGGTTAAAATGTATCATTGATATTTAATAGAATCGGGTGGCTTTGGAATTTTTTTTTGAGTTAGCACGTATTATTTGTCTATCTGGAATGAAGTTTTAAACGTCATTCTGACATAGATTATTGTTCTTGTATTAACAATGTTGCCTGTTTTCGTCATGAACGAAAAATTGAAATTAAAATTATTTCATTTCTTTTAATTTCCATTTTGTAGGCTGGAAGGTCGTGTAGAGTTACACACCAGGTATTTATTAGAAGCATAGTTATAAGGGATTGATATTTTCAAATTTGAGAATTCCTACCGCCGGTCCTGGATGAGTTAGAGTAATCTCATAAAACTCATTGCATTTTCGATATATGTGACTATAAAATATGTAAATTAAGAAAAAATTACCGGAGCCGGTTTTGAGAAAATCCATTTTGAAAAAAAAAGGCAAGTTTAACCAATACCGACTCTATAGAGTCGGTATTGGTTTAACCCCGTAATTAAGGGCAACATTATTTTTTCCTAAATATTTACAAACCGTTCGAAAGCATGTACTTTTATTTACAAGTTGCGATTTTCAAATTGCGAGTAGCTTTTATGGTTTCTTAGTGACAACGCAAGCGCCGAAAAGTGCTAAAATCGCCATATTGCCGCCATTTCGAGTTTAAAATTTTACGAAAATTTTTGTTCGATGGGGTTTAGGGTTACTAACTTTTCACCCCCCTCCCACCATTGATTGATTTTTATGAAAAGCCAATTTTATATATAACTTTCAGATATAGGGGCCCATGCCAAATCTCATTAGAATCGGTCAAATACTCTCGGGGCTACGCACGGACGCGAAAGAGTGTTTTAAACTTAGGCGCCAACATGCATAGTTTAAACCATTTATAAGTTGCTTACCTTAAATAGAACACCCTGTATTTTATTACATTTTCCGCTGTAGTTTTTTAAGCCAATTCGTTTGGTATCAGTATTCCCTATACCTAAATTCAACCACTTTTGAGATATTTCATTATCTTAGTTAAAACATAACAACGCTTAATTATTTCAACATTAGTAAAGGGTAGGCCATGATTTCCATTATTTAAGGGGATATTTTGTTATTTTTTCATAAGTGATTAATTCTGAAAAGCAACCAATACCCTGAAAGGATTATTTCCAAGATAGTTGGAGTTTTAATGTTTTTTGTGCAATAAAAGACAAAATTTTATGATGAAAATTTAAATGGTACAAGATATTGCTACATTTTAGAAGAAGCCATACGACCGGCGTTATATACTTTAAGAAATAGAGAGGCCTCTTCAGCTTGGTATCAGCAAGATGGAGCACCTCCTCATAACTTTGGGCCTGTTGCTCAGCATCTTTACGACATGTTTGATAATAGATGGATTGCCAATCAGGGTCCGTTTCGTTGGCCAGCTCGCTCTCCTGATTTGGCTCCTCTAGATTTTGGTATTTGGGGTTACATTAAAAATCAGGTATTTTCCAAACCTGTTACGACAAATGAAGATATGATGCAGAGAGTCTTACTTGCTTTTAATTCTCTAACACCCGACCATATTTCCAGAAGTACAAGACATAACTTAATGAAAAGGATTCATAAATGTTTAGAAGTAGATGGTGCTAATTTTGAACACTTATTATAAAACTTTATTTGTTTAATATTACATTTAGTTATTTATGTTTTTAAGTTATCTAATTAAATTAATACAAAATACCTAGTCAACGTTTTTAATGATATCCACAATTAATAATCCTTTCAGGCTATTGGTTACTTTTCAGAATTAATAACTTATGAAAAAATAACAAAATATCACCATAAATAATGGAAATCGTGGCCTACCCTTTACTAATGTTGAAATAATTAAGTGTTGTTATGTTTTAACTAAGATAATGTAATATCTCGAAAGTGGTTGGATTTAGGTACAGGGAATACTGATACCAAACGAATTGGCTTAAAAAAATACAGCGGAAAATATAATAAAATACAGGGTGTTCTATTTAAGGTAAGCAACTTATAAATGATTTAAATTGTGCATGTTGGCTGCTAAGTTTAAAACACCCTGTATGAAATATCAATGAGATGGATATATGGAGTTAACGGGCAAGCACTTGTTGTTTATTGGTTACAATTTCACTTCACTAGCTTCGTTATTAATGGAGATGTTGTTATTCAATGTAATGTGGACTAGGATTTTTAAAAATTTTTTTAAAAATTGAAATATCTCGAATATCTAGAATTCGAAAATAAAATAAAAAATATTAGGTTCCGTTTAAAATAAGAAAGTTGACGTCTACTTCCGGTATAACCGGAAGTGCCACGTTCAGGACAATATTATATTTGAACTCAGCGTCATCCAAAACCTACAGCTTCGCAGCTTCAGATTTTTAACATAACTGTATCCGCCATTACCTTTAATCAAAACTCTTCGCGCCACACCCTGTATATATACGTAGTATACGCGAAAGTATAAAATCCGTAAGTCTGAAACGACAAGCTTTCGTAAAGCAACTTGAGCTAATTCAACTTATTTTAGATTTCTCCACCATCCCTTGAATTGATGCCAAGCCATCAGTGACCGCCTTATATGTGCACTTTCAAAATATTTGAACACAATTGACAATTAGTTAAATAATCACACCTAGAAAAGACATAATTTGGGGGTGTTTTGATCAGCATAGTCCCTTATGCACATTTCTAGTTTTTTTGTTATTTTGAAAATGTAATCTTTCACGCTTTAAACTCATCGATGTACATAATTATCTTCTAGGTTTTTAAAATCGTGTATTTCAATGCAATATTCTCATCAGCAAGTGTCATTCTTACTGACGACTGGTTATCAAAAATGAACGTATTATCTACTTTAAACGTGTAGACAATTCTTAAAACGTTAACCACCATTAAATAAAAATGAAGCACCATTAATAACAATCAAATCAATTTAGAAACTATTGAAGTGGGGGGGGTCGGGAGATTTTACCTGCTAAGGTAAATCATAGCTACAAAAGATAATCTAATCTAGCTTGGGGGCATATCTCGAAGTCTGTTAGGAAGCGCATAGTTAACACAGCATTGATACATTTTATTACATTGAACACTCTGTACGTTTTTACAATTTTAAAATTTACTTCGATTTATTTTTAAGATCTGGTGTGACGCTATTAATTGACATATTCTTAAAAATCGCTTTGTTGAAACTTGTCAGAAAAAATAGACTTCGGAGAATAAAAACAAAAATGTACTTGGCATTTTCACAGACAGCATCCATGTTATTAAGTGATTAAAAAAACTAACCCGCATCTAAACTTGATTATTTTTTATTTTGTTATAGATTAAAAGAAACCAATTTGATCTTGTAAAATAGCGCAGATGGCATTATGTAGGGATTTAAGTATGAACAAATGGCTTTGAACTATAATATTGGGTTACTATTTTAACTGGACGCATTAGACGCCTGCACGTGCATCCATATGCAGTACGCACGTGTCTTCGTTAGCTTAATGAGACAGCCTTATTGGCCACGTGCACTATTTCGTCAATTTACGCCATAGGGTAACACGATATAATTTATAAATTTCGGAATAGACTGAATTTTCCTAATTTTTTTTTCATTTATAGACATTCACAGAAAAGAAAATCTAAAAAGTTTAGATCGAAGTCTATCATGAGATATTGTGAAGGGGAGTTTTCTGCACGTGCATCATCATTGACGTTAGTTCAAATCCGGACACGTGACCGGAACATCTCAGAAACGCGTGGTTTAACCGGAACATAGTAATATTTTTCACCCCCTAAAAGATATCAGTGATCGTCGATCACCATTACATGACTCATAAATCAATTAAGTGGAAGAAAACAAAACGCCCGTCGTTGATGATTTCATTCACTTAGAAAAGCTGATATAATTAAGCAAATATTAATTTTTGAAATTAGCCAACTTTAAGATTGATTTATGGTAATCAAAAATTCATTTAAATATCCGGCGAGAACGAGCATATACATAGGGTGAGCTGTCGTATCCCATTTTATACCTAAAAAACTCTAAATATACATTTGAAATGTAAATATACCGGGTGGCCAACTAAGAACGGCCGTCGGCCATATCTCAGGAATGGATTATAGCATGGGTTCGGGAAAAAAAATTTTATAACAAAAGTGGCCTCGACAAACACCTGGAAATTATTTTCAGAGTTGCAGGTCCACCGCTAGAGGGCGTATTTGACAGAAGCAAAATTTTTCAAAATTTACTCAATTAAGGGGCATATTAAATATTATAATCAGATTCCTCGACAAATGCTGCATATTTTTTATTTGACAAGTTTTAGTCTATCTCTTCAAATAAGGGGTGGGGGAGAGTGGGAACCTTGTTACGAAAAAACGCCTTTAATTCAGGTTCTGCTTGACCGATTATAATAAACTTGTTGTTTGAAAAAGCTCTTGTTAAACAATAGAAAATTTTTAAATTTGAAGCAATCTGATTAATAACATAAATGCTAGAGGGCGCTGTTTAATATTTTTTTAGTATTGTGTTTTCTCTTTACAATTTTAAATGGAAGCATGAAAATTTAAGTAGGTCTTTAAAAAGTAGACTAAATTAGTAATAAAACAGTGGAAACCGAAAGTCGATATCTTTTTCCTATTCTGAGATATCGTAAGAAACAGGTAAACGGCGGGAATTGTTCTTCCAACGTCTAGTAGGCTAGTTCGCGTTAACGGAAATTATTAAATTTAGCCTGGATGAAACGATGAAACTGCTGTTCTCTCCACCCGTCAGCGATTGATTTCATGCACTGAAAATGATGGACGACATTTCGAACATCTAGGGCGACACTAATTACGTAGTTATTTATTTAAAGTTTTAACTGTTAGATTTATCACATTATTATTTTATAATTTGTTCTCATTGTTAGTAGCGACAGCATTATATTTAGGTAATCTAGCGGCAACCATAACATTAGTATGATAACAGTTTAAATTACTGCAGACCAATGTAAGATCATTTCATCCAGGCTAAATTTAATAATTTCCGTTAGCATGGGCGTAGCCAGCTAAGGGCAGGGAGGGGCAACTGCCCCCCCCCTGGAAGAGCAAAAATAAATTAAATAATTTTTAAATTTTAATAAACAAAAAATTAAGTCTAAAATATACATATTTTTCTGTTCTGCATATTTTTTTGTTATCTGTTATTAGTTTAATTTAAGTATAATTAAAATCTCAAAGTTTTGTTTTCATTTGCCTTTTCTTCTTATCCTAAAATTTTACATTTTGAACGACCATGGACCATGGTTTGCCCCCCCCCCCCTGTTATAAATCCTGGCTACGCCCTTGTCCGTTAGCGCGAACTAGCCTACTAGACGTTGGAAGAACAATTCCCGCCATTTACCTGTTTCTTACGATATCTCAGGATAGGAAAAAAGATATCGACTTGCAGTTTTCACTGTTTTATTAGTAATTTAGTCTACTTTTTAAAGACCTACTTATATTTTTATGCTTCCGTTTAAAACTGTAAAGAGAAAACGCAATATTAAAAAAATATTAAACAGCGCCCTCTAGCATTTATGTTATTAATCATATTACTTCAAATTTACAAATTTTCTATTGTTTAACAAAAGCTCTTTCAAACAACCTCAAGTTTATTAAAATCGGTCAAGCAGAACCTGAATTAAAGGCGTTTTTCGTAACCCCCTTATTTGAAGAGACTAAAATTTGTCAAACAAAAATATGCAGAATTTCGCGAGGAATCTGATTATAATATTTAATATGCCCCTTAATTGAGTAAATTTTGAAAAATTTTGCTTTTTAAAATGTTAACTGTCAAATACGCCCTCTAGCGGTGGACCTACAATTCTGAACATAATTTCCAGGCGTTTCTCGAGGCCACTTTTGTTATAAAAATTTTTTTCCCGAACCTGTGCTATAATCCATTCCTGAGATATGGCCGACGGCCGTTCTTAGTTGGCCACCCGGTACAACATAAAATGTAAAACAACACGAAAATTGTACGCTCCAAGCACAAAGATGGATTAAGTCAAGATTGTTTTAGTCCCGGGATTAAGAAATACGACAAATGACAGAAATGCCCGTCACACTATTTCCTTACGGGGTAAGTAGCAACCGTATTTTCCCTCTTCTTCTCTTTGCATTCCTCTTTTGATTCTGTAAGATTTATGCTCAATTATTCTGGCACTCACACTGATCGGCCATCATCGTTCCAACGCCACATTCATTCACTATCGGCTCATTCCTCACTTTATCCAATTTCCTTTTGCCGTATACGTTCCGCAAAGTCCAATGCCCACAGCATTTATTTTAACTTCGTGTTTTTTTCTGACATACCCAAGTCTCACTTACATACAGTACTGAAGGAACAAACGCGCTATTGTATATCGCTCGTTTTGCAGCTATGCTCATTTTTTGTTATAGCAATGGCAATCACTTTACTTCCTGCATTGGTACGCTTCTTAATTTCCCCATCGATCCTACCATCTGTAGTAAACGTTCTACTCAAGTACACAAACTCATCAACTTGTACTACAATCTTATCATGCAGAGTAAACTCGCTACCTCTTCTTCAACACTACCACCTTTGTTTTGCCCATGTTTTCCTTTAGATCCATCCTCTCACGAGCCTTTATCAAGCTTTTTGGACGTATTTTCCCTTACTAAAACTGTATCATGAACATACATCAGACCCCGTACATTCCCGTCATTAATCATTAAATCATTAGTATCAACACATGCTTGCCTAACACATGTATTCTGACACACGCCCGGCTAACGACATATACTGCTTTTATTCCCATTAGACATCCACTCACTCTATACTCACTCAAAAGTCCTACAGCTTCATCCTAATTACTCAGTGATATGCTTTGCATTTTTCCAATCGCCTGCTGCTCGTTCAACACAATATCACGGTTTCTTTTCTCATCTCGTCTCCATTCTCCTTGTTTAAGCTTTTAGTCCTTTTACTCTCACTTCAGTACAATCTTTAAAAATATTCTTCTTACATTTTCCTTGATCTTTACTGAGTCCACACTATCTTGTTGGTACTAGTCAGTATTCCTACTGAGTCCTGCTTTAACCCACAATTTGCATTTCTTACCCATTTCCAGAAAAGCTTCTTATTTATCTCAAAATCATTCTGCGTTGTTTCTCTTTCTGCCGCCCTCAATTTCTCGTTACTCATTCTGACAGTCTTGTTCGCTTTTTTCTTTTTCAATCCGCTTGTCACAGTCTTATTATTTTATTTTCAGGAGTTATTGCCATGTACGCGTTGTTTTTTAAGATTCACTTCACCAAGCGCTCTTTTTCCACTTACCCATAGTCGCTCTTCCACATGTCACAATTGACAACAGTGTTCATTTGATCATTCCATATCATTTAATTCACATTGATACCTCTGCTTAAAGCTTCAGTGTACCTGATTCCTACATCGTCAACTACCAGCTTTTCTACCTTAGTTCTGGACTTTCACACTACGTTAACTTCTTTCTCCATATCAACTTTTATCCCCAGCGCACTCTAGATATAACCAAGAAATGATCCGTTCCACACTACGATACGCTCCTTACTTTTGTATCCCTAACCGGGTTTCTAAGTTCTTCAACATAAACGATCCTATCAATCATACTTTTAGATTCACCTCTGTACCATGTATACATATGAATACTTCTACGTTTAAAATATGTATTGAATACAACTTTGTTTCTACACAGCTAATCACAATTAATTACTCTTGAATATCTATAATTTCCTAGAACGCATTCCGCATTTTCTCTCAGTACCCCCACTCACATCAAATACTTTCAATATTGTTACCGTGTCCGGTACGCTTTATGGGCGGCGCTTCGCGTGACGATCAGACGTCACGGATTTTTCCCCGTGGGTGTGCATTGAAGGTACAAGAAGCGGCCTTCTTTTTCGAGGTTTTGAACAGAAAGGTTTTACGAGCTATGGACAAATTTGTCATTACAAAAAAAGCAACGTTAACTAGCATCGTTGTAACGATAGGTAGGCCATAGTAGGATTACTACCAGTGGTTATAAGATCATCCCAACCCGCCTCCGCACCTTACGAGATACCGTCGGTGCTCGACGGAGCAGCAACGTACCACCGGTTTCCGCCGCAAAGCAGAGGAAGCGACTAAGAAGATGAATCCAGCACTTCTAATTGGCGTCGCTCTGGCAGTTGAGGCCCAGCTAGCGGCTCCATCGACGTCGTCCGCTTGCGCAGCGGACGCCGAACTCATCATCGGAGAAAGGAAAAAGACGACCGCCCCGGTTCCACCACACCGATGAAGCTTCAATACACAGAGAAAGAAACCGAAGAAGACGCCGAAGGACCGCCCGTCAACACCGTCGATGACCACCGATGCGAGTTGGGGAATCAGCCCCAGAAGCTATGGAGACCGTTACTAAGGGCATGGTGCTCCCGGTAATCTTTCGCCAGAAGGAGCACTCGGTTAACTTCTCTCGAAAACTTGATCGTAGTGAAATTGCCTTCACCCGAGCCAAAGACCGAGGCAGGCTACCCTGGTTTATGGATAGGCATTATACACCGTACCAAGATGAAGGAGCAAGAACGGCCGATCCCTCTGGTACTGGTACAGCTATCATCCGCAAAGAACGCAAAGAAGATCCGAGAGGTGGAGCACGTCGTCCGTTTATTTGCTACGATCGAGGACTTTAGGCGGATATAATGGTTTACGTCACATACAGCGCTGCTGCAGGGCCGCAGCGCGTTGTATCAATAGACCGGCGATTACCACAGCAATGAATGCACGAAACACCGCATGGACCAGACACGCACGTGAACTCTTGTGGGAACCACCGCGCGAGCTGCTGGAGTTGCCCGAAGTTTCCTTGACCTCCGCCAAGGAAGGAGATGGAAGCCCACAGTGACAGAAGAACGGCGTTTTCTTCAACAACATGGACCGGCGTCAGTTACCCCAAAGCGCTGAACTTGGTAAAGCTGAAGTACCAAAAGCGGCTCCGAATGCAATCCGCACCAACCCACCTTAGGGTTCGACTCCCCGTTGGGCATCCTCAGATATCTCAATATGTAGAAGGCTCTAGTTGTCTCCGAAAGGTGACAGCGACACGCGCTGAAGCGGAAACCGCCACTGACTTATTCAATAATTATCGTTGCCCTTCTATCATGAACATTGCTTAAATATCAACTTTTGACTGTAAAATTCAAATTAATTACTGTTACGTATTATTGCAGGCTAGTTTCTTATTCTTGTTCAGTTTAGATTAGGTACTCTTGTACATCCTCTTGTTCTTAATTTCTTTTATTTAATTAGTTAGTATAGTGTTAATTTCCCTTACTGAGCAAATAGTTAACTAGTTTTTTAAACGTGCTGCGGAACTTTAGTGTGTTCGTGACCGTGATTGTATGCGAAGATCGACCGTATAAGAATACGTTCTCTACATCGTTCCAGAAATTTTCATATTCGTAGTTGTTATCTTCATTTACCAGTAGGTAACAAGCAAAAAAAAAAGATTATTTTGAAATTCCACTATCATCCTAATTCAAATAACCAACGGGGTTACCATTTAATACTGTTCTACACACATTTTCACTTTTTTACTTACGAACACTCGAACTCCTTCTTCTCCACGCATTTCCGCTTCAAATCCTGACCATAGTGCTAGGCTACTGTCATACATGTAACTATAATCCAGACATGTAGGTGAAAAACGTTAATGTTAAGTTTAAATACAATTTTCAAATCTTTGAGTTATCGCAGCCGAAAGAAAATTACATTTACTCTTCTTATTCCTTACGGTGTAGATCCACCCCCTATAAAACTCACTGGGATCTAGAAATTTAGGTCACAAATACGTACATGAAATTTGAATGTAATCACTTTTTAATGTGTATTAGATGTCGCGTCCGAAACATTCACACACGCACGCACGCACGTACACACACGCACACAAACGCACACACACACGCACACACACACACACACACACACACACACACACACACACACACACACAAGCCGATGTTATCATTCATAACTACGCAATGGTAACATTTATTTAGATATGGCTCTACTTTTAAAACTTAATAAAGATGTACTGCTTTGGTAAATATCTGGAGTTAGTAACCCATACGTTGAAGAACCGAGGATTTTTTACTAGAATTTGTTTACGTGATTGTCAATCAAAACGTCATCAACAATAATCACAACACAAACAAATACTTAAGTTACCGAAATACGTTTACCACACAGGGACCCTTCCTCAAGGTCCAAATACCAAGCTACAACCCTCAATTAAAAAGCAGTGATAGAGAAATATCGTTCAAGCACCAACGCCTGTAAGTTATTACATTTAAACGTAGCGCGTGTTTTGTGTGTGTGTGTGTGTTGTATATATATATATATATATATATATATATATATATATATATATATATATATATATATATATATACATATCTGTGCGTGCGTGTGTGTGTGCTGTGCGTGTGCGTGGTGCGTGTGTGTGGGTGCTGTGTGTGTGCGTGAGGTGTGTGTGTGTTCGTGTGGTGTGCGTGTGGGTGCGTGCGTGCGTGCGTCCGTGCGCGAGTGTGCGGTGTGCGTGTGCGTGTGAGCGTGTGTGAGTGTGTGAGTGTGTGAGTGTGTAGTGTGCTGTGTGTGTGCGTGTGTGCGTGTGTGCTGTGTGCGTGTGTGTGTGCTGTGTGCGTGCTGTGTGCGTGCGTGCGTGGGTGCTGTGTGCTATGTGCGTGTGCGCGTGTGCGCTGTGTGCAAGTGTGCTGTGCAGTGTGCTGTGTGCGTGTGTGCTGTGTGCTGTGTGCGTGTGCGTGTGTGCGTGCGTGTGTGCGTGCGTGCGTGTGTGTCGTGTGTGCGTGTGCGCGTATGCGCGTGTGCGCGTGTGGGCGAGTGTGCTAGTGTGCGAGTGTGCGTGTGTGCCTGTGCGTGTGTGGGTGAGTGATGACTTTATAGACCTATAACAAAATTTACCAGTGGCAAAATGAACATCATTTTTCTTTGGACTACTTTTGTCTTTTTGGCGCAACTTCCAGTAGCCGAATAAGTTTGTAATATTGCAATGAACAAAATTACCTGTGTTTATGGGTGTAATACCTTGGACTAACAACATTTGTGTGTGTTCGTGTGGGTGTGCGTGTGGGTGCGTGCGTGCGTGCGTCTGTGCGCAAGTGCGCGAGTGTGCGGGTGTGCGTGTCCGTGTGAGCGTGTGTGCGTGTGTAGTGTGTGAGTGTGTGAGTGTGCGAGTGTGGGTGTGTGTGTGTGCGTGTGTGCGTGTGTGCGTGTGTGCTGTGTGCGTGTGTGCTGTGTGTGCGTGTCGTGTGTGCGTGCGTGGTGGTGCTGTGTGCGTTGTGCGTGTGCTTGTGCAGTGTGCTGGTGTGCGTGTGCGTGTGTGCGTGTGTGCGTGTGTGCGTGTGTGCGTGTGTGCGTGTGCGTGTACATGTGCGTGTGCGTGCGTGCGTGGGTGCGTATGTGCTTGGGTGCTGTGTGCGTGTGCGTGAGGGTGTGCGTGTGTGTTCGTGTGGGTGTGCGTGTGGGTGCGTGCGTGCGTCCGTGCGCGAGTGTGCGGGTGTGCGTGTGCGTGTGAGCGTGTGTGAGTGTGTGAGTGTGTGAGTGTGTGAGTGTGCGAGTGTGTGTGTGCGTGTGTGCGTGCGTGCGTGGGTGCGTGTGTGCGTATGTGCGTGTGCGCGTCTGCGGTGTGTGCAAGTGTGCTTTAGTGTGCAATGTGTCGTGTGCATGACGTGTGTGTGTGCTGTGTGGCGTGTGCTGTGTGCGTGCGTTGTGCGTCGTGCGTGCGTGTGCTGTGTGCGTGTGCGCGTATGCGCGTGTGCGCGTGTGGCAGTGTGCTAGTGTGCGATTGCGTGTGCCTGTGCTGTGTGGGTGAGTGATGACTTTATAGACCTATAACAAAATTTACCAGTGGCAAAATGAACATCATTTTTCTTTGGACTACTTTTGTCTTTTTGGCGCAACTTCCAGTAGCCGAATAAGTTTGTAATATTGCAATGAACAAAATTACCTGTGTTTATGGGTGTAATACCTTGGACTAACAACATTTGTGTGTGTTCGTGTGGGTGTGCGTGTGGGTGCGTGCGTGCGTGCGTCTGTGCGCAAGTGCGCGAGTGTGCGGGTGTGCGTGTCCGTGTGAGCGTGTGTGCGTGTGTGAGTGTGTGAGTGTGTGAGTGTGCGAGTGTGTGTGTGTGTGTGTGTGCGTGTGTGCGTGTGTGCGTGTGTGCGTGTGTGCGTGTGTGCGTGTGTGCGTGTGTGCGTGCGTGTGTGCGTGCGTGCGTGGGTGCGTGTGTGCGTATGTGCGTGTGCGCTTGTGTGCAAGTGTGCTAGTGTGCGAGTGTGCGTGTGTGCGTGTGTGCGTGTGTGCGTGTGTGCGTGTGCGTGTGCATGTGGTGTGCGTGCGTGCGTGGTGCGTAGTGCTGTGCTGTGTGCGTGTGCGTGGTGTGCGTGTGTGTCGTGTGGTGTGCGTGTGGGTGCGTGCGTGCGTCGTCCGTGCGCAGTGTGCGGTGTGCGTGTGCTGTGTGTGTGGTGTGTGAGTGTGTGATGTGTGAGTGTGCGAGTGTGTGTGCGTGTGCTGTGTGTGTGTGGTGTGTGTGTGGTGTGTGTGCGTGTGTGCGTGCGTGCGTGGGTGCGTGTGTGCGTATGTGCGTGTGCGCGTGTGCGCGTGTGTGCAAGTGTGCTAGTGTGCGAGTGTGCGTGTGTGCGTGTGTGCGTGTGTGCGTGTGTGCGTGTGTGCGTGTGTGCGTGCGTGTGTGCGTGCGTGCGTGCGTGTGTGCGTGTGTGCGTGTGCGCGTATGCGCGTGTGCGCGTGTGGGCGAGTGTGCTAGTGTGCGAGTGTGCGTGTGTGCCTGTGCGTGTGTGGGTGAGTGATGACTTTATAGACCTATAACAAAATTTACCAGTGGCAAAATGAACATCATTTTTCTTTGGACTACTTTTGTCTTTTTGGCGCAACTTCCAGTAGCCGAATAAGTTTGTAATATTGCAATGAACAAAATTACCTGTGTTTATGGGTGTAATACCTTGGACTAACAACATTTGTGTGTGTTCGTGTGGGTGTGCGTGTGGGTGCGTGCGTGCGTGCGTCCGTGCGCAAGTGCGCGAGTGTGCGGGTGTGCGTGTCCGTGTGAGCGTGTGTGCGTGTGTGAGTGTGTGAGTGTGTGAGTGTGCGAGTGTGTGTGTGTGTGTGTGCGTGTGTGCGTGTGTGCGTGTGTGCGTGTGTGCGTGTGTGCGTGTGTGCGTGCGTGTGTGCGTGCGTGCGTGGGTGCGTGTGTGCGTATGTGCGTGTGCGCTTGTGTGCAAGTGTGCTAGTGTGCAGTGTGCTGTGTCGGTGTGCGTGTGTGCGTGTGTGCGTGTGCGTTGTGTGCGTGTGTGCGTGCCTGCGTGCGTGTGTGACGTGTGCGTATAGCGCGTATGCGCGTGTGTGTATGTGCTAGTGTGCAATATGCCATCGTGTGCCTGTCGTGTGGGTGAGTGATGACTTTATAGACTTATTAGACAAAATTTACCAGTAGCCAAAAGATTGAACATCATTTTTCATTTGGACTATATTTCGTCTTTTGGCGCAATATTCAGCTAGCCGAATAAGTTTGTCAAATATGCACATGCAAGTTCTAAAATTACCTGCACGTTCATGGGTGTAATACCTGGACTAACAACTATTTGTCAATTAGATCCAGCTAAGTTCTCAAAGTGCTTTAGCTTGGATCTGTGCAATACAAACCCGACACCTTCTTGCAATTGAGTTGCGGCCCTGATAACTTTAGGTTTATTTTGGATCTCTCCCCCTGCAGCTACTATCCTGGTATCCCGGTTTTGTTCACTTGCAATATCAGTCCCATCATAGACTAGACTCTTCATGTGGCCCCAGATATAGAAGTCCAGTGGCGTCAGGTCAGGAACGTGGTGGCCATTGGACTAGTCCACCTCTCCCCATTCACCTAAAAGAATTGAAATGTATCGTTTTAGTATCAATTCATTTCCGAAATTTTCTTGAGCCAATGAAATGTTGCTCACCGATGTGGGAAAGTCGCATCTAAATACTCCGGAAGCCGATGCTGAAGGAATTTAAAATACGACTGCACATTCAGCCTAGCTGTTAGTATTTACTGGCTCAGCAGGTATTTGCCGATTAGACCAGCTTATAAGTTACCGAAAAGCGCTGTTGAGCGCGTGATGGATCATTGATTCCGCCCATTCGTGCTGGTTTCTAAAGTTCACATAAGCATCTCTGTGGTCTGCGGCTTCAACCGTCCACAGGATTATTTGTTGAAAATCCCTTACTCCACGCCGCCTAGCCCTCATGTAGTTACCGAACGTGACTCGGTGAACTTCATCCCCGGTATGCATTCCAAACGGCTATTTCATTACAGTTTATTGCTTTGGCAATAGCGCGGGTACTCGTATTCGAGTTTCGTTCAATCTTGTGAAGGACAGCTTCGGTGAAAGCTAACTGCGCACATCCAGCCCGATCATGCTACTGTTCTGGCATCACCGACCCAGTTGGAAAAAGGCGTTGATGGACTCCGCTGAAACTCCTTCTACTAGGGTGTCTTCGTTGTGGTTATCTAATAAAGCAAAGATGTAAAGAAGCATAACGCAATGAAATCTACTACGAGTAAAACAAATAAAATTGGGAAATATGCAGTCTAGCATATGAAATCGTATCTAAACTTTCACCATTATTACACATTATAAAAATATCAAATCTTTCAATAACAATTACTTTTATCGTCCTTAGTAAGAAATTAACAAATTTATGAAATATGAAAACGCGTTTTCATATTTTTCATATTTCACATCTCAAGTAATTTATTTTACTGTTACCACTTACTAAGGACGATAACTGTAATTACTATCGAAACAATTGAATTTGTATAAAATATGTATAAATAAAAAAATACACCATTTAAACCCAAAAGCTAAGTATTTTTATAATGAAGTCTAGCAGTACAGTAACAGTACAGTAGCTTGTCGACAATTTCCATCTGCCAACCCATAAACAAAATGTACGTCTACGTAATTTTCTGATTAAATCAATATTAATCACCCACAATTCAATATTAAACACCTGTAAAGCTGGAGAAATTATGATTACTGTCATTTGAAATAAATGGCATTCAACAAACCATACGACTCGATTAATTTTTTTTACCGAATTAAATATTAAAATTTTGCCGGTTTTAATTATTTTAAGCTGAAATTTGGTATTATTGCTAACGATAATTAGGTTTAATTATCTATAAAATTTCATCTAAATGCGATCAATTTTTTGGGCGCCACAAGACATACAGCTTTTCTTCAAGTTTAAAAATTTTAATTTTTTTTTTTATTTTTTTGTTTAACTGTAACTGAAACTCCATTCCCCGAAAATGTCCCTGAATTCGGAAAAAAATTTCCTCCGCCATCTTGAATTCTCCATTGTGTTAGACTTTCAAAAAAAAATTGACACCACTGAATTGGCCAGCCTTGATATTAGTAGCAAAAGTGTCATTAGTTTCCAGCTATCACGTACCGTTTCTGTAAAAACCTGATTTCACAAAAGAACTTTTACCACACTGCAGCACTCAACACCCGTATATTTGTTTTTCACAATTAATATTGGGTCTGCAACATCCCAGTTGAAAATCTGGTTAAAAACTAACTTTTCATTTAAATGTCTTTTCTAGTGCCTCGAACAGTTTGAAATCTCATATCTGATAATTTTTTAGTATTTTCCAGCTCAAACGGTCTGTCGGTTATCGCCAAAAATGGCCGAAATAGATTCAGAGACCCTCAAAACGTGAAGATCCGTCAAAATATCGAGGTCGAATTGTTTCATGATCGCAATACCTTCCTTTTACTACATTTCGTGTAGTATCCGGGAAAAAGTGGCGGAGACAATATCTGGCGGATCTACACGGGTTGATTAAACTCGATGCCATCTCGCTCAGAACATTGTTTGAGAGTAGTATTGTGAATGGTTTGAGAAATTAAACAATGCAATCTGAGAAAATGACCATACGTAGGGGTGACAGAAAAATGATATATATATATATATATATATATATATATATATATATATATAATATTTTAACTGCACCTATTAAATAGAGATGAAAAATAAATAAATAGTTTAAATTGGATAATTGACACGAAAGAAATATAAAATAATTATCCAAAACACCTATCCAATTAAAACTGAAACTAATTACCTACTTATTCAGTAGGTATTATAAGTCTTTTTGACTGTGGTTTGATATTAGTTGATTTGATCGGCTTATTTCCAGAGTTTTTTTTTTTTATATCGAGACGTTTCGGACGCGAACTTTATTTCCGACATCAGGATTGGTCCTCTAAGAAGGATTGTTTTCGCATTTGAGCCGAATTCATCTATCTCTGATTTTTGGTCAAGCATTCAGATCAAACTTTGAATCCTTTCACTTACAAGTTTGACACCTTTGTGATTGCGACAATTGAATATGTGTCTTTTAATTATTTTTATTACCATATTCCATTATTTAAAAAAATTAGTTTAAAGGTTTAAGAGATGAAACTGAAATATTATTAAGTATTTTCAGATTATATCCTTTTGCACTTACGTTTATATAGGACAAATAATTCGACAATTAGATTACATTATGTCAAACCTCTACTTGAACAGAATCACCCTTTGACTTCAACCTTTTAGAAAGCATCCTGGATTGAACTTTCAACGCTTTCACTTAGATAATAAAAGATAGTAGACTTCTTTTATTCAGAAACTTATTATTGGTTACAGTCTATATTTTTGAAATGCTAAATCGTATAGTTAACGTATACAAAGGGCTAAAAATTCGCGACTCTCGAGGAAAAGGTCGGAAAATGTGAAAACTGCATTTCCCCTTTTGTCGTGTTGGTTGCAAAATCGATCGTCAGCCATGTTTATCCTTCAAGCCAATAATAAGCGTCCTTATTCTGTTTCCTAGGGAACCAACGGTCCTTTTGACTAAAAAATCGGACGCATTTAATGTAATTTAGATTGCATTAAGTTATTATACAAATATGTTAACATATTGACTCATTATAACATATTCTTTTAATTGAACTAATTAATCCTGTTTTAAAATAAATAAAGTATAACATTTCACTTACAAATGACTTTACTAAACCTTGGAATCGTGGAATTTTAATTATAAGAATTAATTACAATGTTTGGAAAATACTAGTGAAGAAGCACAGAAATAGAAAAGTCAAGTTAAAATAGTTTGAAGTAACTCATGCATAATTATAATACATTTGCAAATTGCAATACATAACGTTTAAGAATCAATAACATATCTGGACCGATCATCAAAAACGTACAGTATAAAATATACAAGGACTGTTCTATATTTGCTACCATTGAGATAAATTTTTATTTCTTAACCTAACCACTTTAAATGTTAATACTTGGTATCTATCTACATTCGAATGCTTCAATATATTTGGAAACAAACTATTTGATTAGCTTTGCCACTTCCTCAGAATGTGTAAATTGGATTTTCCTTTTTCGGAAAGGGAAAAATCACTTACAGCCATATATGGGAAACAGAAAGGTAAATGGCAGCCAACGAACACAACTTTGGTGATTGCCAAAATGAAACAAATGCTGCTTCTGTAATTAACTTTTCATGTTTTCAAAAAAAAAATGTTACCATGGTTTTACAAGCAGAAAGTACCACTCACATGATTAATTAATTAATTAATGATTAACAAGTAAAATTATTCGGAATTGAATGTACAGAGTTAATTAATAGTCTGGGAAAGGTCGAATATCTTGGGACGTACTGGCCGATATTCACCAAATTTGGAGTATGAGGATAACTGGTCGTTCCCGATCAAACGGTAATAGCATCGTTGCTGGCAGATTTACCTTTTGTTCGGAAACAACTCTGCTTTTTTAAATTTAAATGCAATCATTTTTTTATTATCGTATATGCCCACGTGGGGATAATATTTTTTTCACCTGAGAATAAAAAGATTTAATCTGTTATTGATTAGGATCCGTTTTTATCAAAGGAGATTGCATAATTATTATTACATTTTTTTTAATCCCATCTACAGATTGTGACCTAATTTATTTATTCTAATAAGGGGCCGTAGTCTTGTATGACAAGAATCTGTTCGCGGGCTTCTTAATATGTGTTTTATTATTATTAAACAGTTATACAGCTTCATTTATATTAATTGGAAAGTGGCAATCAGCCGTTGACATCGTGTTAATTAATGTGTTTACCAACATTTTATAATTTCGCTATCTTGGATGTTGTGACCCTGGGACACCTTAGCAACGGTTTTTTATATGCCCACGTAGAGGAACGTATTTTGGTCTATTTTGTAAAGCTAATAAGCGATATTAGAGAATCTAATGAAGATAAAGATAACATACACAATTGATTTTAAATTCGCTGTTAATAGGTATTGCGTAATCAGTTAATTAATTTGTTGTTATACAAAAGTGAATGCACGATTTCGCAATTGGACGTAAACAGTAATAATAAACACCGTGCATATTTCACGTACATGTATATATATGGGGGCCTTTAGCTATCACAGGCTAGATTAGTTAGAGATGAAATGCGAAGCTGTAATAATTAAATTAAATTACTAACTTAGAATAAAACGTCTATCACACTCTTCGTGTAAACCGTCAACAGCCAAAACCAAATATATATTTGCGCAAACAGGTTACTTAATATTGTGATGTATGCAGCGAATTGCCTGTGTCTTCTCCTTTAAGCTAGATGTCGCCTCTACATTATTTTACATACATAAAAGTTCTGTCTCATCAGAAATATCTCTGTCAAAAAAAACGGCTTTAGATTTTATAGCCAGGTTAAGCATGCATTTGAGAGTGAACGTCTCTTATTTCCCTTAACTGGCAAGCTACATTCTCTCCAAAAACATCACCGTCATCCTTCTTTTTCAAATTGCGTCAAACTGCGTAAGCCTCCTCGGCCATGGGGTTCTTTTTCCGTTTGTAGCAGGGGTTTGAGGCAACTGCAGATATGGCTGTCACGGTTTGAGTTGGGACATCGGAATTCTATTCTTGTACGTCATTGTTTTCTTCCTAAAAAAATCCGTACTTTTTTAAAATTTTTGTAAATAACCAAAAGAAACTACAAAGGGTCATATAAACATGTACTAAAACATTTGAATATATTTTCATTTAAGTAATAATTTTTGTTAAGTGCCATATACACAAGAGGAGTGGTTGCACCATGAAAAGGAGTACTATCGTCAATTGAACTTTCCACATCGTGTAGGTGCGATCGATGAGAAGCACGTTTCGTTGCAAGCACCAGTCAACTCTGGAAGTGATTTCTTCAACTATAAGGGTAACTTCATTATTGTGCTACTAGCTCTTGTTGATGCAAATTAATGCTTTACGTACGTGTCCGTTGGGACACGTACGTTGGGGGACGACTGTCGGACGGTGGCGTATTTGCTCACAGTGCCCTAAAAGAATTATTGGAAAAGTCGGAACTATACCTGCCAAACCCTACTAGACTGCCTGGGAGAACTTAACCTGCCCCATACCTTATCGTAGCGGATGATGCTTTCACACTGATGATGAATGTTATGAAAACATACCCTGGGTTACAAGAGAAGGGGAGTTGTAAGCGTATTTACAAGTACCGCCATTGCCGAGCAAGAAGAATTGTCGAAAATGTATTCGGCATTGTTTCCGTAGTCTTCAGAGTGCTACGGAAGCCTTTACTTATAATATAAATGGTGTAATGGTATAAAGTATAAAATAGTGTTTTAATAATATAAATGAATAAATGAGAGTAAAAATTCTCCAAAAACACAAATCGTTAAACTAACTGGAGATACTAACCATTCACCACAAATAATGCCTTTGCCCCAGTCGGTAAATTAATATAGGGCCAGTCTTTTGATTTGCTTGATTACCAGAAATCTACTAGCTTACTTCTACTGAACATCAACATAAAAAAATTGCAATGTAACACTAATAAAAATGATCTCGGACGCCAAGTTATTTTTTAATTATGCTCGGAATAACTAAACCGAATTTTACACTAAAAATTTTATCAAAATGTAAAAAAAATAAAAAATATACAACAATGTTTATTAACAGTTAATGATAGGGTTATATAAAATATATGTTAAAAACTAGCCTTAAATTACTAAAAAATCATTACATAAATACCTGTTTGTAAAATTATTGTACACAATTTTTTTAATAACCTCTGGTATCTAAACGATTACGGAAATTTCAACTAAGGTGATGTCATCTTTGCATCAATATTGCGCAATATCTTGAAATAATGCTTTACGTCGTAAACCACACTCAAAAATGGAATTATCCTTATAAATTTTCTTCTTGAAATTGAATAATCCGTTTAATGCATTTTCTTGAAATTTTCAAATAAAAATTGCAATCATAAAATGAAAGTGTACACAGTAAAATTAAAGGCGTACTTAAAATGTAATTAAAGTCTGAATCAAAGTAAAAATAAAGGAAAGGAAAGTAAAAGTGCCTGAAAAGAGCAAATGTTTTAATTTTTAGTATAATGCGTTAAAATATCTTACCATCAAATCAATGGCACTTTTCACTAAATTTAGGTGGAAACCCAAAAAAAAAGCTTCCTAACAACACAACTTTCATCAGGAAGTGAAAAAAATGGATGCTTTGAAATTAGACGATGTAGTCATGCGCGAAAAATTTGCTCAAAGAATTACGTCAACGATGACGCGTTGCGCGGACGTATTGAGCAGGAAAAGTAATTTAAAGTGGGAATATAAGCCTTTAAGAAGTATGCACTATAAACCCCTAAAAAGATATGCAACTTGAGTTACACCAAAATGCAAATTAAGTTGCCTACCACATACCTGTATTTCAATAATTAAAATTAAGGTATATTTTAATACAACTCAAAAAGGGTTGTTACATACTACTTGAACCAGAGAAGGCCCAAAAAGTAGTATTCACATGTACGCATCTACATAACTTCCTACGCAGAAGCAAGTCGTCAAATGCATCATACACTCCATCAGGAACCTTTGACTATGAAGACACCACCACTACTACGTTAGTCCCTGGCCAGTGGCGTGTTGATGACATGCCTACAGAAACACTACTACGTTTAAAGAGGATACCTAAGAAACCATCAGCTGTAGCAAGAGAAGTGAGGTACGAAATATGTGCTTTCGTCAACACTCCTGAGGACAGTACATGACTCGCTTTATTACTAAGTACACCTGAAAAAATCGTTACTTTTTCTAATACTACATTAAAAAATAAATAACAGACATTTTTTTATTATAAGCCAGTTTGTTTAAAGGGCTTACCTCACAAACTGTCGATATTACTGTACTTAATTTTGTAGATTTTTTTACCTATTTTTAGAAACCCGCATAGCAAAACCACAATGTGCTATCATAACATTTTAAACTCTGTCATCGAGCTAAAAAAAACATGGGAAACAGAAAAAAAAAGTTAAAATCGAAGCAGAAATGTTAAAATTAGGGCCTACAGCGGAAATAAGCGTTTCCACGATCAACATTTTTTAAATAATTTCCGAAAATTGGTCAAAGAATCTAATACAATAAAAAATATAAAAATAGTGAGGTAACCTTATTAGTGACATTCATCAGTTAAAGCAGCGCCCTAAAAATGTAGAAACGCAAAATCTATCTATTAATAAAAATAATTACCTCGTTTGTAATAACCTCAGTAGCAGTCGTATTTGGTTTCTGAACTAGTCCAGATTGTTGTGCCCGTCTGGGAGTGGTTTTGTCCTTTATAAACAATAGGGCATCAAAGACAAACCACTTCTTGGAATCAGCTGTGGAACAGCTTCTTGGTTTCTTGGATTGTCGCTGGAATTGTCCGATAAGTATTCTCATATCGATTGCACATCGGCTTTTGCCACCTCGATTGCATTGCTTATCTCTACCCACGGGTTATGTTTCAGGTTTTTGTCTCTAAAATCCTGGCATGAGGGATCCCACAACATGTGCTGTTTACGATAAAGTTCAATTAATTTCAGCACTTGGTCCCTTGACCATTCAATCTCGCACACATTTTCCATATTAACTGTAAGTTATCACTTCAAAAACAATAAAATAAACACAACGAACGCTGCTCGCACATGGTCGGTCTGACAGCCTGAACTGGACTGGCCTTAGGAGTAGGTGGAGGGGAGGAAACCGTGCTATTAGCAATCTTGCAGCGCCATTCGGTTCTGTAACATGTGCTATTAGCGAATGCTAGTAACATTCTTTGATCTTTACCGCTACTTTGTGAATAACAAAAGGAATTTTCGTGTTTTCGTGCATTTGTTAATAACATGTGCTATTAACTCCGGTGTAAACGCGGTTTAAGGCCCGTTCAAGAGTCTCCTCATTTGATTTTTTATAAACCTTGGATCTTTGATTAATCTGAAAGCAAATAGAAAATGGGGTGAAAAGAAACAGCAGGTGAATAAAAACAGCGGGTGAATAGAAACAGCGAGTGAATGGAAATAAACGTAGGATTACGTTTTCATAAAATAAGGCTGACGGCAAAAATTTGTTAAACTATAATAATTTCAGAATTGGTTACGCTAATGAGACATATTAAGGTGTATCAGCAATGATTTGCAAGCTAGTTACATATTTCTTTCTTACCTGGGCACATAAAGTTTATCCGGTGTCTGGAACGTGGGAAAATCACACGTTCAACTGAATGCAAAACACTAACTTTCAGTTATTGGACTAGTAACGAGTTTATTCACCTAAAGTAAAGCTTCCTGATTGATGTTAAATAATTTGGGATTTTTTTAAACAAATAGGGGAGGCGGGGGTAATAGTAGATGGGGGTAACAGTGGACGAATGTTATAATTTGTTTAAATTTCGCGCTAAAATTGTGTTTCTGATGGTTTCTTACACTTTGGTATGTGACAACATAATAAGATTCAGTTGCTGGTAAGTTCACATTTTAGTTAAAATAACCATCGTTAAAAGGGACCCTACCTTTGAACTTGACTCTCAAGTTCATATCTTTGCTCATACTAAACGATATATTGAGGGAACCGTTGATTTCAAAGTTAAATGATTGTGATACGTGGAAGTACGAAGTTGAAATTATGTGTAGTTTTCAATTCACTTAAGCTCTATTTACACTGTAGCCAGTCCACTATTACTCCAACAATTTATTGACAATGAGGGAATAGTGGACAGGGTCTGGGGGGAGTAATGGACGTACATCCTGAACACTTTTCGCTATTACAGATCATGCCGAGAAACTGCACATCTCAAAATAAACGAGTGCAATATGACGCAGCAACACTTAAAATGTCTCTAAAGGAAGTGCGAAGGGACAGAACGTTGCGAACCGTGGTCGAATTACATGAGATCCCTAAATCAACCTTGGAAAAATTAAATAAAAGTGAAAATCCTAATAATATAGTCGTTGGTGCAGGACGAAAAACCAGGCTCACGAAAAATGACGAGGATGCCTTGGCGAAATACTTACACGGTTCCGGAAAATATGGATATGGGGTAACAAAGATGGAATTACTCGCCTTAGTTAAAGACTACAGTGATCATAAAGGGGTAATAACGAACCAGGAAGGGACTGGTATGAAGGATTTATGAAAAGGCATCCAGAGCTATCTGTAATAAAAGGTGAAACAATGAGTTCGCAAAGACTACGGGGTGCGGATCCTTTCGTTATCAGGAATTCGTATGAAAGTTTAAAGTACTTATTTATACATGAAAACATCGGTGTATTCGATGGGGAGATGGTTCATAATTGCGATGAAACTGGTTTTTCGCACGATCCCAAAGACGTAATGTTGATTGCTCCGAAAGGACAGAAACGTGTATCCAAAAACATAGCTAGATCGGGTAAAAAAAATACGACAGTTTTGGCATGTGAAAATGCCAATGGGGACAAATTGCCCCCCTTTATTATATTCAAAGGAAAATACATATGGCAGAACTGGATTCCAGACAATGACTAGCCAGGTATCGTATATCCAGCCCAAAAGAAGGGCTGGATTGTTTTCTGCCCTTTGTTAAACCAATGGAAGAAATGAACAATAAAAAGGTCGTCCTCATATATGATGGAGCAGCAGTTCATACTAGAATTACCTTATCCCAATCTGCAGTTGATAATGGAGTCGTGTTAGTAAAAATGCCACCTAACGTAACGCATTATATTCAGCCCCTGGATAAGTGCGTTTTCAAGCCAATCAAAAATAGCTGGAATAATGAAATGATAAAGTTCAACTGAAAATTTCCTGGACATCTGTTACCGAACAGTGAATTTTCTTCAAAGATAAAAGTAATTTGGGAACAGGAATTCAAACCCGACTATCTAGTTTCTGGGTTCAGATCTACTGAGGTTTTTTCTCATCGATTTAAAAAAATTTCCTGAAGAGGCTTTCGATATCATAACGTCAAAAATATTTAAGGGCTCCAACCAAACAGTTACACAGCCTCCCGAACTAAACGACGGGGAAGTACCCCTGTCCAATAATCGAGCGAACATTGCAGACCGACTTGCAGATGGAACAAAAGAACCTGCTCAATTGACAGCACAGTCAGAAAGATCAGAATTTGAAGATTTTATAAAGACTAAATTAACAGAAAATGTAACAAAAAAGGCTACCGAACAGAAGAAACGAAAAAGGGATTGCGAAAGTGTTGGAGATATCTTGACATCGGAAAAAGCATTAAGGATTATGAAAGAAAGGGAAATAGTTAAAAAATACGTGCATAAGAAGATAAATGCAGGGCTTAGTGGCACGTTCACATCCAGCCGCAAGAAATCGAAAGCAAAAGTATCCCGGAAGCAGTCATCTGATAGCTCTTCGGAATCTGAAATTAATATTGAGTTTGGACAGCGAACTTGAAGCAGAAGATTTCAAAGAAATGGAAATTGAAGAACAATCTCATAAAATAGAAACAGAACAAGAAAATAAAACTAAAAAAGCACAAGCCGATCAACCAAAAGAACAACATTATGAATTCGAACGAGAAGAGGATAAACTAGAAGAACACACACTAGAAAAACAAGAGTATGAACTTGAAAAAGAAAACGATAGAAATGAAAAAGGTCGAGAACATGAAGAAGAAGAGGATGTAGAAGCACGCGAAATAACGAATAACGAAAAGACTGACAACATACTTTAAACCATTACATGGGGAACATTTGTACGGGTCCAGTTCGTTTATAACCATGATACTAAGAAACAAGTCATAAAATTTTTTATCGGGAAAGTTTTAGAAACAAGCTGTGATAAAAAGTACAATATTACGTGGGGTTACTGCAAAAACCCGTTAAGTCCACTTTTACTCTGTTTTGAGTTATAAATACCGATAAATGCACAAAAGAACGGAGCGTCTACTGCAAAAACCAGTTAAGTCTCTTTTCAATCCAATAACACTACACTATTAGCTCCCAGTATCAGTTAAGTCCCAATGATTACCATTTATACAAGAAAAATTCGATAAGAGCACTTAAATTATTTTTTGTGTTTAAACACTTACTATAAGTTAAACAAATTTCTGCAACGCAAATGCATTAAGTATACTTAAATTGTTCTCTCAATAATAACAGTGCCAAATAATTTGAATACTTATCAGCGAAAACCCGATAAGCGCACCTATCGGGTTTTGCTTGTAGTTTTGTGGAACATAACCTCAGAAAATTTACTTTGTCAGTAGATAAATTGTTTTGTGTTGAAGCGTTGTAGTGTTTTTGTGTTCATAATCAAAATAACGCAAGTATTTTATTTCAGTTGACAGAATAATTGCTACCCAGACATTTTCACCAGCAGATCCAATGGCAGTAATGGAAGTAAATACAAACCATTCCGTGCATGGTACCGTGTCTGAAGCTGATAGCAATATATTCTCTATTTTCCAAAAAAACTGTGCTTTTCCTGTGAACGAAACGCAGGTTGACCTTACAACAACTGATGATTGTACCTATTTATATTTAGATAATGTTCCAATCTGTTTGGAAAAACCTAACGAAAATGTTATAGTAGACGATAATCCAGTTCTTGCTAATGAAATATTAGATATTGTTGAAGACGAGTTTTCCGATTTCGGGTCAGACTGCTCTATTCAAGATCCAAATTATGAGCCTGAATCTGCTGATAAAGTCAACTTACGAAATGATAACGAGTCTGACGAGTCTAACGACGAACCTGAAGTACGAATGTTTGGGACTGTATTAGAACCAGAACAAGCCCAAAACGGAAATAGATGGAAGAAAAGTGAACCATCCAAGTGGAAAAAAATTTGACGAAGAAACAAAAAATGGAATCCAAGCATCCGAAGCCAGTAAACTGTGAGAATTGTAGATATAAGTGCAGCATAAACATCTCTGAAGAAACAAGAGCATCGATTTGTAAAAATTTTTGGCAGTGTGACTACAAAGGACAAAAAGATTACATTCTTACGAACACAGAAAGTACATTACCAGCTAGAAGGAGAACTAGAACAATTAATGAGAACAGATTTCGTAAAAATTATAATTTAAGTTCACAATCTAGCAAGTTTAGAGTATGCAAAACTTTTTTCACCAAAACATTGTGCATTTCAGGTGACTGCGTATAAAGGCAAAGGAGAAGGTGGATTTTTTATTCATGCTGACGGAAGGGGAAAGAATATTCCGCATAATAAAACCGATCCTGAGAGTGTGGAAAAAGTCAGGAGACATATTGAGAGTTTTCCAACTATGGAATCTCATTACTCTAGAAAGTCCACGAAGCGTCTCTATCTAGATCCCCAATTGAGTATAATTAAGACGTTCAACCTCTATAAAGAGGAGTGCTTGAACAATGATTGCAAACCTGTCAGTGAAATTACTTATAGAAGAATTTTCTGTACTCGGTACAATTTATCCTTTTATAAACCAAAAAGGATCAATGCCAACTATGCACTCGATTTCAAACAACAAAGAACGCTGAAGAAAAAGCGGCTCTCCAAGATAGCACATATTAGAAGAAAAGAATGCAATCAAACTAAGAGAACTGATAAAGAAAAATGTCAAACAGCTGATAAATCATTTATGTGCCGTACATTTGATTTACAATCTGTTTTGCAGATCCCATCCAGCGATGTGAGTTCAATGTATTACAGCCTGAAGGTTTGTATGTATAATTTAACAATATACGAGCTAGCTGAGCCAAATGATGCTTTTTGCTTTGGATGGACAGAACTCAATGGCAAGAGAGGCAGTTCTGAAATAGGCACTTGCTTATTGAAATACTTACAGTAACTCAAACCTGAAATTACAAAACTTTGTTTGTATTCAAATACGTGCGGTGGTCAAAACCGCAATCAGAACATTGCTGCCCTATTTTTATACTTGGTTCAAAATACTGATTTAGAGTTTATTGAACATAAATTTTTGGAGAGCGGCCACAGCTTCCTGGAGGTCGATAGCATGCACAGCACTATCGAGACAGCAAAGAAGCATGTAGCAGTTTACACTATTCAGGATCGGTTGAACATCTTCAGGATAGCTAGGTCTAAGAGAATTAAAAATAAGAATAGGTCCCCGTATAATGTATGTGAGCTATTTTATACAAGGATTCTAAAAATTTGACTGCCCTTTCGAAATGTCTAATAAGGAAACGAAATAAGAATCGCCTGGGTGAGGTTGTAAACTGGCTAAAAGTAAAATGTTTTCGATTCCAAAAATGTAAGCCTGGAGTTATAGAATACACGTATGATCATTCTTCTGGATTTAAGGAAATACATGTTTTTGGCAAAGGCCGCCCACTTAACCTGCGTGAACTTAACATGGAAAACTTATATCCGTCAACTATTGCAATTACCGCCAAGAAAAAACACAGTTTGTTGCAGCTGTGTAAAAAAGGAGATATACCGACCGAGTTCCATGGTTGGTATAAGTCCTTGCCAACTTCAAGGTCTGCTAGAGATGAAGTTCCTGCACCTGGAGTAAATGACAGTGATAGTGAACAAGATGATAGTAGTAATGAGGAAACTGAGTGATGTATAGCGTCTTAAAACAATGTGATGAACTCGGCTTCAGTTTTAATTTCGTTTTTGTCACGTATTGTCCCTGGCAAATCTGACCTGTTTTTTTTTTCAACTAAAATAAATATTACTGGTTCATAATTTATGAAAACATTGTTTTATTACCTATGTTAAGGGCATTATAATTTTACACTTAGTAACATTTCCCTAAATGTCGAACTGCCAAAACCCGTTAAGTCCTGCGCACACTACAAAGCATTTAAAACTAAAACTGCAATTCATGATGGTAAAAATGTGTTAATAAAATACCTTGTTATTCATGTTTGCTAAGTTCATTAGCTGTCTGGCAAAACCAAGATTTTTCGCAAATCATTAAAGTTTAAAATTCGTTTTTCGTTGGTTTCAATAATTTGGACTTACCGGGTTTTTGCAGGAAGCCCACGATTAGTTGTATGAGAAATCATAGGAGTAGCGAAACTACTTTCGTTTTTGCCGAAAGTATTGGATGAATGTACAGTTACAGAAGACCAGATTGTTGCTGTTCTAAAGCGGTCAAAATAAGAAGAGGTCTTTACACGTTTACATTCTAACCGTAGGGGAAAAAGGCAGCGTCAAAAGCCGAAAACATTACATTTTTTAAGGATTTTTTATTAATTTCAGAATGAATTTTACGTTGAAATAGTTTATAGAGTCATATTTTTGTTATTACCCCCTGGGGGTAATAGTGGAAAAAATTTGTTGCAAAAATTTGTTATTTTTGTATCGGCTAGCTATTAATTTGTTTAATTCAGAGAAATTCTTATAATGCTTGGGTCCCTAACAGAACGTATGTCAAACGGAATCAACACTATACTTTTTTTTGTACAGTCTTCCTGTCCACTATTATCAGGTTGGTCCACAATTCCCCCTCTCTCCCGTAGTGCAGTTTTGTTTCTATACCCCCTCCAATTTTTATTCACCCCGTTTCACGGTACAGTCCGCGCGGCCGAAGAATTCCTCGTGTCGCGCATGGATGTTCGTGCATTCGGTCGCCCTCGTTAACGCAATAGCGACTGAAAGCATTACCAGTGGCGTCGGTGTTGCGTTTTCAATTATTCGTCACCAAACCACAAGAAATTTTAAAATATTTTATTTATTTGAATTACATATGAACAGTAATAGTTTAAACATTTATAAAATAAAAAAATAACCATGTTGGCAAGTAATAAATTTTATATTTGAATTACAAATGAACACTACAGTTTAATCGTTAATGAAAATCAAAAAAGTATAAGTTCGATTTTTAATTATAGAAACAGAATAGGCTGTATTTTAAGAGTATTATTCAGGATTTAAAAAAATTATGATATTTCTTAGGTAATCAATTTTTATATTTCCATACACTTTGGGGAAAAGTTACTCAAACGGCGATAATTACCTATTATAATAATATTAAATACTACTAACAAATAAGTCACACAATCATTCATCACTAGACCAGCCACTTTCAGTTTCTGAATCGTCCTCCAAATTTATCACCAGTTTTTCGACACGTCAATCAGTATTTCGTTCTCTAAATATTTTTTTTCCAGGTCGATTACCTTCTTACAGCACTTTTGCCAGTTTTCTTGAGTAACAGCCGCTAATTCTTCTTCCAACAATCTTCTAACGTGGTTGAAGTTAATGGTGGTATTTCTCTTTGCAACATTATTTTTCACTTGAGCCCAAATCAACTCAATCGGGTTTAAATCCGGGTGATAGGGAGGTAGTCGCAGCACCGTACGACCTTCATTACTTAATATACAATGAAACTTGTACGTTATATGTTCCTTTTTGTGTAGCTTAATTATTTCATAAAGTTGTGGTCTGTACATCAAAGGAGTGAACGGTATCTTTTTCTCTATTAACCACTTCACCATATCTGCCGTTTTCGAATTACTTGTTGGAGCACGATCCACCTGAACATTATCGTACGGCGCATTATCAATAACCAAAACCGATTTTGGAGGCAAGTTTGGTGAAACTTTCTCACGTAACCATTTTTCGTAGTTGCTACCATTCATCTCGTCGTGATAATCTCCGCTGCTAGTTCCTGATTTAAATATCAGCCTACAACCTGGTAAAAAACCCATTTCACCTCCTGCATGTACCACAATCATTCTTGGTCCTTTGGAAATTGCAGACAGTAGTCCGTTAGTTGTGTCATCACTCCACGACGTTGATTGTGTGTGTCCACTATGAACATATGTTTTGTCCATGTAGATAATTGGACGGTTTAATTCTCGGTAGAATTGAATTTTTTGTAAGTAAGTAATTCTTAGAGCCCTTATATCGTTCTTCTCTATTAAAAGTTCTCTATTATTCTCAGTTCGATGCCATTGAAATCCCAGGTCTTTTAATATAACACGTAAAGATGTAGTACGTCCGTGCCAACCTAAGTCATTGTGGAGTTTTTCGCGTAGAGCAGGAATTGTCACCCGTGCACTCTCGGTCTTGTGACAATTATACACTATATTGCGAAAAAGGCTCTTTTCGAAATCTTCCAAGTCGGTCACAGGAGACGGACGTGGGCGTTTCTTGCCTGGAGTTGAAAATCTTGGTTTTCCCTCTTCTGTTGGACCTTCACCCTCTTACCAATATTTGGCACTGATCTAACAGACACTTTTGTTGCTTCAGACACGGTTTCTTTTAATTGTTTCAAGATATATGTGGGGAGTAAGTTTTTCAAATAACTGTACACATTATACAGTGCTAGTCAAAAGTCACCTCCCCCCTTGCATCTTTTGAACGGTTTAGTTATACTAATAAAATTTGGAGGGTGAATATAAACGGATATAAGCTTCTCAGCTAGTCATGACAAGTGACGTAATAGTCATATATGACGTCACAGGTCCACAGTGACCCATAATTTTAAACAGTACCTTATATACGTTTGAAAGGTATTAAAATTACCTATTTAGTCATACTAATTTTGGTAGGGTTTAGGTTGATTTTGGTAGAAAAATTAAATAAATTCTAAAATTATAGTTTGGCATTTAATTAATCAAGATTCGAGGACCAATTCTTATAGTAAATGTTGGAAATGTGCTCCACTTAATTCCTGACAGTAATGCATCCTATTGCTAAACTCTTGTCCAAATGTGTCTGCGGAAATTGCTCTACATTCTTCAACAATTCTTTTTTTCAAAATGTGCATACTGCCAGGTGCTGTAGCGTGAACCTTAGATTTTAAGTACCCCCACAGAAAAAAATCTAATGGTGTCAGGTCTGGTGACCGAGCTGACCATTCTATCGGACCTCGTCGTCCAATCCATCTGCCACGATATTCTTCATCCAAGTAACGTCTTACTGCACCATAATAGTGTGCAGGAGCACCATCTTGTTGGAACATTATTTCCAAGTTGCGGAATTCATCTAGATTATCTTCAAAAATTTCAAGAATTAACGATTCAATTGCGTTTTGTAACATCTCCAGATACACTTCACTGGTTAAGTTAGCATTGAGAAAAACAGGTCCAACTATGTGGTTTCCCAAAATACCTGCCCAAACATTTACTTTTTCTGGAAATTGAGTATGTTTTTCACGAAAGATTTGAGGATTTATGTCACTCCAATATCACACATTTTTTGTGTTAACGTTTCCATTGAGGAAGAAAGTACTTTCGTCACTAAAACGCAACTTGGGCTGTAGAAGAAGTAGGATGTACTACCATTTCTGCAATTATGTCGATTTTTTTGTCGTCACTAATTGTTGGTCGACCAGATCGTTTGACATCTTGAACACTACCGGTTGCTTCAAGCTTCTGAAGAAGTTCCCTCAAAATAAGTCCTCGATATAGGGCGATTGGGGTACCTCTCATTAAAAAGACGTTCCGTTGCATGGAAATTGTTTCTACATTCACCAATTATTAAGATAGCTGCTGTTTTGTCGGTTACCGTACGTACTATTTTGCCTATGTAGACACTTAAACGTCGCGTTAAAGAATAATTAAACTGAATAGTCGAGGTATAAAAACTTATCAAAGTAAAAACAACGAGAGAATTAAAAAACGTCAACTTTTTTGACAATTAACCAGAGGCAGACTTTACAATCTTGATTAATTAAATGCCAAACTATAATTTTAGTATTTATGTAATTCTTCTATCAAAATCAACCTAAACCCTACCAAAATTAGTATGACTGAATAGGTAATTTTAATACCTTTCAAACGAGATGTCACTTGCCATAAGGTACTATTTAAAATTATTGGTCACTGTGGCCCTGTGACGTCGTATATGATTATTACGTCACTTGTCATGACTAGTTGAGAAGCTTATATCCGTTTATATTCACCCTCAAAATTTCACTAGTATAAGTAAAACCGTTCAAATGATACAAGGGGGGGGAGGGGCTTTTGACTAGCACTGTATATCACCTCACGCGTTTGACCACTTATTACTTGGCCACTTTTTCCCAATGTACAGTAAGGTCCGAAAGTCCTGTCACCCCCCATTTATTGTGTTATGATGCATACTTATATGTAATTTTTCTGTTCGGGAGATGGACACAAGTACGTATAGTGTGGAAGAACGTATTTTGGCAAGTGTATGGGCTCATGAACGTGCACACTCCGGGAAAACCATGAGAGATGTGCAAGGGTATTTTGCGGCACGATTCAATAAAGCAGCGCCACCCAAGAGAACGATACTGCGATGGCAACAGAAACTATTCACAACTGGATCCGTTCTTGATGGAAAGACGACAGGCCGACCATCAAGACGACAAGAAACTTGTGCAGCAGTGGCGGATTCTGTGACCAGATCTCTCCTAAGAAATTATTGCGAAAAAGATCTTCTGAACCTGGAATTCCAAAAACGACTATGCTGACACACATGAAAAAAGATCTGGAATTAAAATGTTTTAAGCCAACATTCGTAAACGAGTTGAGTGATGAGGACATTCGGCGAAGACATGAAGCTTGGTCAAGATTACTCGATGTGTTTGTGACACTCCCGCAGCGAGGTTTTCTTCTCAGACAGAATGTGCAATTTACCGATCTTCTCGGAATAGGGGTATTTTCTTCTGGAGCAAAGAAAATCCATATTATTATGAAGAGTTAGAGAATAATCCACCACATGTTATGATCTGGGCAGCAATGTCCAGTATGCATCTGATAGGGTCGTATTTTTTTGACGGTACTGTCAATCAACATTCTTACTTGAAAATGTTGCAGGAATGGTTCATTCTACAGCTTCAAAGACTGAACATTCTTGATGACAGTTGACTTCAACAAGATGGAGCTCCTGCTCACTACGCTCTCCGTGTCCGAGAATTCTTGGACGTGCTACCCCAGAGGTGGATAGGGAGAGGATCGCAGCATCTGCCAGCGCCGATCGAGTGGCCTACCAGGAGTCCAGATCTGACATCATGCGACAATTCTCTGTGGCAGAAGGTCTTGAAACAACGATATCAGTCTGTTGAAGAATTGAAGGAAGCTGTTAGGGAGGCATTCAGGAATAGCACCCTGCCTACTCTTCGCAAAATCTCACGCAGGACCTGGCGCCGCATCATTTTGTGCCGTGACAATGACGGTATCCATACTGATATTCTGGACCACTAAACAACCTAAAACTGTAACTATCAACATATGCTGTGGCATGTTCGCAAATACACATACAACACATACAATCATCACACAAATAGGGAGTGGTGACAGGACTTTCGGACCTTACTGTAGAACTCATATTTCTACCCTCGCTTTTAGATCACAGTTGAAAACGAACTAACTAATAAAAACATTTTTGAATATTTGCTAATCTGTTGTTAATGATACTAAGGAATGTCAACTATTAGGATTTCTTTAATGAGAATTTAAGCAAATGCCATTAGCATTACATGCGCACAAAACTACTTATTTATTTTACTATTGTGAAAGTATTTGTTGTTTATACATATTTGTCTAATAAATTTGAGTATTATGAGCTTTAAAATTCACATAGGACACAAAATGGTTCACTGTCGTTTTGTTGCAATAATTGTAATAAAGTTAAATTAACAAGTACGTATGTAAATTAATAACAGAAATATATAATTAATTAGTGTAATACATGATAATAAACGGAACGTGCTTTTGGTGGCGACCCCACTGACATGCCGCGCTTAAAGGGTCCTACAGACGCCCCGTCTTACCTTAATACTTGCCTGCACAGTTCGAAGACTCAAAGTAAAACCGTACGTGTGGATAACAAGTCTTAACACTTTTTGTGCGTGTACAGTTCAGTGGCTTGGCTCGAAGCAATTCAAAATCTGCTGAAATTTTGAGCTCGAGCCTGCCGGTTTCCGCGCAAGTTCGCACGTGTGGACGAACGACAGTCTTCAGTTCGAGCCGAGACAGTGGGAAGTTACAAGTTTGTTTACGTTTTTGCGTTAATAATGACGGATTTGAGGGGATATTCTAGAGATTTTATAACAGGGTTCATATCACTATATAGAGAAAATCCGCAGAATACAGTAACCGCAATAAGAAACAAGCAGCATACGACGTATTATGTGATAAGTTAAAAGAAAAGGACCCGATGGCAACAAAGGATGTAGTTATTAAAAAAATAAATTCTTTAAGGAGCTGTTTTAGGAAAGAAATTAAAAAAGTAAAGGCATCAGAAAAGTCAGGTATGCTAATTGTATACTTTTGTATATTCTTATATAGATCTTAGTATAGGAGCTGGGGAAGATGACATCTACAAGCCTTCTTTATAGTACTTTGACCACTTATTGTTTCTGTTAGATCAGGAGACACCGAGAGAGAGTAGCTCCAATATGACTGAAAAAGATGAGAGTGAAGATGCTGCTGGGGAGAGAAGTGCAGACGAGGAAATTTAAAAAAAATAATTGTAATGAAACATTTTATTAATTTAGATCCTAATTTCCATTTACAAAATTATTTTGCCATTCGACACTTCCGTCACCGTTAAAATATTCCAAATATCTCTGTCGTACATTTTTTGCTGCCTCTCCATAATTTCTATTAAAGCCTCTTTCTAACCCCAAAAGTTGTGTTTCACTCCTGAGTCCAGGCGTTATTTCACCATTTGTTTTGTCCTCTTCATCTAGACATTTTTACGGGCTATAGGAATTACAACACTTTCTCCGTAAGAAATTGTGTAATACACATCAAGCCATTACAACCTGTTCTATGTGTTTGATGTCTAAATTAACAGGTGTGTGAAAAATTCTGAATCGGGAAACCATTATTTCGAAAGCGTTTTCAATAATTCTACGTGCCCTAGACAATCTATAATTGAAAATTTTTCTTTCAAAATTTAATTCTCTTTGACTAAACGGTTTTAAAAAATCTGTACGAAGCGCAAACGCTTCGTCCCCTGCAAATACGTATGAAAGTTCATTATTATTTACTGTAGGAATGTTAAGTTCACTATTCACAAGTTTTTCGAAAAACCTACTATTTTCAATAACTCCTCCATCTGAAACACGCCCATTTGTTCCAAAATCGCACAAAAGAAATTCATAATTCGCATTTGCTATAGCCATTAAAACTATACTAAAACTCTTTTTATAAATGAAAAAATATGATCCACTTCCTGCTGGTGGGGTGATTTGAACGTGTTTCCCATCCACAGCACCCAAATAATTTGGAAATTGCCATTTGCGGCCAAACTCAGCACCAATATTTTTCCATTCCGTCTCCGTATTGGGAAACTAAAAGTAAATACATATTATAATTAGGTACTGCTCCCTATGAAGTAAACACAAAACTAAAAACAATATTTATTTTTCCATAAATACTTGTACTTATAATATTATGATATTAATCATTCATGTTATGATTATCTAATTCGTACGTCCCTCGGGAATGATATATGGCTAAAAAATATTTTTGTTATCTTTTACAGGACAATGATTTTAATACGCCACTATTAAGTCCTGAAACTCCTTCATCCATACGGTCCCAAGCATCCTCATCTAACACCAGTAGGCCCAAAAGGAAGGGAAGAAATGAAACATCCGATGAAATTTTAGGTTTAGTAGCGAATAAATTAAAAGCATCAAATGTTTAACAATATGAAGCAAACATATTGCAGAAGAATTAAGAACATTGACTTCAGAATAAGCCGTATTTTGCCAAAAAATAATTAATGACGCGATTTTTGAAGCAAAGTTAGGAGGTCTCAGTAGAAGTTCCAAGATAGTGAGTGAACAAAATAACTTTCAACCTGTGGCGCCAACGTCGTCTGCAGTCACACACTTGAAAACTACTTTTGCACACAACCAGCAAATGCCTCAAATTATTGACAGTCGACAAGTCAAGAGCCAAGGTACGATGCTCCACACAATCAAGAATCCAGGTACGATGCTACCTAAATCCAAGAGCCAAGATACGATGCTGCTCGGTATTTCCATACCTTCGATGAAAACGTGTAAAAGGGTAAAAATACTTAATAAAATTTTAGAGTCGTTAGTTTCATATTTTCTACAAGTACTGCACGTCTTTTTTTACTGTAAAAGGTAAAAAATATATAATAACATGTTGTAGTCGTCTGTTTTATTTTTCTACAAGAACTGGTTGTGTCTGGGATGATTTTCGATAAAGCCTGTGCAGATATTACAGTTCTAAATTTTAGATCAGCATAACTATTTCCTATGGCCAGGAAACGAAGGGTGGCACTAAGTCGCTCATGTGGAGTTATAGCGGCCCTCATTACAGTGTCCTTACGTTTAATAAGAGGCGTAACCATATATAAAAGCTTATTTCATTTAACAAATTTATGTGCGAGAGTTTAGCCCTTTTTAAAAGCCACGGTTTTGCCCATTTTGACCTACGTTTACTTTTTTTTCTTAAAGCTAACGCTAAAGATCGTCACTGAGGTCTGACATGATCACACTACCATCCTCACTACTCACAACTAAGAAAAGAATTGAACTGAACACGCTACGTGTGGATACCACCTAATCCTTTAAGACTTGCCTAAAGGCTCATTTACACATGGCAAGTTTAGTGGCGGAAAGTACTTGCCGCCAGTAAACTTGCCGTGTGTAACTCGAAGGGACAGTTGTGCTTGTTACTTGCCGGCCAGCGGCAAGTAAAGTTGAATCGTCGGCTAGTTTTTGTGGCCAACTTGCGTGTCTCGACAAGTAGCTGACCGCGTGTAAACACGTTTTTTTTTGTATTTAGCAAGTTGCCGCGTTGTAGAGTTCTCAGATTATTGCAAATTCTTTTGAAAATATGAAGTGGAACAGTGATCAAATCATTACATTCCTTAATATTTATGAGAAATATACTGTATTATGGGATATTCGTTCAAAGGATCACATCAATCAATTAAAAAGGGGCACAGCTTTTGAAAATCTTCTTCAAGAACTAAAAGATAATGAGGAATTCAAAGGAATGGATTTGGTAGTGTTAAAGACCAAAATAAAAACCATCAAAACTGTATACCGCCAGGAATTAAATAAAGTTAAAAAATCTAAAAAAAGTGGTACTGGCGCCGATGACATATATAAGCCCAAGCTTATTTGGTTTGCCAAAGCTGATAGTTTTTTGAGGAATGTGAGCGAAACTAGGAAAACAACAAACAATATGGTAAGTCTTATTTATTTATTAAAGTTCATAAATCATATGTCTATTAGCTAAAATAGGATATTATGTAAAAATAATACATATGAATATTTGTTTAATTAGCCAACCATTCTATCTGCCACCGTACAGCGCCATCTCCAGAAAAGTAATCTGTATACTTAACACGTAATTGACTTGCAGCTTGGGAATAGTTATTTATTCCTAAATTTGTGATTGATGGCAGCGATTCAACTTTAGAATGCCATAAACCATTCAGAATATGCCCTGTATCAATATCTTCTCTGTCAACAGTATCTTTAGGAATATATACTCCCGGACAGGTTGTTCTAAGTCAATTATGCAATGAGCAAGAAGCTTTTACTACCAGATCTATTGTACTTAGTTTTAAATTAATCACATTATGAAAAATGCGGAATCTTGAACTAAAAGATACCGAATGCATTTTCTACAACTCGCCTGGCGCGTGATAACCGGTAGTTAAATATTCTTTGTTTCCTAGTTAGTGATCCAGTGTAAGGTTTGAGGAGATTTGTTCTTAATGGAAATGCATCATCACCAATAATTATTGAACGTTCTGGCAAATTTAGAGATCCATCCATCATAGCAGTATTCAACTGTGAATGTCTAAATATAGTGCTGTCACTAGACCTACCATTGGCTCCTACTTCTATGTATTTAAAACAGTATTCTGCATCGACTAATGCAAAAAGGACTATGCTATAAGTCCCCTTGTATTTGTAAAATTCGGATGTGCTATTCGGCGGAGACTGTATCTGGACGTGTTTGCCATCTATCGCACCGCAGCAATGAGGAAAATTCCATTGGATCGAAAATTGTCTTTTAATATATATTCATTCTTCTTTCGTTTTTGGAACCTACAAAAATCTTTATTAAATAAAATAAACTGTGAAAACCATAATTTGTCAAACACCTGTTTTAAAATAGTGTTTAACTAATATTAAATTTTATATATATACAGGGTGTTTCAACTCAAATCGGCACCATTGCTATCTCGGTTATTATTGGCTCTACGAAGTCGTTTAAATTTGCAAACTAGTAGAATTTTTTCCGCTGATTACGATAGTGAAAACAAAAATGTCAATTTGAAGTTTCCGAGATATTCAAAAATTTTTTTAATGAATCCGGTAGCTCCTTCGTAGCTAATAATAACCGAGTTGGCAATAGTGCCGACTTGAGTTAAACACCCTGTATATATGTATGTATAGTGAATTGCAAAATTAAAGAGACACTTTTGAAACGCCCTTATTTATTTTACCGACTTTGTCAGCCCATTTGAACGATCACGATAGAGTGTTTCAAAAGGGTGTCCCTTAATTTTGCAATTCACTGTACATGTAGACAAATTATGTGCGTAATATTATTGCTTATATAAGCACTACAAAAAAAAATGTTTTAGGATGAACTTGATATCCAAGAAAGTTCAAACGATGTGGAAGACCAAGATAATAGTGATATTGACCAATCAGAGACCCTGAAAGTGAAACAAAAATAGAAACTTCATCAAAAAAACGACAAAGATGTTGTATTCCAAACACCAAAACGAAAGAGGTGTGTTAGTAAAACTCCTGATTCCGGAATTCATTCAGCAATTACTGCTCTCAAAGATATTGTAGAAAAAAATGAAGGAAATACTGACGATGAATACGATATATTTGGTAAACACATTGCTGCTCAACTCAGACAACTTCAAATCCAAAATTTTATAATTTTGCAAGGAGAAATCCAACAACTTATTACTAGAGAAAGATTAAATTGTTGTTCTTCAATCAATCAAAATTTTAATATGCAGAAACAGCAGGATCAGCCAAATAATATAACATTGTACAATCTACAGAGTCGACCGTCAACATCATCCTCCAACAACTCCCCAACTTCTGATATCCTTCAACAAGCATTCTCTGATATAGACGATATTTAAAGCTTCCTTTAAAACATTATCACTAGATTGTAATGATATTTTTCTAATAAATAAGTTTGTGCATATTAAAGTTTATTTTTCTTACCTTTATGTAGTCGGCGAGGGCTTCATAAATTGCCAAAAGGCCCTCTGGTAAAAAAGCTGAAATTGTGCACCTCGGTACTCTGTATAAATATTGCAGTGATGCCAAGCTATCTCCACTAGCTAGGTATCGTAATGTTACTTCCAATTTTATTCTGGGAGAAATAGCAGCCCTCATCCATGTATCTGATTTTGTCACTTTTGGACCAATAAGATTTAACAATTTCTCAAACATTATTGGGGATAATCTCATAAAATTTTATAGGATCCAACATCTTCAATTGCTATCTCTTTTAACAGTTGAGCAGAAGCTCCTAAAGCATTCCGACGATTAATCCAGCTCCTTACCCATACACGTTTCTTCTTTTTATTCTTTTGTTCCTCAAGAATTTTCAAATTTTTCACAATACCAGAGACAATAACTTTCACAGCAGCACGCACTATCGTACTTGGAGCCATTTTGAATTTCACTAACAAAGCAAGTAAACTATCCAATGTCTATACAAAACATACAAAGCAAGTTTACTGGCGGCAAGTACTTTCCGCCACTAAACTTGCCATGTGTAAATGAGCCTTTAGAACTAGAACTGCGCAAGCAAGTATGAAGGTAAGACGGAGCGTCTGTAGGACCCTAGAGACTTGAAGATGGACGAATGCGCATCCAACGTTCAGGCATTCTTTGGCCGCGCGGACTGTACTTGTTATATTTGAAACATTAGTGCTATTAATTATGGAATTCCACAAAGAACAGGTTAAAGAATATAAAGGAGGGGGCACGTTTTAAATGTAAAATACCTTTCGGTCAGAATTTAACCAAATTTTTATATGTTCTAGAACTTGACCAATTGATCAAATGTCTTCATCGACCGAAAGCTCAACAGTTTTTGATATACAGGGTCTGCAATATCACTATTTGATACTTTCAATATATCATAAAATGGACATTTTTGCCAATATTAACGCAAAACTTAGTGGAATGTTATTTTTTTGTGCGAATGGTTACAACCTTTTCTTTACTTTCATTATTTTTGTACATACACCTGATATACAGGGTGAGACCAAATATATGTATCTGAAAAGAATTATACGGTGGTATTGTTTTGATATTTTGGTGAATGGAAGTTAACACATATATATATATATATGTCCATTTAAATTATTATTGCAAGTTAAGTCCCCTAGACGTCCGTTATACAGAGTGTTTCATTTCTTTAATAGATTTAATTGAGTATTATTATACTTCCTAGTTAATTTTCTGATAACTTAATTGAAATGTCTATATTAAAATAAACTATTTGCTAACTGTATATACCTACATAATAGTTACGATGTGTTTATACTGATACTGGGTGTCCAAGTACAAAGGACCAGAGCGATATCTTAAAATTCATACGGAAAAAACCGTTAACATAAAAAATCCCTTGCAATTGGATGTCGTTGCGAAATACAAAGCTTTTGGAGATTGACAGATAGAAAGGTTAGATGTCCTTCATTTATTATGCTCACTATTTTCTAATAAAGTTATATTTAGTATTTACTTATTCGTTTAAACCAAAACCGTAATGTGGTATTGCGCTTTTTCTTCTGCTTTTATTCGTACAACTAGATTTTTTTTCTGATTTTGCACTTTTCTTTCCGTTTATCATACTACAATTATTATGTTTTTCTATTCCCAAACTTATAAAATAACAACAATATAGTAGGTGGCTATGAAACGTCAAAAATTAATCCACTAATTAAGTGATATTGTTGATGCTTAGTTGAAAATCTACTTTTTGAATTAAAATCGTTGAAGAGTTTATGTGAAAAATGAATCGAATTCCATGTTTTGCTTGTGAAAATGCTTTAGTTCCTAGGGCTATGGTGAAAATAAGTGGTGAGGTAAATGCAAGAAAGCAGTAAATTGTGATTGCACGTCGCCGCGAAGCAAATCTACCAGAGCGGATCATAATAGAAGAAACTCGAATCTGCAATGTCTGCAATATTTCTATTGTAAGGGAAATTCAAGCAATAGACAATAACCCAAATTGTTAGCGATTAAATGTGCTACAAAGGTCAACTCACTTATGCTGCATTTGTAACGATGGGAATGATATACATAAAATATCCATGAAAGGTAGAATTAATATTTTGTTGCCAGAAAATACGTATTGCTGTAATATTCATTTGGATGAGAATGGTAATCTGTTTGAGTTTCTGCTCCCTGGGTTACAATATGTAAATCGGCCATTATTAGCAGGTAATGAGATTTATATTTTTTTACAAGCATTACGTAAGGAAATCAAGAAAAAAAGCTACCACACGGCTTACGCGAAGACGAAAATAACTTCACAGATTCTCAATTTAAAGCAGTTTCTCCTATAACCAAAGATCAATTTAATAATCTTTTCAACTTTTGTGACCCCGTTAGAATAGGAAATTCTTTGAGATATGTAAGTAAAAAAGATCTCTTAGCATTCCTGTGCAAGTTACGACAAGGTCTTAGTGATAGTTTTTAGAGGTTATTTTAATTATTCCACAAGACAACAAGCCAGTTTAGCTATATCTCTAGTTAGACAATCTCTTTCTACAAGATTTGTACCACAAAATATTGGATTTACTGCTACAACAAGAGACAGCTACATCGAAAATCATGTAACTCCTTTTGCAAATCGTCTATATAATCAAAACCTGGATCGACCTCAAGTTATAGTGTATAATGACTGTACTTATCTAGAAATAGAGAAAAATTCTTGTTTTAAAGTGTTGCGACAGTCCTACTGTACTTATAAGGGTAAACATCTTATCAAGCTATCTCTGCTTGTTGCCCCGAGCGGATTTATTCTAGACATTCAAGGGCCATATTTCTCAAATTCTGAAAACAACGATGCTAACATACTTATAAATGAATTTAATAGAGATGTGAATGGAATGCGTGAATGGTTTAATGAAGGAGATATTTTCATTCTCGACCGCGGGAACTTGGATGCTATTCCAGCTTTAAATAGATTAGGTATTAATTTTAAAATGCCAGCCTTTTTGCCCAGAGGTCAGCTACAGTTATCCACAGAAGAGGCTAATGATAGTCGTCTCGTTACGAACACCAGGTGGATCGTAGAAGCACGCAATGGGCACTTAAAATCAATTTTTAAATCTTTTAGCTTTACGATAAAAACACCCCACATTTGTAATATTGCTGAATTTCTTAAAATTGCTGGAGCAATTATAAATAAATATTTTCCACCCATTTTAATGCAAGATGCTACTATTGAGCTAGCTGAAAATATTCTTCGCAAAGTTCAAGAGCCAAATGTTGTTCAAGCCAGGGTTGAGGAGGAAAACTTACGCGCTAGAAGGGGCAGATGGGTTGATTTAAATGAAATTTTCGTTCCCTCATTCCCACGTTTGTCACATTACTATCTTAAAGAGTTAACTGTAGGTATTTTTCAATTAAAGCTTGCTCCTTCTTATATACAGGACAATGAAATAGAGGGCCGCCAGGTTCAATATCAATTTGATGAAAACTACGAACCCGGTTTTATACGGGTAAGGATATATTCTCGCCTCAGAAATGCTACTCGTTACCAGTTGTGGATTGCATTTGTGCCGAATAATGAGGAAGAAGAACCTAACCCAATATTAGGTTTACTGCACCTGCAAGACTGGTGCCAGAACTTTAGGTACTTGTTCGCATGTGGCATTTGTACTATGGTTTTAGGATACGCTAGGTATCAAGAGCTAATCAAATATCCTTCTACAAATGTTTTAAATCATATACTAAGTGCAAATAATGTGGAGGTGATAGACATTTAACATTTGGTTATGCAACTTTTTGATTTCTATGACAATGGTTATATCAAGACCAAAAATTATTTACTGCTTTCTGCCTCATCAGTTCAGTTAACTGATATCTTATTAAGCTTAGATATTTTTAATATATTAAAATACGTTCATTAACGTTTCTATATAAACATTTCTTATTTCCAATGACTGTACAAAGCGGTAGTGATGATGGAGGTAGACCTGCGAAACCGGTCTGTCGATGGTGTGAACAGTGAAGTCACTAGTATCTTAAAGAATTTTCTTTTCTTAGTTTTGCAAAATAAAGATGAACTTCGACAAGCGCCTTCTTTATCAAAATAATCTACTGAAAATTTTATTAGAAAATAGTGAGCATAATAAATGAAGCACATCTAACCTTTCTATCTGTCAATCTCCAAAAGCTTTGTATTTCGCAACGACATCCAATTGCAAGGGATTTTTTATGTTAACGGTTTTTTCCGTACCTATATGAATTTTAAGATATCGTTGTGGTCCTTTGCACTTGGACACCCAGTATCAGTATAAACACATCGTAACTATTATGTAGGTATATACAGTTAGCAAATAGTTTATTTTAATATAGACATTTCAGTTAAGTTATCAGAAAATTAACTAGGAAGTATAATAATACTCAATTAAATCTATTAAAGCAATGAAACACTCTGTATAACGGACGTCTAGGGGACTTAACTTGAAATAATAATTTAAATGGACATATGTGTTAACTTCCATTCACCAAAATATCAAAACAATACCACCGTATAATTCTTTTCAGATACATATATTTGGTCTCACCCTGTATATCAGGTGTATGTATAAAAATAATGAAAGTAAAGAAAAGGTTGTAACCAGTAGCACAAAAAATAACATTTCACTAAGTTTTGCGTTAATATTGGCAAAAATGTCCATTTTATGATATATTGAAAGTATCAAATAGTGATATTGCAGACCCTGTATATCAAAAACTGTTGAGCTTTGAGCTTTCGGGAAATCAAGACATTTGATCAATTGGTCAAGTTCTAGAACATATAAAAATTTGGTTAAATTCTGACCGAAAGGTATTTTACATTTAAAACGTGCCCCCTCCTTTAATAAGTAGAATAGTCCGACAAATCAATCTTGGGATACCTATTATCAAAATAATCGTCACCCTTTCTTTACACTTTAATATTAAAAAAAACACTTTAACGTTTTGTATAATGATTTACACTGAACAAATTTTTGGGTTAAAAACTGTATTAGACCTGAACAGGGCCGAATGTTTTGTGAAACAATAACGGGAAGGTAATTGTAGTTGATTGTTCTAAAACTCGTTTCATTTTACAAAGATTTAGTCTATCCAACTTCAATATTCAATTATAACCCAGTGACATCATTTCCTAATTTTAGTCAATATTCCACAAAAAATAAATCAAGTATAAACACTTTCACACTTAAGTGAATTAGTACAAAATGATTTGCCTTTTTTAATGATTAGATAATAACTAATCCGAAAACAATTTCAACCACTAATAATTGAAACACCTGTAACCTGTAGTTAACAGCAGGATATCGGCGCCACCCCCCTTGAAGATTATAACAATACTCAACCACGTTAAAAGCTCCTCAATAAATGCAGGTGTTCTTTTAAGTTGGTATTTCAAAATAGAAATCGGTCGATGAAAAAAAAATTTATATCGAATAGAGAAATTGCCAAAGAAGTCGTGATCGACAAATCAATTCATTGAAACAACAAACGGAAACTGATTGTAAGTATTGAACCCGAACACCTGCGAGCTACTAAATGAGGAATTTCTTAATGTTAATTAGGAAATCAGATATATCTAAGAGAACATATGGTTGTGGTAATCCTAAAATTGATGAAGGAATTTCCTTCGGGGGTTTTAGATAAAATTCCGGTGTTTGCTTGATTGTAATTTTTGATATTAATATATTGTAGCGTTGCTGAGAAATCTGGTTATGCAAGTATGATTTGTAAATACATTCACAAATAAAAAAAAAAACTAAGTGTTATCCAATAAACACAAGTAACATTAAATGCTAATTAATTCTTCTACATTGGGTCTATCTGAAGCAGATTAAGTAAAACCTGAACAATTTAATAAATTTAAACAAAATAGACAAGAAAACAAAAGCCCACGTCTAACATTTATTTTCTTGATCATTTCTGAATATGTCAAAATTAATTACCTATTAATAACGCAATTTAACAACTATTAATTTAACTTTTTTGTCACGTCCGCATAGGGGAAGGTTTTTTTTTTATGATTGTGGACCTCAACAGGCTAAATTTGACCTATCATGCTAAAGCACTCAGGAACACTTAGGAGGATGGATAGAGGATAATGAATTGCCAATAGATGCCTATGAACAGCTATCTTAAATTTTCTCATATCATAAGTGAGAGGAAAACAGGAACTAGGGAGATCATTCCAGAGTTTAGAAACCGTGTTGAAAAATGTGGAGTGCGCTCGTTTGGTAAGACAAGTGGAGATTTGTACTGCATACTGGTGATGTGAATAAGCGAACCGAGTGTTTCTTGCAAAGATAGCCCGAGATGGTATCAAAGAATATAATTCAGCAGCACAATTGCCGTTGTAATAACCATAATACAAAGAAAGAACTGAAACCATCCTTCTATGCTCAAGGGACTGTATCTGAGAAGTTAAGGACGGGTCATTTATAAGCCTAATCGCTCTCTTTTGAATACGATCAACGATATCGAGAGCGTATTGGAGAAGACTAACCCAGAAGTGAGAATTATATTCCAGATGAGGCCGAATTTGGGCCTTATACAGCAGAAGGAATTGTCGAGAGGTAAAGTACTGCTTAGATCTGCACAAAAGACTATTTGAATGGTCAACCCATGAGAGATTTGAAGATACATTCATACCCAACAGAGTAATAGAGTCTGAAAACTTAAGATTTGTGCCATTCATACTTACAACAGGAAATGATCGATATTTTTTGGCGGACACAAGGCAACACTGAGTTTTGTTAACATTAAACTTAACTAGATTATTGCTTCCCCATCCGAGAATACGTTGAATGTCTTTGTTGATTGAATTTGCCATTTCAGCTTTAATTTCTTGATTTGACATAGAAGGTGGATTATCACTATAAGTAGACTAAGATGAACTACAGTGAAGAGTGCTATCGTCAGCAAAGCAATGGAAGGGGTTAGTTGCCCGCGTTAATGCTAACGCTTTTGAAAAAAAGCCATCAACTACGACACGTATTCGTCTTTTATCAGGGAAACTAGAAACCCAGTTGATGAGCGTATCATTTAACCCAAACGAGGTGAGTTTGGCAAGTAAACACTTAAACTTGGTCAAATGCCTTTGAGATATCTAAAGCGACTACAACTGTTTCACCGGACTGCTCTACTGTATTGTTCCAAACTTGGGTCACATATGAAAGAAGATCACGACTTTGCCTAAACCCATATTGGTGGTCACTAAGGAGTTTGTTAGTTTCAAGTAACGTGAGCAGTTGCTGATTGATGGCTTTTTCCATGATTCTAGACAAAATGAAAGTTATGACAATTGGTCGGTAGTTTGAGGGATCGGTCTTATCGCCTTTTTTGGGAATAGATTGAACATTTGCTAACTTCCATAATGAAGGGAATTCCCCAGAAGACATAGAGATCGTATAGAGCTTAGATAGGACAGGTACTAGTTCAGGGGAACATTTCTTTAAGACAATAGCTGGGATACCGTCTGGGCCAGTCGCCTTATTGAGATCAAGCCTACTGATGATCGATTCCAAGAGCTTGTACCGAAGATGAATTGGTTTCATAGCGTATGAATAAGAGTTGACTAGGCACATCTTTTCCAGAATCATTGAGACACGAGTTTGATGCAAACAAATCCACAAAAATATTGGCTTTGTCTACAGCATCAGCAACTACCGATCTGTCAATAGATGTCAGGGGGGGAAATGAAGATGTTCCAAAGTTTTTACTAATGGCTTTAGCTAAAGGCCAAAATTTACGACTGCCTAAAGGAGATGTAGCTAGTTCATTGCATTTTCGTTGTTCAAACAACTTTTTAGTTTTAGTGATGACACGTTTGCATATATTTCTAGCACCAACATACTCTACATGACTGTCGACCGATTTATTAGATTTCCATTTAATATAATATTCATTTTTAAAGATATTGGATCAGCACAATCCTTATTGAACCAGGGTTGGGAACGTGAATTAGGTACAGTAGAAATGATTTCTATTAGACAATGGTCGGAGAGACCGAAAGGCCAAAGAACGGAAGTTTTATAAACAAGAGGGTTTGACGTAAGAAAGAGATCTAGAAGATGTGGAGTATAGTTAGGGTTATCAGGGATTCTTGTGGGTTCAGAAATCGTTTGTGTGAGATCACATGAAATAGCAAATGTTTCTGCACTATGACTAGCAGGATTTGTAGTAGATGAAGCCAATTAGAGTTATGAACATTGAAATCGCCTACAATTAAGATATCGCAAGATGGAAACTGAGACAGGAGATAGTCAACTTTCATACTAAGGTAATCGAAGAAGTCTTGAAAGCTACTGTCATTAGGAGACCTATAAATACGACAGTAGAATTTCACAAAATTGAGACCAGAATGTTTAAACCAAATCACGTCAAAATTTTTATTTTCTAAGGAAGAAACCCTCTTGCAAGCAATTCTGTCCTTGATGTAGGCACATACGCTTCCTTTATATAGAAAGTTAGAGTGAAGGTGGTATTGAGGAAATTGCAAGTCGGGTGACTCGGAGCTTTCAGAGGAGACTTGTGTTTCAGATAGAAATAAAATATCAGGTTGTAATTGTTCAAGATGTTGTTGAATAGCATTAAGATTAGATCTGATACCGCGGATGTTGCAGTAGTGAATCAGAAAGTTGATACTTTCGATGACCGAGGTCGCTTGGGCACTACCCCCCCGAACATCCGAATGGAGCAGGATTTTACGTCCGGAATTTATTACCCTAGAAACCACAGCCATCTTATTTTTTAATTTGGTACTTTTAATCCGATAGGAAGACAGTGAAGGCCAGAAGGAAGAATAAGGATGAGAATAGATTAGGGATGAAGGAAAAGGTAACCGGCAGCCCTTGCCGAGCTCAGAAAATCGGAGACCTCCCCGGCTGGCATGGAGTAGACATGCCTACCACCTGTTCAATATTGCCTATATTGGACCACTATTCGATTTTAAGTTTAAGAAAACAAATCAAAACACTTTCACATTTATACACCAAATACTTTAATATGTTGTCCACTTCTAGTAATTATCTCAGAATCTTTTGTTGAATAATTTCTCGTTGAAAAATATAATCCGGAACCCTTACAGCTGGTCCATTATAGGAGACTGGTTGCCTAAATTGAACCAGTGGGTCCCCATATTGGACCATCTATTTCATTTACGTAAAATTAAGTAAAACTTTAAGTATACATTAAAGGAACAAGAGAATATAATTTTTATTTAAAAACCAAATGACGAAACAAAAATATATTAAATGAACATTAAAAAAAGTCAAACCCTACCATAAACAAACAAAATGAACAAAATAAAGAACACCAACAATGAACGACTAAATCTAAAATCTTTGAAAATAACAGGTATTTTTAGAAACTAAGTAAGCAACAACTATAACAGAACTGATCTAGTAAGACTATAATAGGAACACTTTTTCTTAGAACTGCTATTTTTTGAATTGAGAGCTGATTTTGTATGATTAAGTTAAATCAGTTTGGTATTTAATTGGTTTGATTAATTTGATTTGATTAATTGATTTGTATGTTTGAGAAAGAGACGAACACGAACCTCTATTACAGAAAGCATTCATTAGCCTTTACACCACTATATTGCACCACAAACAACCCTAATTAGTCCTAGAAATATACCGATAGGTGACGCCGCCTCTATTGCAGAAAACATTCGCTCGTAATATACCATAATAAAATATACCACTAGATGGTGCCACAAACAAAACCCTGATTAGTCCTAGAAATATAACGCTAGATGGTGCCACCTTTATTACAGAAAATATTCATTAGGCCATACACAACTAGATGACGAGACAAATTCAAATTTCCCAATTAGCACCACGCCAGGAAGGCGCAGGTCCTAACTCAGTTTCCTATGTTTTGTCTTATAAGCTAGCAATAGGTCCCTTATTAGAATACAAGTTCAAATTTCTCGCAATAAGTAATCAGAATGTAAACACTTAACCCTAGAACACCATACTATCATAAATTTTACGAAGCGTATTTGATTTTCTTCAAAACAATTTATCCGATTGAGCCCAGCGGGCTGCGTCCTTGAGTAGCTTATTCCCTACCACTACTCTTCGTACTGATGTATGCAGAATCGTTTGGTCAGTTAGATTTAGGCCACTTCGGAGTAGGGCGTCGTATATTTGACGATAGTCTGGTATTGATGTTAGTTATTATTATATTTTCTATTGAGATTTTATTTGGAAATCAGTTTTGTTATACCGTGTTGTGCGGTTTAATGTTTTATTTTACGGTAAGTTTTAAGTCATATTAAGGCGTACTGGGAAAAATTTGGTCTATTAATTTTTTTTAATTTATCAAGGCTTAAATTTGAGGACAGACTAGTCTGCCGTATTTTATTTTGTAATTTCGTGGAAGATCAGCTTTTGTCTAACGAGAGGTTGCAGTTTTTGTTAATTCTTTCATTTCTGGGTAAGTTTTATATTGTATGGTTTTATATTGGAAAATTATCGTAAACTATTAATTTTGTTAGATATTTGTGTTATCATGGCGTTGAGCAAAAAACCCCTCACAGATGCACAAATTGCTAAGGAAATTGAAAGCATAATGGAAGATGGTCTATCAGACGAAGAAAATAATTAATCAGAAGACAGTGCCATGAAAGAAGACGCAATTGAAGTTTTAGATTCTGACGAGAATGCTGATCTAAATTCGGATGGTTTGTCTGAACAGGACTTCGTAGAAGGAAATTTTCAAGGAACTGCAGCAGTCCAAAGTGATATTTCTTCAGACGAAGATGATATACCATTATCAACACTTGCGCAAAATCTATCAAATCCAAGAATTGCGAAACCGTCTCACACGAAGCTAAAACGGAAAAAAAGGCATTTATGGTCTGCTGAAAAACCAATACAATCAAAAAGAGTATCTGCAAGAAATATAATCTATTTTATTCCCGATAGCAAGGGCAAGCCAAAAACATTTTAGAACCCACAAATATCTTCGGTCAATTTATGGATGACACCGTTATAGAAACAGTAGTCTTATTTACAAACCAAGAAATTGAGCGTAAATCAGAAAAGTATAAAAATAAAGGCCTGACTGTAGCCAAAACATCACAGGAGGAAATTTGGGCTCTCTTTGGACTAGTTTTTTCAGCTGTTATGAAGAATAACCATTTAAATGCTAGAATGATGTTTGATGAACTTCTATCAGGTTCATATTATAAGTCTGCAATGAGCTGTTCACGCTTTATGTTTCTTTTGGAATCATTACGTTTTGATGACAAGAAAACCAGGTAGATATATAGGTAGTTGTATTAGTGCATATCGTCTAAATATATTTTTTTTAGGGTCGACCGGAGGCAAACAGATCCATTTGCACCTATTAGAGATATATGGGATCTCTTCATAACTAATTGTAGAGAATCATATACGCCCACATCCTATCTGACCATCGACGAACAATTGTTATCTTTTCGAGGGCGTTGCAGTTTCAGAATGTATATTCCAAACAAGCCGCCCAAATATGGAATTAAAATTGTCATGGATTGCGACTCCAGTACCAAGTACATGATTGATGCAAGTCCTTATCTAGGTAAAGGCACACAAAACTGGTGGTGTTCCATTGGCCACTCACTATGTCAAAGAACTTACCAAAAGCGTCCATGGTAGCAATAGAAACGTTACAATGGACAACTGGTTTACTTCAATAAATTTAGCCGATGAATTGTTAAAGCCACCCTATAATTTTACTCTTGTAAGAACAATAAAGAAAAATATATTGTTGCGACCAAAGTAAAACACTAGTTTCTTACGTACCAAAAAGAAATAAAATGGTGGTGTTACTATCCACCATGCATGATGCTCCGGTATTAAATGCTACTACAGGTAAACCAGATATAGTGCATTTTTACAATGAAACTGAAAGTGGGGTGGATACCTTCGACCAGCTGTGCAGCAATATGAACTATGGACGCAAACCCAGGCTTGGCCACTGGCTATATTATATGACATGTAAAGTATGATGTCAATAAACTCTTATGTTATTTATTGTCACAATACCTACAAAATAAGTAAGAAACCTATGTCTCGTCAAGATTTTATGTTGGAATTAAAAGATGGATTGATTAGACCTTGGCTGGAAAAAAGAAAAAATATACTTTTCACCGCCCACTCCGTCAAAATATCTCCAAAATTCTGAAGTTGGATATGCCTGAGCAAAGACCTATTCAAGGTGAAAAGAAACGTAAAACTTGTTCTATTCGCCCAAGCAATTTTCGCCGGATGACCACAACTTATTGTTGACAGTGTAATCGCCCGATTTGTGGACAACACCGCTCAGACATATGTGTTTTGTGTAGTGATCAGTGAAATTTTATTTAGTTTTTTTTATTTTATTTACTTATCTATATCTCCTAAATAATGTTTTTGATTTGTTTTAATAAAAAGAATTTGTAGAAAAACTTCAGATCTTTATTTCTAAAGTAGTAAATTTGACGAATGTCTGGTAACTACGTATAGGAAAATAAGTCTGGTGTTCTAGGGTTAAATGCAAATCCGAATTCAAATTTTCCGCTAAGGGGCTAAGACTCGAAAGTAAGCAATTTGCAAAGCCCTATGTCTGTCTTATAAGTTAGCATTAGGCCTCCTTATTATTATTATACAAGTTCAGATTTCCCCTCATAGATGGCGTCACAAACAAATTCAAATTTTTGGTCGAGGAGCGAGAGCCTGAAAATAAGTTGCTAAGCCGTACATCTGTCTTACAAGTTAGCATTATACCCATTATTACAATACAAATTCATATTTCCAACCATAACCTGCAGAGACTTAAATACAAATACAAATTCAAATTTTCCGCCATTGGGACCTCCACACAAAGCCCGAGAGCATTTTGCGCAGCCCTACAACTGTCTTACAAGTTAGCTCCTTATTATTATAATAGAAATTCAAATTTTTCGTCAAGGGTACCACGACAATACACGAAGGCCTACGAACAAGTTGCGATCACGACAAGGGGCAAAGACCCGAGAACAAGTTGCGACACCCTACACCTGTCTTACAATCTCGGTTATGCTCGGGAAGGGTTGGAGTGGGATCGCCGAAACAGCCTTCACCGAAAGCCTCGCATCGCGAAATTTTACCTATATGAGATATGATATCGCAAAGAACTGCCGGCCATAACAATGTTTCCGTAACTACACTCTAATATCTTCCCTAGGAGCATGTCTATAAATCTAAAAGCCCTTTTTCCACAGTTCATCCGACACAGAACCTGTATGTAAAACCGTCTTATGTGATAGCATGACAGGCCCTTATCGGTAAAAATTCAAAGATTAAAAGAGGCCGATATACTTAATTTGGTTATAACCCATTTTTTTGACAGAGGTAATTCAGCTAAGATAGAGCTTGTATGCAGTATAGCTTAAAGAAGAAGAAGACACAAGCTATTTTTTCGGCGTATACACCACCATATTGAAGATACTGTCTTGTGTGTATTAGAAAACATGCTACTGATCCAGAGTTGGATAAAGAAAGATATATGCGGTACAGCTTCAGGGGCGAAGAAGAATTGAAAGCCTATGTAATATTGCAAGGTAGCGTGGGGAACTTTTAATTTTTAAGAATAATCCCATATCTGTGTAATACTAATGGTAAAATAAAATATTAGATATTAGCCCTTGCGTGCATTTAAAGTACAATCACTAACGGGTGAACATTATTATGAAGCAGCATCAGGATATGAGATGTTTTGCTAGTTAATAAGCTATAATCGCTCAAGATGAAGCGGATGAAGAAAATGATTATTATTTCACCTAATACTGGACCTTAATGTTTTTTTACAACAGCAAATTTTTAAAATATCTTGTAAACACATTAATTAAGACGACGCCACTTTCCAATCATAATGAATTTGTATGAATGTTAAATAACAAATGCATTCCATAAAAGCAGTTTTATCATATGAGTGAAATCTCTTAAATGTATGTTGTAAATAACCATCGTTTTGTATATAAATTCATATAAGCTCGCTGTAAATAGTCTGCGAAAGGGAAAGGTAAATACGAGTTGCAGTAAAGTGATATAGATAATTAGGTTTGTATATTTTACATTCTAAATTATTTAATGATGGGAAAGCCAATCACCAGTTTTTTATCAACTATTCATATGTAAAAACACAAAACGGTTTAGTGAACTGTAAAAAATATTTCAATATGTAGTTTAGTTTCCCAACTCCGTTATTATTCTAACAGTTGAAAGAAAAAACACATCAGAAGGTATGCGTATTATTTTTTAATGTATATTTTACTTGATATTGTTCACAAAAATGCCAATAAAGATTTTAATGTGTTATTATAGGGAGAGGCTGTCATAAAACCAACCAACTCTGCATCAGCTCTTATTCTACCCATTTCTTTAGTGAATGAGGTAAAGGTGTGAGTGCTATTTTTTAAAATTAATTAATTAATAGCAGTATACGGTACGTATTTGTTGGGTTTAAACTTCGTAGTTATTGATTCGCATATAATAATAAACCGTTAGAACCTTAGGTCTTTTATTTCCGTTATAGCGATTTGGTAATTTGAACTGTGGCTGATTTTGAGCAAGCAAACTGTAATTAATTAAACCAAATCAGTTTTTGAACTGTAAGCTGGTTTCCGCAAACTGTAAGACATGATTTATTGATTTTCGTTGATTGATTGATTGAGATTGATCTGATTGATTTGATCGAGCATGATTTGTTTGATACTCATCTGCTTAATTAATTGATTAATTGATTTGTTTGTGTGTGTGTGAGAAAGAGCCGAAAGAGAGAGAGAGAGAGAGAGAAACGGATAAACGAGAGAGAGAAAGAGAGAGGTTTGCATGACCAACTTCTATTGCAGAAAACGTTCCTTAGTCTATACCCCACTAGATGACGGCACAAACAAACCCTAATTAGTCCTACTGCTACCTTTATTACAGAAAACACTCGCTAGTTTAAAAAGACAACTAGATGGCGCGAAAAATCAATTTTAACTCAAAGGGGCCCAGGGCGCTAACCTAACACAAACCTGTCTTAAAGTTAGCATTAGGGCCACCTTATTATAATACAAATTTGTATGACTGGGGCGAATGCCTACACCTGTCTTATAAGATTAGGTTATATAACCCACATACAATTGCACGATGGGTGCCACGACAGGGGCTAAGTCCCAAGAGCTAATTTCTGCACTTGTCTTATATGGTTAGGGCCCCATAGCATTTTCAACCAGGGGGCCGCGACAGGGGCGAAGGCCCGAGAACAAGTTTTTGAAGATCTACACGTGTCTTACAAGTTAGCATTAGGGCCCCTTATTAGAATATAAATTCAAATTTCCCGCCATAACCAATCAGAATGCTGGAAACTTAGTGGTGACACGATCGCTTAGCATTCAGGCGAGTAATGGGCTGATGTTACCAATCAAAGCCTGAGAGGTCAGGGTTTCCACACGAGCCAGTCACCGCGTTAAAAGGTGGCGCTGGAATGCGGTAGTTTCTCCTCTCAGAACACTGCTTCGATCCTATTGCCAACCTCCAAGTGGTAATCACCATGCCAATAAAGTGATACTGCCAAATCCAGGACCTTAATTGAAGGGCTCAACTAGCCGCCCCGAAAGAAGCCCACCCATAATCAGAATGCAGAACTTAATCCGCCAATCAGAGCACATGCGGCTGAGTGGTGACTAAACAATCAGAAGCCAGAGGGGCGTGCACGTAGACCAACGGTTAACGTATGGTGTCGCGTGTACTACTTACTTCTCATGATTCAGAACACTGCATGTATTTCAGGCACTGAATCATGTCCTAACCTCTCGAAGTGTATCAGACCAAAGGCTCTTGACACTCCAAAAGGACCTTTTATCTTAATCCGCCGAAAAAAGCGCCCACCCTTCAAATATACGCCTTCCACATGGGTGAGTACAAAAAGTGGAGTGAGCGGGGCTTGTGACGTAAAGAAAGTGGAACGTATGGTGTCCTGTTACTACTTATGTTTGCACATGATTCGAGTACCCAGTCTCTGTATTTCAGGCACTGAATCATGTCTTCAACAATGCTCTCGGAGTAAAGTTTGCAGACCATTCTTTGACATCAATACTTTTTTTCTTAGAAATGCCGGAGTCAAGTTTTATTTTGCACTTGACAGTTTTCTTTTTTGAAATATTTGATGATGTCTGTTTAACTTCAGGGTCACCTTTGTAGGGTGCGGATGTAATAATTTGTGCTTTTTGGATACTTTTAGTTGGTTTCATCTTCTTGTGATTAACAACTGGACTTTTTAATATTTGTTCTATAGAATTTCCTTCTTTTGTTGTGGATGAATCAACTTCAGCTGATGTAGTTGCTATTTGTTCCATAGCTGATGTTGATGTCGATGTTAAAGCTCTTTGATCTAGGAGGTTCATTTCTTTTGTTGCAACTAGTCTTTTACTGTAGCGACTCAAGGTCCCATCTTCATCATTGGAATCGGAAATACTTTCAGTCATGTCTACACTTGTTTTTGGGATAAGTATATCTAAAGATGCAAGATCAACATCGCTGGAAATATTACGGTCTACCGGTCAAATTCCCGTTTTCTTGAAACCATCCATAGCATTTGCTAACACAGATTCCCTGGCGTAAGCTTCTCCTAGAAGTTTAGCAACTTGGTATTGAGAAACTATCAATCCTGGATTAGTCCGTAGCCATTTCTCATTAGCTTCAGTGTAAAAGAGCTCCAGTCGCTTAAATACAGCCGTTGAAGCCGGTGGGTGGTATGCCCCGGAAGCTGTAACATAATCACTCCATTATTTCGTGCCAGCTCTATTGCCTCAAGATTTTTAGAGTGAGTACTGTGGCTGTCTAAAACAAGCAAAACTTTATTGGTCCTTATTGGTTTTACTGCATTGATAAAAGATTTGAGCCAGGTAACACACAATTTTCTGAGATCTGAATTAGCTCTTTTCGCTTGAATATTATCATCGGTGCAACAAATTGGCCCGCTGCACTGGCGCATACATGGTGTTCGCCCTACGTTCGCTGCTAGCAACCGAACCTACTTGGAGCTTGCCCTTTAAGGCTAGAATTTTCTGGCACTTCTTGGCAACAGTTGAAAATCGAGAATCGAGAATTTTCTCGAGAAGGTCGAAGAACAGGTGGTAATCATAAAATGGCTTTTTTTAAGAATTCAAAGCTACTTTTATATTAATAAATTGTGCTCAACGTATGCGGGGTTCTGCCGTTAAAATTCTTGATAATGACCAAACGGTACACTATTCTTCATAATCAAGTATCGTAAATACTCAGTTTTTTCAAGAATGCGAATCAAGGAAGTATTTACCTAAGGACAGGAAGTACTAGTACACATTATTTTTACAATCAAACATCGGGGACCAACAGAACTTTCAGACACCGAATTTTTATAAAAATTCGAATCAACTTTCATCTTAATAAATTGAGCTCAACGCATGCGTGGTTGCACCGTTGAAATTTTATACAATAATCAAACGGTACATAATATTTTTACAATCAAGCGTCTGGAGCCAGCTGGACTGTCAACCCACGGATTTCATCTTTCACTTTAATAAATTGTGCTCAACGTGTGTGTGCGTGGTTGTGTCGTTAAAATTTTTATTAACCATCAAACGGCACAAATTTTTTTTTTAATATAGTCGTGGGGACTTTCAGTGTTTGGAAAAATGTGAATCAATGAGGTTATCATCCAGGAACGAGGAGTACACGTAGGAAAAGTACGAGTACGTATTTTTTTACAAACAAACCTCGGGGTCACTGGACTCTAAGTGTTAAGGTTTCGAGTCGGCCTTTAAGTTAATAAATTGTGCTCAACGCGTGCGCTGCGGTGCCAAAGGGACTTTCAGTTTTTTTTGAATAATTTTAATCAATGAGCTGAAGGTGATGAGTACAAGCACACATTATCTTTTAAAATCAAACTTCTGCATCTACTGGAATTTTAGCCCTTGGGTTTTAAAATTCGAACCTACCTTTACATTAATAAATCGAGCTCTGCGCGAGAGAGGTTGTGCCGTTGGAATTTTTGACAATGATCAAACATTACACAATATTTTTTACAAACCTCGAGAGCTAACTAAACTCTCAGTTTTTTTTTTTTTGAAGAATCTGAATCAATGAAATATTCACTTAAGGTCGAGGAGTGCACATAATAGTACGAGGACGCATTATTTTTACAATCAAACTCGGAGCCCAACTAGACTCTTCCGAGTTATGCCGCTGAAATTTTTCATGATGATCAAACGTTACAAACTAGTTTTATAACCAAGTCTCGAGAGCGAACTTGACTCTCAGTTTTTCGCAGAATTTGAATCAATGAAATATTCGCTCAAGGGAGAGGAATACATATAGAAGTCAGAGTGCACATTATTTCTTGCAATCCAACTTCGAGGGCCAACTAAGAGCTCGGATTTTTTTAAGAATTCGAATCTGATTTTATTTTAATAAATTGTGTTCAACGTGTGAAATTTTTAGTAATCATCAAACGGTACACAATATCTTTTTGTAATGTAGTCTTGGGGGCCAACTGAACTTTTCGTGTTTGAAAGGATTTGCCTCAATGAGGTATTCATTCAGGAACGAGGGGACTGGCTGGAATCTAAGAACCCAATTTTTTTAAGAATTCGTATCTCCCTTTATGTTAATGATTTGTACTCAACGCGTGCGAAGTTTTTGATGACGATCAAACAGTACACATTATTGTTTATAATCAAGGCACTGGGACCAACTTGGATAACGTTAAACGGTACACATGACTTTTTACAATGAAACTCGTGGAGCAACTGGACCTACTTTTATATTAATAAATTGTGCACAACGTGTGCGGGGTTGTGCGATTGAAATTTTTGATAATCATCAAACGGTACACAATGAACTCTCGGGGATAACTGGGCTTTCAGTGTTTGGGAAAAATTTGAATCAATGAGGCATTCTTCTAGGAACGAGGGGTCAATCAAACATCGCGACTCCACATTTTTTTAAGAATTCGAATCTGCCTTTATGTTCATAAATAGTGCTCAACGCGTGCCGAGTTGTAACATTGAAGTTTTTAGTAACTATCAAACAATACAATTAAAACACGGATTTTTTCAAGAATTCAAAGCTATGTTTATTTTAATAAGTTGTGCTTATGACCAGCGGGGTTGTGCCGTTACAGTTTTTGATAACGATGAACGGTACACATTATTTTTTACAGCGAAGCCTCGT